>VWYE01019486.1:0-53760 GCA_013398995.1 Alaudala cheleensis | reverse complement strand
CCCACCCCCCCCACCCCCCCCCCCAGGTTGCCTCATTTGTCTTGTAATGATAAAAAAGTTGAAATATCAAATACTAGTACTTTAACCTTATCCTCTCTGGCACAACAGACTCACCTTGTGGACAAGGTAACAAGGTTTGTTCTTCAGATAAAAAAACATTAATATTTACAATCTTCTTGGGAAATCTCTAATGTCATGCTTCTGATAACATTCAACAAGAAATCTAAAACTGCACTACTTAGAAATCCTTGCTCTCCAGAGTGGGGATTATCTGAGAGGATAGTTTTTCCTACACAGCAATACATGGTAGGCTTAAAAAAAAAAGTAAAAATTCAAAACTAGATTGGTTCTACCAGATGAATCTTCCATGGAGGGCAAGTTCATAAATTCATAAAACAGTTTGGGTTGGAAGGGACCTTAGAGACCATCTAGGTCAATGCTGTGAGCTTCTTCCTGCTTCTTAATTCTTAACACTTTTTTCCTTTTTTTTTTTTATTTTGTAAAAGAGTAAGCATATCAGTATTCAACTCTCAAGCTTCTTTTAAATAAACTTTTAATTAAAGTGAGTTCTGCAAACTCACTCTACAATGATGCTGTTGCTTAAAAAGTCACCCACTTTAAGAAAAATAGGACATGCACTGGTTGAACATACAGAAATACTACAAAGGATAATGCACACAGTAAATGTTAAGAGATTGCCTAAAAATTTGGACAGTAGCAACCTACAGATCTTTAGAGAACAGTCTGCAAGTGACAGAAAGTTAGAAACAGGCCTGTAAATAAAAAACTATTTTTGAATCAACTGAGCAGATAAACCAAGACATCGAAAAGCTAGGAAAAGGAAAAAAAAAGTGCTGAAAACAAACATCAACCTCAGATTACCTAATATAATCCTTTACAGGTATATATGAATGTGAAATTAAATTCCTGAGGAAATAAGCTTATTGATGTTGTCACTGTGTTTGAATTTCTTTAAGAAACATATAGTTTATGTATGTTTCACACACTCTATTAATTGTTTGAAATACTGTTCACCTTTCAAAGGTGAAAAAAATTTAAAACTTCAATCCTCATTAGGTATTTGAAAATTTATATTGTTTTGTACTTTACCTAAGCTTAAAGTTCATAATATAACAGAGGAAAATCTTAAAAATAGTCCTTTATATCTATCACAAGAGTTTTGCCAAACCAGAGACTAGGATAATTTGTTTCTGTTGGTTTCTTGCTGGGTTTTTTGGAGGTTTTTTTGGGCATTCTTGTTTATGTTGTTCTTGTTGTGTTTTCGTTTGGTTGGTTTGAATTAGTGTTTTTTTTTGTTACTGGTATTTGTATTTGGTTTTTGTTTTTTTGGATTTTCTTGTTTGTTTGGGGTTTTTATGCTTGATGTGGGGTTTTTTTTTTGTTGTTGCTGTTGTTGTTTTTCCCAGCAATACCATGTACAAACAAAGACAACCTATATATGTCATAAAGAAGAGACAGACTTGATCTATAATGTATCTTCACCTTTACAATGGGAAGAGGAAAATAAAGGGCATTTAAGATCCTCATCCTACCAAATATGTCATTGCATTGTTATTAACAACAGTATCAGTGACCTGAGAAACCTCAGGAGCAGAGCAGTGAAAAGGTATCCTTTGGCTAAGTCCACTTCTTTATGCCAGGAGGTACAAGGCAAACAACAGGTAATATCAGATGTCTAGGATCACTTCTATTTACTTTAAATATGAACCCTAACAACCTCAGCCTGGTGTCAAGTTATCCTCAAACAGGTCCTTGAACTGTATATTCAGCAGTTGCAAAGCTGAAACTACTCACCACAATAAATATTGATACTGTTATTCACATTGTTAGTACAGAATTGTCACTATTCATTACAGCACGAATCCAAAATAAAAATACCTAAATAATCTCATTAACATAATCAAATACAGTGAAAAGCAAGGGATTCATAGCTCATTAATAAGGGTCTCATCCTCCTCTAATTCACATATCCTTTTTACTAGGGTCTGGTTAAATTAGAAGTACAATTTAAAACCTCTATTTTTTTTCCTTGAAAAATATCAAACCAGCATGAACAAAACAAATGAAGATGCAGTCTGAGTGACTCACTAGTAGTAGACTGTGCCCTGAGGAGAGGAATTGAACTTGTTGACTCCAGACATCTCTTCCAGCCTTAGCTATTCTGTGATCCTGCAGCACCATTGCAAACATATTTCTTCCATATAATTGTTCACATTTTAAAAACCCCTAAGCTTACTACCTTTAAGGATATAATTTAAATATTAAATATTTAGAAGACTGTTGAAACTCATTTGAACTGTTGAAATCTTGCAGCTATGTCAGGCCACAGGATTACTCAGAGGCAGAAGGGTTTAAAAGTTTCAAACTCCTTTTCCATCTGTAGTTCCAGTTAAAAATTTCAGACCATGTGATCTTCCTAGGATTTCCTGCTATCTCACAAAGATCAGCAGACAATTGCATTCCTCCCATTTGTATCAACATTGTAGCTGTAAGGGCTTGGAAATAAGATTTTATTTCATAGTTTTTGCTACTTGAATGACACTAAGAGGGAGGCCTTTTAGACGAAAATATCTGTTTGCACACATAAAGCATTGAAAGCTTTTATCGTTAAAATTAGTGTAAGGTTATTAGTTCAAAATCAAAGACCAAAATCAAAGATATTGGAGATATCCCCAATAATTGAAGTATTTAGACTGAGCAGAGTAGAACTTCGTTCTTTATGAGCATCACTTATTTCTCCTCCAAAAAGCAATAGGCCCTATTGTTTGGGTCACATATTTCTTTACAAGAAGGAGATCAAAGTCCACATCACATGTGTAAATGCTTCAGGACCTAGAGGTAGAAGTTTTCCCATAGTATAGGTAGATGCTCAGGGAACCTTTAGAATCTTCAGAGTCCACATAATTTTGCCAGCTGCTCTCTCCAGCTCAAAAAGTCTTTGTGTAGTGTACAAGGAATAGAAAATTGCAAATTTTCCTATATCCATTTTGTAGCAAAAAACAATGGCATTTTGTGATCTGAGACTTAGTGATACCCAAGATTGCCCTGAAGACAATTAAATGCACGTAATTTGATCCAACAAACTCAGCTGGACCCTACAAGCTCATTTTGTTCTGAACTCAATATATTTGTGTAGTAGGAAAAGCATCTTGGCTCCAAAAATTCCCCCTTGATTTTCTTTTTCTTATTTAAGAACAGTGATTTAACGATGGATTTATTTAAAAGGCGGAACTTGAAAAGGCTACATCCAGCCTTAGGTTTTTTTTCCTATGTATCCCAGAAACTTGTGAAGAATATCAGTCATTCTTTCATGCAAATTTAAGTAGTCAGTGAATAAAGCTGATAATGAGTGCAACAATGCTGATGTGATAATCATTAGTATGAACACAATCCTTACAAATATCAGAACTGGTCATGGCTGATAGGCTTCCTCTGCCAAAGTTGTGGGTTATCTTCAGCAGACCAGACCAGGTTTCAGGAATGCATTTGAGACCAACACACCCCACATGCTGGAATAACAGATTGAAACTCTGGATTTAATTTGCATGTTGATTTACAGTGATTGCATGAAGGGCTAGCTGCTTATGGGATACACAAGCAGCCAATTACAGGTACTTCATGTGCAACTGTCCAATGTGTATGTATAATTGCAGTATTATGAAATGACACACATGGTTGCCTTTGAATTTTTTCCCAGTGTCTCTCAAGTCGAAGTCTCTCTTAATTTTCCTAATGTATCTCTTCCTTTTTGGTGCTGTTAGACAGAAAGGAAAAAAAGCAGGCATTGTAACAAAGTGTAACAAATTTTTCATATGCCAAGTTTTCCACTTCTGGATGCTATGTGGTCTTGCCAGATTCGTCTTGTCAGTATGTCCCATGAATTTAAACGGCTATCAGAATTGCAGCTGCGGAGAGCTGATGGAAGAAATTTATGTTTGTGCTTGTCAGCTGTACCTGATTCTCAATGGTTCTCTTCCTACACTCACTTCAAAGACTCTTGATGAAGAAGTACTGATGCTTTGCCTCTGATCCACACAGCTCTATGTGGTAATTGCATGAGATATCCCCAAAGACTCACTTTTCTTGAATACTTGACAGAACATAGCATGGCAAAGTATCATTGTGCATCCTTGGTAACTATTCATAAATGCGGTATGCTGACAGAGTTATTAGGGTTTTTATGGTGGACTTGAGAAAGAACCTGAGAAAATGACCCAAACGTTCCTACTCAAAATTGAAGAGCAAGAATTACATCAGCCCTTCACTTAAGCTAAAGAATTGATTTTTGTCCAGTGGGGCAAGACGACCCATGTTCTGGCCCGTACTCCCTTAGCAGCAGTGCTGCAAGACACCCACAGGCAGCTGTGCTTGTCAGATCTCTGCTGAGACATGTGAACTTCAGCTCGATTATGTTAATGCTACCAACACTTCAGGTTAGAGAATCCCTGCTGTGGCTCTGTTGTATCTTCTTCCCTGAAAGCTTTGTTCTTTTGATTTAAGGAAGAATGCTCTGATTCCAAGAAGGATGTCAGAGCTGGACTCCCAAGCTACAGAAGTGAGATAGGAAGAAAACAAACATTTTAATTTATTTGGAATTAGCCCTTTGGCTAGAAGAGCTGATGCAGCAATTGCTGTAGCACAAAACCAGTGAATACATTATCACATAACCTAGACAAGGCAAGACTATTATGTTTCAGGTGAGAATGGGTGCACTGAAATGAAGGCTAAGGAATGATCTCACCTTTCATGTAGACTTTACCTTCGACAAAGGGGCTTTGCAGCAAAACAGACAATTGAAACTCAGTGAATTTAAGAACAAGAGCAAAGAAGGTTTGACCATCTCTCTCAGAATTTTGGTATTCTTTAGGAATACAGCATACTCCTAAAGACAACCACACTTCTATCTTCATACAAAAATACATGCTGTCATATGAGGGGCTGAAGATATAAATTTTTTTTGAAGTTCTGTACATGTGCATTGCAGAGTATTTTCAGATCCTTGAAAAGACAAGGCTTTTTTCATGACATAAAGACTAATTATCACTCAGCAATCTGCAAATTGTATAGGGAGCCTACACATGCTCATACAGTTCTCAGTGTTTTCAGAATTATTTACAGAATATAACAGTAAAATACATTTAATACTTGTTTGTACCTGTTTGCATTTTTTGTATTAAAGAACAGCTTAAGACTTCATAACCATGCTGCTCTGGCACATTCTAAGCCTTGCAAATTAGTCATTTAGCTTAAGTGAATTACAACATTAAGCTCTAATTAATTATATTAAGCTGTAAATAATTACATTAATATGTAATTCTCATATTAAGCCAGTCTAAAACTGGTACCACTAGAAGCCCCAGGCAAGCTTGCTCGGGTCTCAGTCCTAGCAAGAGCTTCATGTGTTTAATGAGGCTTCACATCTTGATGTGGTATGAGCGCTGCTTGTGGGATGGAAATGCCAAACAATCCGCAGATTGCAAGTCAGTACCTTGAAGGGTAACATTCTGGGGATCTACTGCATCTCCAACTTGCTTTTCTGAGAAGTCTTAGAATAGTTTGTCTTGGAAGGGACCTGTAAAGGTCTTCTAGTCCAATATTCCTGCAACCAGCAGGGGCATCTTCGACTAGATCAGGCTGCACATATCTTCAAGTAGCCTGACCTTGAATGTTACCAAGAATAGGACATCCACCAACTCTCTGGGTGTTGGGTACTCTGTACTCATTACTCTCTGCTCTTTTTTTTCAGCAATCTAAAGACAACTGATAATTTAGTGCTTAATAAATCTGTCTGGGCCCAAAACACCCTGTGGCAAAAGGCCTCATTTCATTTTCCATGTTATTTAAGGCCATCAGAGGGTGTAGGCTGTTCAGGTTTCTAAAGAGAACAGCTCCTCTTTGTCCTCTGCATTCTCAGATGCAGCAAGAACATTCTGCTCTAAGAGAAGCATTTATTAAAACTGGCTGTTTCCATCACTTCATTGTGGTACTTTTGTTTGTCTACATAGGAGTGTGAGTAGGTGTTTACCCATGATGCTGAAGAGAAACAGAGCAGTACAGAACTGGTGCTCACTGTCCCAGTCTGATGTCTGAGGAGGTGGAGAGGAAAGAATTGTGCTCACTCTGTCTCAAGTGAAGTATCTAGGCTGGGCTATATAAATAAACTACACTTGACCTGCACATAAAATCTTTTTTGCACAGCCACGAGGATTGTGTTGCACTTGTTCTTAGGTTGAAAAACTGAGATATCAATGTTTAAGTATTGCTCTGTAAACTAGATCTCTGAATAGCACCACCTTAAAAGCTGTACTCATTTATGCAGAGCCATAGTGAATATTTTGTCCTTTATCTCACAAGTCATGAGAAGATAGTGTAGATACAGTAGAGTTTTAGATTCTCTCATTATAGGTAACGTCCTGGAAATAAATTCTACATATTTTTCTGATTAACTGGGCAACATTATTTTCCTTTTCCTTTTTTAACAAGCAATAGACAGACATGTACTGCTCCCACATTTTCCTTGTAATTGAATAGTTTTTCGCATTGAAAAAGAAAAAATGGGAGAGGAAGGAAAAAGTTCTGATGGCATATTAAATCACAGTTACAAGAGAATACAGTTCTGCAATAGCCTATGAAATGTGATAGTGATGTAGACAAAAAATGCTAAAAATCTTTTCTGAGATGCAGATGACATGCAAAAGGAAAGAAAAATTAGTATGAACTGTTCCTGCCAGAGAAAGTAGCGGCACATAAAAGATCCTAACCAGACAAAAGTTCTGAGCCTGTCAAGTTCTGTTTTAGTGAAATGGGAGACAGATTCTCTGTTCTTTTTTCCCCTCTTTTGAACAGCAGAAAAAGATCATGATAATAATTACTACTCAGAAATCTAGGTGGTGAGGCTCAGTTGTTGAAGTTATGTGTGAGTTATTTCAGAAACTTTGAAGCTGGTGCAGCAATTATTATATAACCCACAGGAATTTTACTTTAAGTTTGTATAATGTTTTTATATAGATGTTCAGATCACTGATGTACATACTAAGAAGTCCTATTTCTGATATCTATTAGAGCTTTCAGGTGTTACAAATGAAAGTGACTGTTTGATTTAACACTCACGACTCAGCAATGCTCACAACTGTGGTGGACTCACGAGTGTAATGGCCTGTTTGCCAATGTAAGGAGAATTAGTTGCACATGTAAATATCAATAAAATTAAAAGCAGACTAGTTAAGCATTGAAGGAATTCCATACGAAAAGAATAAAGAAAATATTTAATATGGGAAAATACTGAAGGATCTACCAACTTAATGCATTATTTCTACTTGGTGCCTTCAGTGGCCTTTAAACATTAAAATATTGGTTTTATTTATAAAGATAACTCTCATTTACATAGAAATTACAATATTACAGTGTGCTATGGCTTTCTTTCTGAAGAGTATGTAATAAAGCATAAAGTAAAGAGAAGTCATACTGCTGGGGAAATGATAGTGAAAAGTAAATTTTATAGTGCACATGCTGACAGCATTCTCTGTGATATTGTCAGAGAAAGGACACTGCTATTCATGATAATTCCATTTCCCATATACAAAAAACATGGGAGTCAAAGGATAATATATAATGGGTTCAAAAGTAGTGACGTAAGATAAATGTAAAAGAAATGCATTCCATTTCAAACGAGGAATGTATTAATCCATCTCTAAGCAAGTGTCAAGAGAATAAAAAACAAGATTCATGGAGCCTGTTTTACAATACCCAGTAGTATCAATGGTGCTCAAAAAATTAATAGGAAGATTTTTCACTATGAAGTACAAAGAACATAGATAGTCAGTCCTGACTTGTCACCCAGATACAGACATATGCAATTAAAGCATTCAACCCCCCCCCCCATAAAAACACGGAGGTCTAAACACCAAGAAAAATAAACAAATCATATCTTCTTAATTGTTGTCCTTAAAACAAATGACAGAGTCTTTCAGACTCCTTATACCAAACAGCATGCTTCTCCAGTGGCTCCCAGTGTATGAATTAATGTGGACAGGCTACACTCAAGACAAAAAAGGGATGACTTTAATGACAATTCTATACATGCTGTCTTTATTCATTGAGATAAATTACAGAATAAATACACCCAAGAAAATCTGAAAGGTAAATGACTACATCAGACAGATAATGGCAGTTTACTAAGAAAATTAATTACTTGGGTAACTGTTCCACTTCTTAAACTTGTCAGCAATTCCTTTAAGAGCAAGAAGATTATTCTTACATCTAAAAACTGAATAATAATTACATTCCTTCCTGAGCTTGTGTCTCAGATTTAGAAAAAAATAAATAATATTTTTGCACTGGTTTTCATATGGAAAAGCTTTCCTGTACTTTAAAATATCTCAAGTTAGAGTGACTATAAAATACAGGTCTGAAGTTGAGAAAAGTAGAGGTGGGGAAAAAGACTAAAGGATAAATTCAGTCTTTTTTTCATCTTCACTCTGCCCAAAAGATCTTGATTAAAACATCTTTACTTATCATAATTAGGTAATTTTTATGCCCTTGACTGAAAAGTATAAAACTAGCAAGAGTTGAAAAATACTTTTTTTCAGATTTTCTATTTTCATCTGCATTCATAGAGTCTTAAAAATTAAACATAGAAGGGACCAATTAAATAATTTATTCCCCCTACCAACAGCTCTGAATAATTCCATATATTTTTCAGATCCTGAAAATACAGCATTTGCATACAGATGAAAAAATATATTTTAATGAGCCAGGATCTTTTTCCTGTGCAATCTGAGCCTCACTGTTCAGAGGAAGGGTGGCTCTTTGTGCCAGCTGAAGACTTCTAGGGGAATAGACACTTCAGATAAGATGGCTGTGTGTTACTGGATCATGTAGTATACTTAAACAGTGTATTATTATGCATTTCAGCACATCATAGGAAAAGGACACATGGTAATTAAGATCAATCAGCACACCTTCTGAAGCCTAGTGTGGCAACAGAGATGTTAAATACTACTTTAGACATGAAGCATGATACCCCAGTTCACAGGATAAGGTAACATGGAGTAAACTTTCTTCCTAGACATTCAGATAAAGATCAGTGAGTATCCCCCATTAGCACAAGTCACTCTGTCATTAGTGAAGGGGTCAAACTACCACATGATTGTAACTGTAACCTGACAATTTTTGCCTATTAATGAGTAATAAGATTTAGTTTGTCATTCAGAAGACAGGCTGGCCTTTTGTCATAATGTGACTTTTCATATGGAGTTATGGTCTGTCTATTGAACCTAAATACAAGGCCAAATTACACATTGCTGTCTTCCCCCTACTCCCCCAAAAAAATGCTGCCTAAAAGCCAGACTACATGAGATAAGATGGAGTTTAAAGTCTTACTGCACTTCTACCTGTACCAAAAACTGAATCTTTCAAATAATGCTAAGCAATATTCTATTTTCAGATAGATTTTGTACGACAGTTTGAATGAGATGCCCAGACTTTGTCTATTACTTCTCTGTTCTCTCAAGCTGTTTTCACTTGGTGACAAGACAACCACCATAAACCCATATACTTGTTCTGAGGTATAAGTTCAGTAAAATACATACAGAACAGACAGTGTGTGGTGCAGGATGCACTCTGGGTTGTTCTGGACCACTATCCAGGTAAAGGGCTTGGCAGCAGGGCAGTTGCAGTAGCATGTGAATATTCAGACAGTATTGGAAGAGAGCTCGAACTTTTACATCAATTTCATAATGATAAATGTATTGATAAAAGAATACTTCAATGGCATTTATCTGCCTGAATATACTTTATATCCCATAATTTTTACATCTTTGAGAAACCATGACTTAGTGCTATGTGAAATTTCTGGTATTAAGATACAAGCAATTTATGTATCTATACATCTTTTCTTATACAGAGCCTACCATGAGTTTAGTAATGAGCTGGAGCTGTTTTATAGTAATAGAATGGAATTACATATAAATGGGTTAGCTTTTGAGTCAGCCTAATATATAAGAATACTATATTGCAAATAAAGAGATGAGGTGTTATGGTCTCTTAGCCATTTTCATCAAGGAGTTATTGAAACCCAAAGCAGTTCTGACAAGTGTGTACTATTTAAAGTCCCAGACTAAGAAGCAAGCACTTAAATATGCCAAGTAAGTAGTTACCTATTAGCAACCACTTTATTTGCATATGCACACAAAAATTGTTCAAGATTTAAAATATTTTCTTCATAAAATGTGATTTAATTAAGGCATTCCATATTTATTAGATCATTTACTAAATGCATGTAGTCTTCTCCTTCTATTAATTTATATGGAGGAGAAGCAAGGACCTCATGGAAATTCTGAAACAAAGTTATTGATGATTAGAATCTTTGTTGAAAAAGATTAATTCTAGAATATTAACATGTACATCCCTCTTTAAAAATTCATCTTTGCTCTTTCATGCTAAAGCACATACTCCAAAATTTTGTAGGGAAGTGGTTGAGTCACCATTCCTGATGGTATTTAAATGTAAATATGGCATTGAAATGCAGCATTAGGGATGTGGTTTAGTGCTGGGCTTGGCGGTCTTAAATTAAGAGATGGAATTGATGATCTTAAAGGTTTTTTCCAACCTGTGATTCAGTGAATCTATGAAACCTGAAGGAACAGTTGACTAATTTAATGCATTGGAGAAAGCCCTGAGAACTGGCAGGATCAAAGCTTTCTCTCCAGTGCATTTTGTTCCATTATGCACAATTGGCAATTGTGTACCTAAAGAGGCACTGAGAATCTAAAGTTACTGCACACCTTCATCCCAGAAATCTGATTTATTACACACCATGCAAGAGCACAGAAAGGCAAGTAACAGGAAAGCAAACATTAGCCAAAATATGGAGCTGGGTGACCCCAGTGGTTGTGAGCTGTTCACATCCCACAGAGTCTTCATGAAAAACCAAATGTGATCCTTATCTCCATCCTTGTGTTTGTTCTGTGCACCAACACTGACTACCAAACAGAGCAATGTATATTCTCATCATTTATGATAGCACTTAAGTGACTCATAACGTGTTTCCTTTTATATAAGAGGATATAAAATATTTCTTACAAATTCTTTTGAAATTTTCTAGGTTCTTTCTGAAGATAGCCTGAAACCATAGCAAATCATTGCCATGATGAAGATGATGATGCCCATTAGCAATATTAGTTGCTGCAGTAATTTTTCAGCCTAAAAAACTGCTTGTGATAGAGCAAGAGACACTTGTCTTTGCTCTTCAATGGCAAGCAGAAATTCACATATACCAGAAACAAGGAAATAAGGTATTGGCAACTTGAAAAAAAAAATTCCAAGACAAGAAAAGTTGCACTTTTTTTGGCATAAAATGCCCTTTCATTGCAGAGAGCAGGTTGTGCTACATGACCAAGTATTTTCCACTTGTTGTGTGGGCCATCTACACCTTCTAGCTGAAGTCCTGCTCATTTCCATGCAGTAAAAATCAAATGGGAACAATACTTCCCTACAAAAAATGGCGTTGCTGTTTTGGTAGCTAGCATCCTTCCCTTAATGGTACCTCCAGTGTGTTAAAATGAGACTGTACTCCCACGTAATTCCATTTGGAAACACACAGAAAAGAGATCTTGACTAGATTATGGCATCAGACAGCAGGATGCTTAGTGGTGGGCTTAAAAAAAGAGTGAATTCTTGCCAATTTCATTTAACTTCACAATATCCTTTGAGGAGTATAATAAAACTATTTATACTAGTAAAGCAAAAGTATGGGAAAAAATTCAAAAAACTCACAGACTTATTAAGCTACATGGAAAAAAGGACAAGGAGACGTGATTCACAGTTTTGTGTTCAAAAACCTTTAATTCTACTGTGCAAACAACAACTATGGTTGCTTTAATATTAGCATCTATAAAGATGACTTTACAAACATTACTTACTAAAGCAGGAAAATTGCTTGGTTCAATGCAGACGGTTTTCAGTTACTTCCACTCAGTGTGCTCAGCTCTACCTACTAGCATTTAATACTTTATTTATTTCCAAACACCAGTGTCTGTGTATCTGTCTGTTGTGGCAGTGGGAGAAATCTCACAAGTCCAGATGATTACATTTCATAGTGGAATTAAAGATTTTTTGACATTTCTGTCATTTAATGGAGACACCGAGTATCAGAAAACTGATATTATTTAAAACATGACAATTTTTGAAAGAAGTCAAGGACTTGAAAAATACTTCTTGAACCTGCCTCTGTTAGGCTCAGGAATTTAAAGCCTATCTTCCAGAGCCAGCATTGCATTTATGAACACTTTAAAATGCATACAAATCAGTACTGACTAGTTAAACCCTGTATTTATTAACTATCATATGAACTGTACCCTTTATGATCCATACTTAAAGGATAATATATTTTAGAAAGTTTATTTTTTCTTAGAGTGCCTGCAGGTTAACAGGCCATATAATTTATATGGTGTAATATAGATGAAACAGTAAATGCCAGCTATATATGCAATATCTGGTATTCAGTCAGGAAATGTTTCTACACTGTGAGGAATTAAATATTTTACAATTCAGTTTTGCCTTTTGTTTATTTGACCTGAATCTGTCCTTTCTTTTCAGGTTACATACTAGTATTTCATAACAATCTACAGAACAAGAAATGAGTGTTTAAGAAACTAGTTTAAAAATCTCTTTAAAGATTTCTGTTCTTTGAGAGGAATGAACTTTCTGAACCAGACTGTTATTTAGATTGTGCCTTTAACAGGACACTACAATCAAGATCAACATGGCAGTTGCCTTTTTATTTATATTTAAAAAAGGAAAAGTACTGCTTCCATAACTATTACTTTCTACTATAATTTTCCATGTGCAGAAACTGAGATTTAACGAGAATATTCAATCTGACTGCATACCCATAAAAGTATTTAGAATATCAATTATATTCCATCAATTTTTCAGTGAGTTCAGTGTTTTATGGCTGATAATCAAACCCCATGTTCCTTTTTCCATTCACTAACATTTTCTGCAGAAATGCAAGGTTACACTGAAGGTCCATCTAGCTCAATATTTCATGTCTGACAGCAGGAAACATTTATGAAAAATTAGAAATAGGACAAGCATAGAGTGATACTGCCCAAAATACATTCCATGTGAGATTCAATCTTTTAGTAGTAGTTTACCTTCAGGAAAGAAGATCAATCTTAGATAGATATAGAAGGCAAGTTTTATTGAGCTTGTATACACATTACTATTTTAAAAACTGAAAAAGCAAACCATTTGGGAATAAGTTCAGTTCCATGGAAGAAAACTGGGGATATTCCAGGGATGCAGCTGTATCACAGCTATGATCTTAGCCTGGGGCTGGCAGAGAAGTCACCTGCTACTCCAGCCTTCAGGGCAGCAGCCATAGAAAACAGGGTTAATTGGGGCTGTTGTTGACACTAACAACTCATGGGATGTCCTAACAAAGTGACTGTAAAAAAATAATGTGTCTGCTTCTCTCTGAAGCCAGCCTGAAGCACGAGTAAGGTGACTGTCTGTATCACAATCAGCAACAGAATGGTAACAGCTCCAGCAACTACATGAGAAAACTGGCAAGCAGACTTGCTGCAAACTGCTCTCACTGTACTAATGAGACAAGTTACTTGTCCTCTTGACAGTCGCTACTCCCAGGAAAACAGGGAGTAGAGCAACAAGCTGTGATCTGAGAGCCCTCATCCTCCCCCTCCATATTCCATCCCAGTTCCTTAGGGATGGTAGGAGCAGGAGAGAGGGTTTGTTCTTATCTCTGCTGCTAAGAAGCCTAGAAATAATTTGCATATCTCTGGTGTTTAGTATTTGCAGTAAGAGAGGTAGGGGAGAAGGATTCCTGCCCAGCCCCAGTTAGGAGTTACATGGCAGAATTAGAAGTGGTTTGTCAGCAAGTAGCAGAGGTTGTCCGACAGGTTTTACACAAAAAGGAAGAAGCATCAACAGAACTAGAGACCCCTGAAGGTTACTCCTTCTTGTAACAACTCCCATGGGTACTATCAAGATTTCCAGCAGTAGGATTAGGGCCCCTCTTTTAGAAAAGCCATAGACAGTTTCAGTTCATTGCAATCTAATCTGATGAGATAGCATTTGGCTTTAAACTCATTCTAGCACAGCAGGAAATTTAGTTAATTCTAATGGTCAGAATGACTTGATTCAGAACTAAGTTGATCTTCTCTATATTTATTCTCTCAATATTTGTCCATCTGTTTGGTAGAACTCTCTAAGTATAATAGAGAGGAGAAATTAAAAAAAACCCCAACAACTTGAATTTTCACTTAACATGGGACTGATATTTGATCCACATTTTGTATTTTCACACCTTATTTTATGAAAACCAAAGAACTGAAAAAGTGAAAGATTTATGTTGAACCCCTGAATTGCTCCACAAACTAGTGTGACATTTGCAACTGGGTACTTAGAAAAATAAGCCCTAAAGAAGGCTAGTGAGCTTTAATACATCACAGCATTTTCTAAACCATGTCATCCAAAGTGGCAGTAATCCACAATTCTTCTCTCTAGAAACCAAGAGACAATAGCTAAAAATAGAAGATAACACTACTTAAAACCTTTGGGATGATAGCCATAGGGCAAGGAATAGGAACATTCCAGTTTGGTTTTCTTAGAGGGACTTGCAACCCAACTTGAAAAGATCTCAGCTTTTTGGTCTTGCCCCAGATACAGCTAATGGAGTGATTAGGAGCACCTAATAATGCTATCAACACCCTGTGGAGCAGATCAATTAATAGTCACAGCCATAGTAGATACTTGAAAGCCTTAAGATAATTCAAAACAGAATCGGGCAAGTAATTTGGGCATTAGAAGGAAAAAATCATAATCAGGAACCCATGTAATGAATTTTTACATTTG
Source organism: Alaudala cheleensis (assembly GCA_013398995.1). NCBI lineage: Eukaryota > Metazoa > Chordata > Aves > Passeriformes > Alaudidae > Alaudala > Alaudala cheleensis. The sequence goes on along the minus strand of VWYE01019486.1, from coordinate 38,862 downwards.
TCAACACACTGAAACAGAAGGATCGGTCCCTCAGAGCAGATGAGGCAAGGAAAATGAGTAAAAACATATGCAGTTTTAAATGTCATTAGGCCCAGAAACAAAACAGCTGAAGAAAGTGTTCAGAAAACATTTAATACATAGAACCCTCTTGGAGACAGTCAGAGAAGGTTAAATGTAACAGGCGGAGGCAGCCTGAGAAGAAGTATAAGGATTTGGTATTGGAAAAAATGCTTGACCAAAACCAGGGAACACCAGAATCTTGTTGGGCACCTGGAGAATTCAGCCTAATCTTCAAGAAACATGGGTAGAGCTCTAAGTGGGAAAATAAGATTTATCATGCACCTTTATTGAATGGAATTCTTCCTTCAGGTGTAAAATTTTTAGAGAAAAAAACAGGGGTAGATAAATAGATCCTGCCATGATGTTGACTACACATTGTTGTCTTTGCTAGCAGTACCTGTTCCCCCTGGATAGAACAGATAGAACCCTGTTGACTCATGCTTTCAAACACAAAAGCCAAGTACCCTTGAGAGAGCACAGATTTAGACTCAATTCCTAGTCCATACACATTAAAGTGTCATAGGTGCATTTGCTCTAATGGTTAGAAACAAACCTCTCCCCAAACATCAAACTGATAGCTATTTGCATGGAAAAGGACAAACCCAAATAAGCAGGTTAAATTTTTCAACAACTGTTCAAAGGGTGAGGATAACAACAGTGAACTGAGAATAAGTTTGGCAACATCAAATGAGTTGATGAATTTATTACATTGAGGAATACATGGCTGACATATGGGTACAGCACTTCACAATTAAGGCATGTCATGCTGCCAGCCAGACCATTTTCAGCATGTTTTCAGGTGGTGTAACTAAAAGGCTCTGCAGATAATCTGCAGTGTGGAGAAAGCCTCTTAAAAGTGTCTGACTTCTCGATTATGACATTTTTTTACCCGTTCAAGTGTAGCAGCTCACTGTACCACAGAAATAATCCAGCAAACATTTTGCAGGTGACTGGCCCAAAGTCATGAGGCCTTTTAGCAAAGAATTTTTATCTGAAAATACATTAAAGTGAATTCTAGTGTTATTAATACCTCAAGAGTCTGAAATTGTGTTGCCAATAAAAGAGTAATGCAACCTTGGTGCCAGGGGACAAACTCAGTGATGGAAATGTAAATTGACTGTAACTCACATTCAAGCCTCAGTCTGCTGAGTCAAGTAGTGGTGCTAAATTTTACATTAAAAATGTTCTGATTGGAAGTATCTGCTTATTTCCCAGTTGGCAATTTATCACTATTCATGTGAACTGAATGTTAATCAGTGTCACTTAGGGAAGGGGAACTATACTACCTTATTTTTTAATTTTTTAATTGGGTTGCTATAAACAAATCTGAACTTGTCCCTAGGTATGGGAGAAAGTACATAAAAGCACTAAAATTAAATAAAGACAAAGTTCATACCTATTCTACCCATACAAATATATAGCTCAGGCATAAAAAAAAAATTAAAAATAGATAAATAATTAAGGCAAGCACTAATATAGCCATTTATAGTCCACTTGAGGATGTGATGATAAAGAGAATTAAGTCAAGGAGTATTAAAAGACAGAAACAAAACCATATTAAACAAACAAAATCCAAAAGTAAAATAACTCACCACCACCACCACCAAAAAAACCCCAAACAAATAAAACCCTGGATTTTCAACAGTACATTAAGCAGCTTAGCCAGCAATATAAAATAAATCTATAGTAATGAATGCTTAACACTGCACATAGCCATTTGTGCTGCCAGTTTATATGAACTGGTATAAGAAGTCCTAAGTCTGACTGCTTTCCTTCAGAGGAAAGAAAATCTCACAAGACCACTTGAAAGAAAAAAACACAGATTTGCTTAAGCAACACCTAGATGGTTTCAGGTTTCATGCCTCATTTCAGTTTCTCCCTTTGCTTGCAACAAAACCAGAAACCAAATCAAACCTAAAAATGTTGTTGCATATTTGCTTGTCACATTGTCTGAGCCCACCCATTCCACTTTGTTGGGTCTATTTCAATGTTTAGTTGTTCTCACCAGGAAAAAAGTCTTATCTAGAGATGGAATTATCCCTGAAGCAACCTATACCTACTGCCTCTTGTCCTGTCATGCTGCTCTTTTGTGAAGAGAGTACCTCCATCTCAGTCACTACCTTGTAGGTATTGTAAGAATGCAACTATGTTCCACCTCAGTGGCCCTCCACTCTTCCAAAGCCGGACACAATTTTCTCTGTGGTGTCCCAGGAAGCACCAGGTGCAGGGGACCATCACATCCCTCAATCCCCTGCCTGTGCCCCTGCTACTGAAGCACTGGATGGGGCTAGCCCTTGCTGCTGCCAGCCTCAGGGTGGCTCTTGTGTATCTCACTGTCCCAGGACCCCAGAGCTGCACAGCCCTTGCTGAGGCAGTCATTGCCCTAGATTGCTGCTCAGGATTATTTCATCCCCAGTAAAAATATATCTTTACATTTATCTTTGTAAAGCCTTATGCAATTCTGAAGTTTAAAGTCTGTGTCCTTTTTCTTAACATAAGACTAAATTTATTAATATTAGAGATGTCCAAGCCAGTCACTTGGTTCAGAGAAATAAAGGTTGACATTATAGTAAAAGTGCTCCCTGTTCCTCAGGTATCACAGAATTCTGTCTTTTCCCTGCTCTTCATGACAGGCCAGCCAAGTCACAGCGGGTTATGTACAGTACTTTCATGCCTCAGGCTGAGCACCTCTGAGGTGCAGCTTATTGAAGCCTAGCATGTGCTAACACAAACCATTGCTCTTTGAAGGCATACAGCACATGCATATGGTAGAGCTCAAACTTTCATCCACAATAGGAAGTTAAACAGGATTTTCCCCGAGAACAAAGGAGCCTGGAGATCAACAAAAACAAGAGGGTTGTTTTTTTTTTACTTTTTTCCCCTTTAATATTATAAGAATAGTACAAGAAGTCTGCCCTCCATACAATCCAAACATGAACCAGAAGTATAGTTAAGTCTTCTTTCCTCATTGCACCCTTGCAAGATCAACTTTCCATATGAGTGATGATATAAAACTAAATCATCACAGCAGGGAACAGCTTCACTTTTCATGCCCCTTCCCCTCCCAACCAAGAGAATCTACTGTCCTTGACAGGGTAAAAGTATTTTTACCAGTTTTCCATTTTTCCTTTTGAAAGGCTTAAGAAAGTTGTTTTCATAGAGTGTAGTGGAGGAATTAGTTGTGGCGGGACATCTTGGATGCTGAAACTACAGAAGTCCATAAAGCACACACACACTAAGCCTCCTGAAATATTTTTATTTGAGTGCTGGGAGACAAAGCAATAAAAAAAGTCCTTGTTCTTTTGTTCTGCTCTAGCAATTCTTACCTGTCTACTTTCAGAGATAAGGTTCTGAGCTGAATGATTGCTTGTCCTGGTTTATTGGTGGCCTCCCCTATGTTTTTATAGTTTCATTTTGCTGACTCAAAATTGAAACAGATAAACTGCAGCTTACAGAGTTGTACCTACATACTTTCTGTAGTTATATCCAAAAGGCTAAAGTCAACTAGGGATTTCCTTCAGTAGTCAGTCAAGGTCCAAACCCTACAAGTGCAGTCCACATCTACACAAATTCTCTATATATGTTCACTAAATTTAACAAAGTACTCAAATGCAGGTTGAATTCAAATGTGGTTGTTAGGTTTGTAGTTTAGGACTTGGAAACAACATAATTAGTTCTTTTAATATGATGCACTTTTGTTCAACTTACTTCAGAAATGGCTTGGAGTAAAAACATGACAATATAATTACCATTAAGAGCATCTCTTTCACTCTGACATGCTAACTCTTGCAATTTATACAGCACGCCAGAACTGCACAACCCTAGGTCTTTAGCAAACTGCTAATTTCAGAATCAGGTCCTACACAAATTGTGACAGTTAACTGATTATGTTAACTCTTTCAAGCTGAATTCTTTAATCTGAATTGAAATGAGGCATTTGCATAAGTTATCTAGGTACTTGCTGAGTGTAGGACAGAATCCTAACATTTTTATCTCTCCTACTTGTAACAATTTGTTTTATGAATGCACCAATAGAGAAATTGAGAGAATATCCCAAGAGCTTCATATTTTATTTTCTTTTTACAATAGATGGAGCTCCATAGGGAGATTATTTTTTTAATGTGATATAAGATAAAGGCCTCCCCCATTCAAGAAAAGAAGTATAAAAAATAGCATTGATTTGAAATTATGCCTCATGCAGATGGTGATCACACTGAGATGACTGCTTCAGAGTTATGAAATAAATGGCAGTCTTAGGATGTAACACTTGATCAAAATGAAATTGATATTCAGAGGCTGGAGTTCACTGATAGTTGTGGCTCCCAGAATACTCATTAAAATTCAAACATTATCCTAAAGATTTTCCTAACTGCTTTGAGATTTGTTTTAAACAAAGTAAAATCTCAAAAATATAAAGCAGTCACAAATGTTTTTCTTGGCAGGATATCAAATCTAGCACAATCTTCAACTGAACCTTGCAAAGTATTCAAATTCTAGAGAGCAAATTGACACATGACAGCATCTAGTTACTAAGTTTAAAAAGTTAAATTTATCATATGATCCTGCAATATTGATTTATCATAGTAAATATTTTGCAAATAAAAAGTCCAGGAGACTATACTAAGCAGGTGTGAACAGTTCTGTGCTTTATTTTAGAATCTGTACTATCCTGTTCTAGATTTTAAAACTAGAAACACTGTTGACTCCATCATTCAGTCAAAAGTCAAGAAGATGCAGAATTTTCCTTCTAATGATTGGATCATAGAACCATTTACGTTGGAAAACACCTTAGGGATCATCAAGTCAAACTGTAAACTTAACACTGCCAAGTTACCACTAAACCATGTCTTTAAGCACCACATCTACATGTTTTTTAAATACCCCCAGGAATGATAATCCCCTATTTCCCTGGGCAGTCTGTTTCAGTGCTTGACAACCCTATGTGTGAAGGAAGTGCTCCTAATAACCAATATAAAACTCTCCTGGCATAACCTGAGGCCATTTCCTTTGAAAGAGACTGACTCCAACCTCAGTACAACCTCCTTTCTGGTACTTGTAGAAAGCAATATGGTCTCTCCTGAGCCTGCTTTTCTTTAGGTTAAATAATCCTCGCTCCCTCAGCTGCTCCTCACAGCACTGGTGCTCCAGACCCTTCCCCAGCTCCACTGCCCTTCTCTGGACTCACTCCAGCACCTCAGTGTCTTTCTTGCACTGAGGGCCCAGAACTGGACACAGCACTCGAGGTGTGGCCTCAGCAGTGCCCAGCACAGGGGGACAATCCCTGCCCTGCTCCTGCTGCCCACACTATTGCTGATCCAGGCCAGGATGCCATTAGCCTTCTTGGCCACCTGGGCACAGCCTGGCTCATGTTCAGCTGCTGTCACCAGCACCCCCAGGTCCTTTCCAGCCACTCTGCCCCAGCCTGTGGCACTGCCTGGGGCTGTTGTGACCCAAGGGCAGGACCCAGCACTTGGCCTTGTTGAACCTCACACCACTGGCCTCAGCCCATGGATCCAGCCTGTCCAGATCCCTCTGCAGAGCCTTCCTGCCCTCCAGCAGATCAACACTGCAGCCAGTTTGATGTCGCCTGCAAACTGACTGAGGGTGCACTTGATCCAGATGATCAATTAAGATATTAAACATGACTGGCTCCAATACTGACCCATCAGTGGGAGCCCCACTCATGACTGGCCACCAGCTGTTTGTAACACAATTCCCTACCGCTCCCTGTGCCCGGCGATCCAGGCAGTGAAGAGCACACCTGTCCAAGGCATGAGCAGCCAGTTTTGTGTGAATGAAAGCTGTGGGAGACAGTGACAGCTTTACTGAAGTCCAGGCAGACAACATCCACGGCCTCTCCCTCACATGCTAAGTCTGTCACCCTGTCATTAAGAGACATCCAGTTGGTCAGGCAGGACGTGCCCTCCATAAACCCATTTGGCTGCATCTGATCTCCTGGTTGTCCTGTACATACTATGTGCCAGCACTCAAGGTGATCTGCTATACATATTCTCATCGATTCAGCTTCTCCAGTAACACTATAGAAATGGGTAACAGTGGAAAAAGTTCCTCTGCTATAATCCACTTTATTTTTCCCTCACCTCAACTCATTATATTTCCCCAGGAACCACATTTCCCCCTGCAAATGAGTTCTTTTTCATCCGTACAAAACAGCTATTTAAAAAATGATGATTGTTCAGCTATAAAAGATTCTACTTAATTAATATAAATTATATATGTAAATTTAAGCCTAAATAGAATCCATGTTCCTATGCCACGTATATTTTCTTTCTAAATGGGACAATCGGTGTCATACATATATAGGATAATAATAAAGTTTTATAGGTAATATACTTATTTAATATTTCATTCTAATCCTCATTACAGAAGGCTTAAGGTAATTACAGGAATCCTTATTATCTCTCCTCCTTCCATCCTGATTTTCTTGTTTGCTTTCCTAGTGCACAACTATGTTTCAGGCAAGTAATTTCATGGACTTATGCCCAGATCCTTTTTCCTGAAAGGTACAGTTAATTTAAAACATCCCCTCAAGATATGTTTGCAGTTACAATTATCCCTTTTATTGTGCATTTGCTTGCACTGACATAAGATAGTCTCTTCTGTCATTCTGCCTCCCAGGCACATAACTTTCTTTGTTATGCTCCTCCAGTTCTTCATAGCTTTCTCTCTCCAAAAGTCACAAGTGATCTTCTAATCAAATGAGCTAAATGTTATCAAAACATTCTGAGAAGGGGGAGAGAAACAGATGTTCTCTGTTTTTTTTCCCCAATTATAGAATTGATTAGTATGAGGAAATATGTTCTTTTTTCCTATGACATTTTTGCATTGTAATACAATACTACAGACAGCTGAATAGGTCTTTACAATCCTATCTTATTTTGGATATTTTTCCCTAGTTCAGATATTAAAGCTTCCTATTCATTTGAGGCTTAACAATAATGTAGTTTCCAGGGACTTTGGCTTTATTCCACTGCCACCACCATCATCCTCTAGTTCTGAGGACCACAGGGGGTCAGGGATGAACCAGCTGCACTTCCCTGTATACAGAAAAAGTATCAAGTCAAAAAGATCATCAACTGCTTGTTTACTGTGAGGGTTATCCCTTCATAAATGGAACCTGTCACTTCAGAAACTTAGGCCAGAGTCACAAACAGTGAGCACCAATGAGAGATAGCAGGCTGCACTAGGCTGGTAAAGGGAGCTTTGTTATCAGTGACAGCTACAAGAGCAACCACATGACATTACTGCTCTTTAAGAGTTTGGTCTTTACAGCCCAAGATTCAGGGATTGGTGTTACATTTCTCCAGTGAGTAACTTGTCACACACGCATTCACTTCTCAGAAGTAATTACTGATTTTGTTTAGCCATGGGTATGCCTACCACAAAATAAGGGTGATTTGCTCAGATTGTCATGAACTGGTACAGAAAACTTGATCAGTTTATTTTGAAAAAGAAACCAAACCAAAACTAACAAAAAATGCAACAAAACCCAACATTTTAAATAAATTCAAACAGACAAGAGAGGTTAACAGAAAGGTCTCAGAAATGCAAGGAAATTCCTATACTTAGGAAAATGCTTAGACATGTAATCACACAATCTTTGCTCTAGAACAAAAGAAACAACAGGCACTTACCCCATGATCATACTGGAAAACCGGGGAATTGCAACAAAAATTCATAGCTGTCCAAAGTGGTCACAAGACTTAATGTACAAAAGCCTCCTGAATTTTTTTAGGTGACTCTAACTTTTGTTGATATGGAGCCCCTGATGAACATCTACTTTTCATTGAATGTACTTTTGAGGATAATTGTATAGATGAGTTGCAATAAAAGGTGACTTCATACTAAAATCTTTACTTCTGCTACATTTACTACTAATACACAATTATGTTGTCCTGAAAGCCCTGAGACTGATGTCTTCACCTTCCTTTTAGATTTTGAACATTTTATGATGTCTCATGACTATCAGTTGTTAACAAGCAGCAGACAGTGGGCAGAACTTTCGGGCTTCATTTCAGATGTCATTCTGCAGGTGAATCAGAATAAATTTTTTGGGCAACATATGTTCTTGAATAGCTAAAAATCCATAGCTTATTTTGCCATTAGGAATGTTTTCTTCTTCTTCTTAAGACCTAGGACAGTTCATCTACTTGGCACTGGTGAGGCCATACCTCGAGTTCTGTGTCCAGTTCTGGCCCCTCAGTTTAGGAAGGACATTGAGATCCTTGAATGTGTCCAGAGGAGGCAACGAGGCTGGTGAGGGGCTGGGAACACAAACCCTGTGAGGAACAACTGAGGGAGCTGTGGTTGTTCAGCATGGAGAAAAGGAGACTCAGAGGTGATCTTATCACTCTCTACAACTCCCTGAAAGGTGGCTGTAGTCAGGTGGGGGTTGGTCTCTTTCTCCTGGCAGCAACAGACAGAACAAGCAGTCTTAAGCTGCGTCAGGGGAAGTTTAAGTTTGACATCAGGAAAAACTTCTTCACTGAAAGAGTGATTGGGCACTGGAATCATCTGCCCAGGGAGGTGGTGGAGCTTCTCTCCCTGGAAGTGTGTAAAAAAAGACTGGACATGACAGTGCCATGGTTTACTTGATGACGAGGTATTAGGTCAAAGGTTGGACTTAATCAGCTCAAAGGTCTTTTCCAACCTAGTTTAGTCTGATTCTGTGATTTTGTCATGTAGTTTTGGTTGGTTGTTTTTCTTCTACCTACCATGTTTAAAAATATGTGGTGCTTTATTTGATGTTACAGAACGTGGACTATATTCAGTGTTAAGGATCTCTCTCTTCAGTCAAAAAGATGTTACGCAAAAACTTCATAGTTTCATTGGAGTCTGGTAGAGGGCAAATAAAATAAGTTTAGCAACCCTGTAAATTACATTGGCTTAGGCTGTAATACCACAAATATGGGTTGAATTACTCAGTCATGGAAAAGGAGGGTTACTACAGATTCTGAAAAGATCAAAGCATTTTTAGCCCATAAATTGTAGCTTACTTAAAAGTTTATTTGCAATAATTATGAAGAACTGGAAGGAAAGTCAATACAAAACTCCTAACTTTTACAGTAACTAATTTACACAATTATTTTTATATATTTTTAAGATATTAATCCATTCATTACAGCAACTTGCATTTTTTGTATTTCAGGACAGCTCTCCGCAGTAGGAGAGAAGACGTATGACTGAAAGTTTTTGGCAGCTGAAGTTACAAGAGAAAACAAGACTCACTATAATTCACCAATGCAGGAAAGCACAGAGAGAGAGCATGAAAGTGCACTATAAACCTACTGGTTCCTACCTTAAATGCTGCTTACTGTATAGGCAATTAAATGTAAAAAATGGGCTTAGAAGTTTTCAATCTTTTTACCCTCAAGTATGGTGTCTTATCACAAAGAGCTGTTGCTGTAAAGCATGAGGGAGAGCAGAGCTGACTCAAAAAGATGTCCTCTTACCTACTGCTTGTCAACTGAATGGATCTCATGAGTGGAGATTGGTGTCTCTCTTGGCCTCAGTAACCACAAAGTGGTCAAGTTTATAATATCTGTTGACAGAATAAAATGTGCCAGCAAAACCTCAACTCTGGACATGAGGAGAATTGACTTCTCAGTTCAGGCTGTTCAGGGATTTAGTAAGTCCCTGGGAAAATGTTTTTGCAGGTGCTGGGGTCCATCAGTGCTGGTCAGTTTTTAAAAATCACGTCCTGAGGAGCAGGCAATTCCCAAATGTTGGAAGTCAAGCAGGGCAGGCCGAAGGCCAGAACAGGAGTCTTCTCTTGGAAAAGCAAAAAAGGAAGATCGATATCCAGTGGAAGCAAGGTTGTATGATATCAGAAGAGCACAAAGATGCTGCTTTTCACTGTATGGAGAAAATTTGTGTGGCCAAAGCTGAACAGGAGTTGCAGCTGGCCAGAAATGTGGGGGAGAATAAAAAAAGTTTATAAAAAAAGCATTAATGGCAATAGGTAATAATAAAATTCATATCAGCCAATTAGAGGATAAGGATGGTCACCTCATGAACAGGGACATGGACAAGGCAGAGTCCAATTTAACACATTCTTTGCCTTTATCTTCAGCACAGATGATGGAACAAGGGGGTCTCATTGCCCTGACCTGGAGGACCATGACTGTGCAAAAACCATCAACTCCCATCAACCCTGAAACTGTGCAGTATCAGCTGCTGCAGCAAGATCCCTACAGATCTATGGGCCCTGCTGGGATTCATCCAAGAATCCTCAAAGAATTGGCTGATGTCATTGCAAAACTTCTCTCAATGATTTTTGAGCAGTCTTGGGAATCCTGAGTGGTCCCATCTGACTGAAAGCTGCTGAATGTTGTCCCAATTTTCAAGAAGGGCAAGAAAGAGGATCACGGAAATACAGGTGTCTCAGTTGCACTTCAGTGCCTGGTAAATGTGGAGAATATTATTGTGAGGGGGATTGAAAAATATCTGAAAGACAGTGCAGCCCTTGGTCACAACCAGCACACTTTCATGAGAAGAAAGTCCTGCTTCTCAAACCTGATTTCCTTTTAAGACAAGGTAACCCACCCAGTTTATCAAGAGGATCCTCAAGTTGATGTAATCTTTTGGGGTTTCAGTAAAGCTTTTGATACTGTCTCTCAATGTATCCTTGTGGACAGAATGTCCAGCCCTGGATAAACACAGCCTGTGGTTAGTGAGCAGCTGGCTTACGAGTCATGCACAAAGGGTTGCAGTCAATGGGGTGACATCAGACTGGTGACCTGGCACTGGTGGGGCTCCACAGGGCTCCATCTTCTGTCCTGTGTAAATGACTTGGATGTAGGCCTGGAAGGGATAATAATCAAGTTCACAGACAGTAGAAATCTGGAAGAAGCTGTTGACTCCCTCAAGGGTAGGGAGGCCCAGCAGAGAGACCTTGACAAAGCAGAGGGCTGTGCAGTCAGCAACTCTCAGCAGCATATGAAGTTTAACAAGGGACAGTGCCAGATTTCGTACCTGGGAATGAGAGGCTGCAGAGCAGTGCCATGGAAAGGGCTCTGGGGTCCTGGGCCATGGCAAGTTGAACATGAGCCAGCAGTGCCCTGGCAGCCAGGAGGGCCAGAGGTGTCCTGGGGACATCAGGGACAGCATCAGCTGGGCAAGGGAGGGGATTGTCCTGCTCTGCTCTGCTCTGGGGCAGCCTCACCTCATTACCAGATATTCCAAATTTGAAATGCCCTATGAACACGGTGACTCCAGTTATGGTTCTGATAGTGACTAGAGTGGGGAAAATAATAGAAAGCAACCTTTGAAATTTCAAATGGGACTATCCAAGTAATTGGATTTTGAAATGAAATGAAAGAAGACTAGTGCTTTCTGAAGACAATATGTCCTATGAACTGAAGTTTTGCTGGCCAGACAACTCTACAGGGTGAGGTATAACAGGAATATGAAAGGTAATTAATCAATGATTATATGATGACTAACATCAATTAACAGTAGCATTAATTACTGGAGAAGAAAAACCTAAAAAGTCCACTCAACGTAAGTAATGGAAACCCATTCTCAAATAAAGAAGATACCCCCATACAGTTATTGTAATATATGGGAAGAGTGTACAAATTCTAAAGCTTCATACAGACTAGTAACCCCTAACTCTTTTAGCTGTTTGAGTGACTTCTTCAGGAAGTCAGGAAAAGTTGCATGACAACTGTAACATACACAACTCTAACATACACAGCTGTGTATATTACAGGTGCATAGAATGAAAACAAGGCGAGAAAAACTTTGTGGAAGTAACAGAATATTAATATTTTCTGACATAATTTCTGGTTTTATGCATGTAAAGTCCTGGAATTTAAAGCTAAAAAAAAAACCCAAAAAATCCTAATCTATTTAAAATTCATTCTAAAAGAGGACTTCACAACACAGAGCTTCTCAGAGGATTACGTATGCTTGTCAGAGAGGATCCTGAACTATGCTGGAAGGAATCTAGGACAAACTGATTGCACTGCTGAAGCACTGCCTTATGGTTGAACTTGGAGCAGCTGGGAGCTTTCATTCGTGCTACTGCAAGCTGCACCTAAGGGGTCATATTGAAGCACACTATAAGTATTTTGTATTTCTATATTAAGATAGCAATTTAAATGTATTTTATTTAGGAAGAAAGCTGACATTTGATCCAGAGGACTATTAATCAAATCAGATGTGTTTTAGCAAGCTATTCAAATGGGATGCTTATGCTCTCTTTCAATTTAAACCACAGAATAGATTAAAACAAATTAATTACATCCTCAGAAAGTATTTTCCTTTTGCTAGTAGAAGATTTGTACATCAATATAAATAGCTCATAAAGAAGCTTAGAGTTAATTCAATCATATAAAAAGAACTGCCTCATAAACCAAATCTATTTTCTAACTGAAACAATATCCACTTACAGCCTAATTTTCAGAGACACCAATTAACCTAGTGCACCTCAGAAAACCTTGTGCTTATTTTCTCTTTCCTTCAGGAATGTCATCTTTTCCAGGATTAATCTTTGGATTTCCTCTGGAGAGTGATTTGATACCACATATCTGACACTGCAAAACTGCTGAGGTGGAAGCAATACAAATAAACTAGAGGAAATGAAGAAGGATTTAAGGAAAAACAATTTATATAGTTCTCATGATCAAGATGTCCAGTAGTTACAGGATGACTTAAGTTGCAAAGACAATATGTAACTTGCATTTCTTGTGACATGATCTCATAAAACCTTTCAGAACTGTAATATTTTAAAAATTAGTAAAGACGGCATAACCAAGACTTTGTCATAAACTTAATTTTCTTAAAAAAAGTAAAAAAAAGAAAAAACCACAAAAAAAGGTTTTTACGTTTTTTATTTGAAACTAAAGGTCTGAACATTCTTATTTTACACTGGTCACATGTACTAATATGATGTATAATAATATATAAGATATATGATATATATTAATTTTACAATATATGTATTGCTTTTATAACAATAGATAATAATATGTAATGCAATATACCTTGCATTTCAGCAGAAGTGTATTAGAATAAGTATATTACACCAAAAAAAAAGGTTTTTTTCTCTTTTAATTTCCTTACAAAAATAAAATTGTCAAAGTGAAAAGGCCATAATCACTAAAATATGCATAAATTTACCTATGTGCTTTATCCAGCAACAGTCAGACCTCTATTGTATTTTTCAAAAGTGTAGACCAGTTTTACAGAACAGGAGAAATGTAGGAAGACTGATCAAGGCCAATGCAGATCCTGTATCAAAGAGTGTTCCCTTCTTTAGATGAGTTATCCCAGGCTATTAAAAGCTTACATAAGCCTCTTTTAGAATGTTTTTATGTGCCTAAAGACAGGAAGCAATCAGTTCATGGTCACAGGAGGAAAAAAAAGTGATAATGGATTTTAGTTAAAAATATTCAGGCTAGATATTAGAAATGCTTCTTTCAAGACAGACTTCAGGCACAGACTGGCTGTGGATGTCGTGGAATATCCGTAATATCTTAAATACCACAGATACTTCACAGGTATTGACAGAGAAGTATAAATTAGTGCTGGTGTTTGGTATGGGGGTATTAGACAATTTTCTAGGATCCCTTTTAGTCAATGATTGAAAATTAGGTTTATTTTATATCCTAATGGCATATTAAGTTTAAGGTCTGGAATATTATTTTAAGGTCTAAATAGTGAATTTTTGATACCACTCTATTTAACATATTTGTCCCCTGTTAATGTCTGATTATACAATTAGCTGAATAAATAATGTTAAAAACAAAAATAAATACATAATAATGCAGTCTAATGAATCAAGTTATGCTACTCAGATATGAAACTAAATGTACTTTAAAAGTTTATTGGCCATTTTGAAAGAAATTCTGCTTTGAAGTGGGTTATGAAAGATGCAATACCACTAAAGCCCTAAACCAATGGCACCAATCTCAGAGCTCACGATATTATTTAGCAACACTTTTTCAGAAGAAGTAGAGAGCCACATTTCCTGGTTTTGGTGCACAAGTTTAAGTAAGTTGAAAATGCAAAGTTAACTTGTCAAAGACCTGAAGAAATTTGAGAGGTCACACAGAACTTGTTAGAAAAAAAAAAAAATCTGTCCTAAAAGTTAGATTCATTTTATCATTCAGTGTCAGTTGCAAGATCTCCTTCTGGGAAGGCTGCTTTCTATAATTGATGAAGTTCTTAATGTGACAGATGTTGAGAACCATAACTGATTATGTGCCATTTAATATATTGCAATATATTGGTGTCAATGATTGAATAAATCAGATTGCTAATCCAATATGCAAATTTCTTTTACAAGGACACCCCTGCTAACAAGTATTGAGAAGGCTCTGTCCAATGTCTAGGATTTTGGATTTATGGTAGGTAATGAGAAAAATGTTATGTCTTCCCTCTCCAGTAAAAAAAGGAGCCACTTCACCATTGCAAAAGTGATTCTTTAACTTGGATTCTTCTGGAAAACTGGATTTTGAGTAATATTCCATATTTCTTTTCTACCTTCCTTCTTACTTGAAAGCTTGTAGTGCAGTAATTTTCTGTAGCTCCTTTAATTTAGTGAAAACATTGATATAATTATTTAAATCCCTTCCAACATTCCCTCTATTGAACGCCCTTTCATCCAGCTTTTTAAGTTTCCTTTTTGTGTTTTAAGCTAGGTCATGCAAGAAACACAAAGAACATGAAGCACCAGATCACACACTCATTAAAAGACCTGTGCAACTGCTATTTATTCTGCAGACCTTGGTGAAACCATAGCATCTATTAGCAGGCAGACTCACAGACCTTATTCCCAGCCAAATCTGCCTCTGGAATAAGAAGAAAAACCCTGGCTGTAATGCTGAGGCTGCAGCTACAGGAGATCTGTTATGTTTTGAAGAAGAGAAACCAGGTCTTGAGTCTGGATGAGGCTGCCCATCCCAGCACATCTTCTTGCATAAGGTCTGGAAAGAGGTCTGCGTAACAGCTGAAGCTCTTTGTGCCAGCTGAACCCTTAAAAAAGGATGAACACACAGCTGCTCCAAGTCATTGAGTTCTTTTGCTTCTGATGGTTTTGTGACGATTTATATCTGCTAAGACTCTCCAAAATCATTTGAATCGCAGACTTGCATAGCTTTAAAGAGAAGATTGAGTAGGCAGTGATTATTATGCTTATGGTTATTGTTTTGTCACATGAAACTGCAAAAGCATTTCATGAATGAGTCATGGTGAATTATGTTTAAATTATAGATGGTGACTCACTGATTTTTACATTGTTTTATCCTTCCAGCGTTCCTCTATAAGAATCTAAGAGATAAGAAAGAGCCTGCTCTTCAGGCCTGGAAAATGAGAAAAGGCCTATTCATCTACACCAAACTCATCAGGAAGGCTAAGAATAAGGAGCAAATCACCCTAACCAAGGAAAGAAAATAGCAAATATTTTTTTCGCATCTTTGACATGTCACAGTTTGGGGGAACTACATGCTGGAAAATCTACTCAAAACCTTCTTGAGTAAGTGATGGAACAATCCTGTATCATCCCAAGATCAGAAGCTGTATTTTTCTTGGTTGATCTTGACTGCTTTCCTCACTAGCATAAACCAAGCTAAATAAATAATCTCTTTGAAGGAAGAAACAAGAGTTTTGTTTAAATAAAGGAAACTTTTCCTAGCCACTGTATTTAACCCTTTTTAAATTCCTACCCTGTTTTTTTTGTGTCCAAAGTAAAGTCTCCAGCATTACTCTTTACTTTGGACAGTCCAACTAATGCTAGCACTAGCTAGTGTCCCAGTAGCTCCATGTTAGTTTGTAGCTCTAAGACACTGAGAGCATGCAGGATGTGGAGCTGCTGCAGAAAGCCCCAGTTAGAGCTAAAGCAGGTTTGGGCAGTGACTTCTCCCATTGCCTCTGGCCACGTGGTGATTAACATGGCTCATATGGCAGCATGTGTTTCTGTGTGACACATTGCTAACTGAAAGATCAATTTTATGGGGTGAAAAAAATATACATAGAAAACTATCTATTTAGCTGTTCATGCTTAGACAGTATTTTTTTCTCTATATAAATAAACAGAAAATACATAGATATATTAATGTATAAATATAGAGGTATCCACATATAAAGTAGATGACCAGTAAAGATGTAGTAGAAATATACACAATATATTGTATATTTATTTTTCTATCCAGATATCTGTAATTTTATCTAGACATATCTATTTAAATATATATGTGTATTATATAGAGAGATATATATACATTAATCTATGTAAAATATTTAAAGATCTAGACCTAAAGATATGTAGGGAATATGTATCTATATCTATAAATATATATATATATATATACAATAGATTTAGAGAAATATATCTGAAATATATCATATTGATTTCAGAAAAAAAGGCTCCAATATGAACTGTGACAAGTCAAAGCACCTATATTCAATAAAGAAAAACACATCAGACTTTGGATTTTAATGGAACATTTCATTTCAATGGGAAGCTTGTTCTTAAGATTTAATAAGACATTAATATTTTTAATTTAAGAAAGCATGTTTCAAATTACTAGACAATATACCGAATTTCTCTTCCAAGATTCAATGAGCTCTCTGAAACCAACAGAATCATCTTGGGTCTATGCTAGTGTTTTTGATGTATATTCATCTAGTGATAGTTATTACACATTGCTGAAAAAGGATCTAAGATATTTGGTAAACCAGAGGAATGTTTCAGCAATAGATTTCAGAGAGAGACCAAGCCAATCACCACTAAAGAGCTTAAGGGATACTCTAGATTCAGTACTAGAAAACTGGTAGAAATTCTCAGTGTTATAAGTAATCTGTTACATCAGCCTGAAATCTCAGCCTACTGCTCGCTGTGAACATACAGAGATACTGAAAGCCTTTGTTTTACAGGACAGCTGTCATTTTATTACTTCTTTTCCTCACCTTCAATTCTCACTGTTTAAAAGGCTAAAGGCTAGTAGTAGGCCACTATGGTGTGAAGTAGTTACTGATTGAAGTTCATAAGCTGCAGCAAAAATAACTCTGTCAAAAAACAATCAACAGCCGGAGAACTTCAAGATTACCTAAATACCCCATGCTCAGGAAGCCAGGTGGTCTTCCGAGGGTGACCAAGAAGCTGTTTCACATGAAGTCTACTTTCAGTTGTGTTTACTGAGCTCAAAACCATCACCTGGCCTTGTGATCTGAAAGGGATGACCGGGCTCCAGGAACCAGGATGGAGAAATAGCTCACTGAGGAGCATGCGCACACAGAAGGTAGCCGTGGTCAGTCTCCTGGGAGGATAAGAGGTTTGTCTTACAGGGACTACCCTGCCTGCACAGGGCTGAAATCTAAGCTTTGCAGGATGCCAAGTAATCTTCCTACCTGTTACGTCCCTGCAGGCAGACCTTCCCTTTCAAGCTTTTTCAAGATTAAATCACTAAGCAAGTAGTAGGAAACACTTCTCCATCCTTTTCAGACCTGAAGCTTTCCTCCTCCCCTTTGCCTCTGAAACCTGTCTCTTTGCTCCCTGCAGTCTCCTACCTCGACACTGCAGTTACCTGCTAAACTCCCTTACCCCACAAATAAGCTTAGCTGTTATCTGGGCAGGAACAGTGTCTCCTGCTCACATTTTTGGGGAAGACTTCAATTTATACCCTATGACTCAACATCCATAAACATCACTTATACAATAAAAATAAAGTACTAATCCTCTCAAAGAACAGAAAGGAAAAAAACCCAACCAAGAAAAATTCGGCTTTACAATATTAACTGCCTGACTGGGCCTACACTATCCATGAAGAAGATTGCAAGTAGTTGTCGGAACTCAGGACATTCCTCTGGCTGCCATGGGTTGTCCGACACCCTGGCAAGGGGTCCGAGACCTTGGCATGGAGTCAAAAGTACCTTTGATTTTAGTCCATGGGAGAAACTGCCAGCTTTCTGTGATGATTTACAAGCCACAAGAGTTTAATAAGAATAATAGTTAGTTTATCACAAGGTGAAAAGTAGAATTTTGGGTTTTTAGAATAGAAGTTCAAGAGGACAAAATGGAGGAATCAGGGCCTGTCCCATCTTCTGCTGGGATGGTGGCACTTTTAGATTGGATTAGAGTAGAAATGCACTGTCTAACATAGGTAATAGGTATTGGTCATTAACTGTAAACATGGACCACATGGTGCTTAGTATAAAGAGTCAACACCGCCCTGAGAGCAGTGAGTCAGTGACAACCTAAGCTGCAGCAAAAAACTCAGCAGGGTAGAAAAAGAATGTATTACATAAGAAATAATAAACAACCTTGGAAAACAGAGCCAATGAGTCTGGCATGGGGCTTGGGAAAGAGACTTTTTCTCAGGAGTCATTTCAACCCAAAACCTGAGAGTAGTGAATGGGCAGAGGGATGAAGGTGTTGGGCAAATGCACAATGCTTTTATAAAAACTTAAATTTATGAATATCTAAGTCCTTAAATGGGTGTCACTTAAGGAAACTAAGTCAAATTACCACCTTCTAAAGTCTTTCAAGACCTGAGGACTTTCTGAAAGGGTTTTTGCAGGAATTCACAGGCATAAGATAGCATTTCTCTACCACCAAGCTGATATCCTGTCAGAGATGCTCATTTCAAAATAGCATTAAAAAATGCAAAAGATAAAGCAAATCCTGTTGAGATAACAAATGAAGTCTTAGAACCATATGAAGCTTATAAGCTTATAAAAGGAAAAATGTGATATTTTCAGAAGCACCCCCAGTCCATGTAACATTGCTGTTATGAGCTAGGACCTTAGACGGAACAAAAATAGAACACACTTTTTTCAAAATAATGCTGGGATTTAAGTTATTTATATATCCAAGCGTTCTGGATCAATTCCCATACTTTCAGAGACTCTGCTGCCATCTTCAGCAGCTAAGGTTCAGAAAGATTTAAGACTTACTTTAATGTATTCAATAATCCTGCTCTAGATTTTGTCATTCTGAGCCTAAGCATTCTATAGCCATTGATGAATACATAACTAAAAATACAAAGTATTTCACGTTACTCCTCAGCAAGAGATATAATTTGCCCTGGACATTCCAAGACCTGTACTGTATTTAATATATTGAGTTTCTCAGAAGTATTGAAGTTAAATTACCTCTTCTGCATGATAAAAAAAATTGAGTGGCTATCATCTCTAATCAGAACAAAGTAAACAAGGGCACTGAAAGCAAGAAACTTAGCAGAGAAATATTTAAGTTCTCTAGCTTCATAATAAAAAAACTCCAGATAATAAAATGTCTGAAATGAAGCATTATGTTTTATTACAGATACATTCAGCGAGGAAAGTAATTATGCAAAAAAGAAACAAAAGAGAAAAATTTATTTCTTCTGTGTATGCATATAGAGAGTTAGCAAGATAAGAGAATGAGACCTCCATAAAAGGAAAAAAAAGTCTGAAGATAGGATTGCGAAAAAACAGATGGCATTGTAAATGTCAGGTGTCTTAATTATCTGTATGGTTTATATCTGAATTTTGTGAGTAAAGTCACATCATTATGCCCATGCCTCAATTTCAGTATATTAAGCCAGCCTTTTCAGAGTATTTTTCTCATCAAGTATTTTTCACTGTGACCTCTTGCCGTGCAGAGGCTGAAAGAGAACTGAACACATTGTCTAGGGAATTAAAAGACAAAACTTGACTTTCAGAGACCTTAAATGCAAGACCATATTTGCTAACATTCAAAGGCAAAAAAGCTTCTGTGGAGTTTCACCACATTTGGCAAATGCAAACATGAAGCAAGCATTACTAAGATTTACTCTGACAAGCAATAAAATATGGCCTCAAATCAACTTTGTAGGACAACTCCAGGAAACTGCAGTGGTCTTTTCTGAATCCATTGCAAAATCAAGTGTGACAGGAAACAACTGAGAAGGAAGCTTAGAAAGCAATTACATGATCTGATTTGACTCTGAAAAATGCAGAGAAGTTCAATTCAGATAATTCTGCTACTTTTGTGGCTACAAATATTTTCTGCTACTACAGCAATCAATACAAGAATGAGAAAAACCAACAAGATGAACCTTAGGAAAAAAAATGAGGTTGAAAAATGGCTTCACGCAGTTACTCATCTTCATCTGGGTTTTCCAAATTCAAAATATGATTTAGTTAATTTAGTGCAGGGAAGTACAATTTTATCTGTAGCCAATATACTACATATCAAAACACTTGTAAGTTAATGTTACTACTAGTGTTACTACTATTTGCTGACAAATGTGAAATTCAGACCTTACTTTTAATGCAGTCCCTAGCTGCAAATTATATTTAAATTATAGGAGCCCAATTTCAATGTATTACTTTCTTCCATAAGGTCTGTGTGTGTACTGAGATTTTTTAGACTGTTATGGGGAAAAAATCTGTGGAAGGTGTTTTTAATAAAAAGTAGTTGTTTGTATGGAGTGAAAGCAATTTCACTGAGATGACTAGAAAGTGTTTTGAGTCAGGGATTTAAAGTTAGGTAACATTTTTTGAAGGTATATGAAGCTGGAAATGTCAAAATTATGAAAAACATAAAAGTGAAAATTAACATGAAGATTAGTTAAGAATTTAAAAATCCGAACTCCTGCTTTAGTTTACAAGAGTTGTGGCTAGCAAGTCTAGAAAACTAAGGTCTTTACTTCTAGTTAAGAACAGAGTATGAGTAATGCATCGTTATGGCCTCAGGAATCACAATATTATTGATTCGTTGATCATTACTTGTAAGTTTCAAGGTCTGAGCCTATTATTTTTACAGGAGTGTTAAATCATTTATGTTTTCTTAAAATCTAGCTTTTAGCATTTGACTGTATTGAATGACATAACTAGAGACTGTGTCATAAGCAAAATTCTCCAAATGACCAGACGCTGATTAATTCCAGACCTGCTTACATCCAAAGCCCCATGGATCTTATGATCTTTTGCACTTACCCAGTTATGATATGTAATTTTTAAAACTAGGCATCAAAACATATGGGAAATCATTGGCACTCAAGTAATGTAGACAAGTCTGAACCTCTAAAATTTACCTAAGCTAAATATTGTGGGATAAAATCCATTTTTACTGCTACAAGCTAATATTGAACCATTACACATGAGTGCTTCATAATCATGCTACACAATCTACATTCCATTTATACACCTTTAGTTAAGTTTCCATTTTATACATCACATACTTAATGGAATTTGTGGAGAAAGTTTGGTCTAGCTGGAAGCATGAATATTTGGCATCACGACAAGGGAAGTCTCTCTGACACATAGGACATGAAGTATCTCAAACACCAACCAAATTATTTATTATGAGAAGAATATCAAGCTAGTAGAAAATGGTATGTTTTAAACTTATAAATTACGGACAGCCATCATTTAAATTTCTAATTTTTAAAGAGTTTCTTCTCAGAATGAAAATTATACACTTCATTCTGCATGTCCTAAATTTGGTTTTGCAGTGTTTGTTTCGAATTATTGTGCTCAAGATTTGTAAACCAAATTTCACAGGTGCCAAATTAAATTGACTTCACAGCTCTCCTCTGTCCTGTCAGGCAGGTATTCCTCTTGACTCAGGCTGAATCTGTAAAGCTGATCCAACTGCTATGATTTCTAAGAATCTTATCACATGAAAATGGACTTTCCCTTTTTCAGAAAAAAGAAGTTCCCCCAACTCACAACTTTCTTCCTTGCAGATGGCATGGCAGAAAGCCTGCACTTTACTGAGCAAATATCTGCAAGAATCAGGGAACTTGTTGACCACAGGCCCATGGAAACCAACATACAATTCATATAATTCCCTTCTAAGAATTTTTCAACCTGAAATTAACACAGATAACAGACTGCTGAGTGTTTCTAGTTTACAGCTGATCTCAGAGATCCCTTAGAAATACATACTTAGTTAACTGGGAATATACCCATCTTGAAGCATGCTGTACTGAACTCTCAATATAAATCCCCCCTAGTTATTTAAAAAAAAACAAAAACAACATGAAATGGACAAAGATTATGTGTCCTTAGGTCTTGCTCCACAGCCACCAATCTGGAATGCAGTGGTATGGCATTTTAAGAGTATTCTATAGTTTTAAGAGAAAACTAATGGAACTCCCATGCCACTGTGGCATCTGGCAACTCCAGTGAATGCAGGAAAACTGACCTGGATCTTCAAAGCTCATGCATTTCTTTCTGTAACTGTCCCCTTTTGGTGCACACTCATTGATGGTTTCAGTAGCAGCTCTAATGAACCCTCCCTTTGCATTTCAGCCACTTTTGCATCCTGATCACATCCAGCAGGCCTCATGCCCCAGGTCATAGTTCAGGCAGACCTACTGCCTACAGAGGCAGCAACTGTAAGGAGCTGCCCCTCATCAGCAAGTTTGAGATGTTGTCACACATAGGAGGATATCCAGAGTTCACAGAAAAGGAATTACAGCCAGGAACAGTTGCTGCTGAGGGAAATACAACTTCTACAGACTTTCCTTCACCCCATTTTCGTGTTCTGTATTAGACATGACAAAACCCCATCTTCTTATACACAATATAAATCCTGTAGTGTTAAAGTTTCCAGCAGAATTTCTCAACATTGTCAAAGCCATATGAAGCAGGCTATTAATCAATGTAATCTGTAGCAATATTTTAAAAGTCTGCAATTCACAGCTTTTGAAGAAGAAACTTCAAAGCCCAAGCAAATTGAACACACCCAAATACCTTCTGTGCTGATTTCAGACACTGAAATGCACTATGTTTTTAAAGTGATCAAATGTGAGATGCCTTTCCATTTCCTAGTCAACTATAGTAGACTCTTGCAATAATCCAGAGGGAAATTGCAAGATATTCTTACCCAACTTGGCTGTACATTTTTACCTTCCTGTTACTTAAGCCTAGTCATTTGTTGCTGCTTCATCTTTACCACCTTTGCAGTAGAGGACTCCAGCGGTAAGGAGGGTCCCAGTGTGGTTCAGAACTCCTTGTCCTTTTAGGTCACAAGTCACAAATACATAGAGCAGTTTTATTCAAAAATCAAAGAAAAGAATAAAGTTATAATAATGTTGTAATGACATTGGCTTATGTTTATTAAAATAACTTCCCAAACAATATCTAACAAATAAAGTTAAGCTTATTTTTGCTACAGCAGTAACACTCTTAAGCTCACCCTTTGATCCCTCTTTTGCAATTTATTATTCTTTCTCACAGGCTAGAAGTTTGACTATGTTTCCCCATCTACTCCATTCTGCAATTTCCACAGGAATCAGCCTGCTTTACTCTTCTCAAATAATTCATTAAGTGCATGATTTAATTTGATTTAACAATTTCTCTCATGTTAAAAATCCATTAGGAAAAAACCTGTACAACACATCTTTATTCAGACTGCAGATGTAGTACTAACCACCACTGCTTGATGTTGGAAAATTGTCTTCAGGATCATTTGAGTGATGAAACCATTAAAGTAAGTAAAAACACCACCATCGCCACCAACCACCACCCAAAAACTCCAGCCAATGGACCAAACAAAAAACCCAAAACCAACATGGAAGAACATAAATGCAAGCCAACCCAATCTGTCTGGTGTCAGATTTGCTGCCTTGATAGGCAAATTTGTTCATGAGCAATACCTATGATTAAAAGTTCTTGAATTGTTCTCCATCAAACTAAGTTTTCCTAACACACAAACTCTGCTAGAGTAATTGGAAACTATGCAGGTGACATACTAAAACAACTGGGTTGTGAGATAACAAGATACTGCTTCAGTTTGTATCAGCTTTATTTTATCAGTATCTATACTACTATGGGTAGGAGCCTAGAGGACCTTCTAGGGTTACATGTTCTAGAAAGTTAACAGTGTCTTCTCATAGAGACCATTGAGATTTTCAACATACTGGCTCAATCATTTAGGACTAGCTTCATTTCCTCCACCTCATCTCGAATCTCCAAGATTTCTTATCATACCTAACCAAATAGGTCTTTTCCTCATTAAAAACCAAACCACCTACTGTTCATCTCAGGCAGGTCCTACTCCACTAAGATATTCTCCAGCCCCAAGTTACAGTTCTTTCTCTCACAGGTGTTTATTCATCCTGAATGCAAGAAGATAATCCACTACGATTCTGTCCTGTTTTGCTCTTTATCTGTCTTTATGCAATGGGTGGTATACACAGAAAGAGTGTCAGTTCTTTCCAGAAGCATCAGATTCCTTCTTTGTGCACTAGAAAGGTCCTCTGTTAGTGTGCAGCTGACAGGATTTTGAATTTAAGTGCTTTTGCAGGAGAAGGCAATGAGCCAGAGTGTTGCTTTCATTCTAGTTTTCACATAGTTGGAAAGATCTTAAAGATGCAGCCTCATGTGCAGTCAGATAGCTCATTGCTTTGAGGTCACTTTTTCATCCTTTACTATACTTACACACATTTAATTCCTCAGATACTTGACTCTTGAAAATCAGTCAGTACAAATTGAACAAAACAAACATTTTCAGTGGGCAATTCTGCTCTGATTTTCAGCTGTGCTTTCTTATAACTGGAAAGTAAGCTTTAGTCAACTTGTGCATTCTTTTCAAGTTTTCCTCTTGTTTAAAAACTCTTTTCCTGAATGAGAGAGTTCTTGGACCCAGTTTAAATGATGGACAGATTTCATACTGTGATTTTAAGATAAATCATTGTAATGAAAGGAATCTGTAATCCTAGCTGATCATTACTTTCATTATTGTAGCTGCACATATTACAGGACTGTAGGGCTTTTAGAAAAACATGGCATCTTATATTTAACTTTTGAGATTTGCAGCAGAGTACAAACATAAATTCTAACTAAAATGTAAATAATTCCATTTGTGGGCTTCAAATACATGGAAGTTTGACTCTACTTGCACTTTGTTGAAATATGTGCCAAAGATAATACACAAAAAACTCCCAATCAAAACCTGATAAAACAAATAATAACGTTTTAGAATTCAGTAAGTCTAAGTTATAACTAGTCATTCCATTCAAGCAAAACCTGCAAAAGAAACCTGTTTAGATCTGGATGTGTGCTCAAATGGCCTAATGCCATAATACTTTGTGGGTTTGCAGTCTGAAAATAGCAACGACCATTTTTTTAAAACACTGATTTCTATGCTGTTATATATATTTAACTCACTGAGGTCATTCATCTGCCTTCCAAGGGTTGAGTATTTTTATTCTTCATGAACAGCATTTACTTTGTACTTTCCCTGATGGCTCTTTCCCCTGGTGGCTCTTCTCCATACATTCAGACACTGAGTTGCACACACAGTTATACCCCACACCACTTTACAAGTATCTTTTCATTACAATTAGTATTAGCTGCCAAGAGTTTCACACCAGAGCATACTAAAAATAGCATCCTCAGCACTCAGCAATTTGAAATGTTGAGTTGCCTTCATTTCTCTAAATTCCTTTAAATAGCATTAAGAGTAATCACTTTCTTTTAACTTTGACCTCAGTTTTACACCTTAATCCCCTTTTCTCAGGAACATACCATTAGCTACAGTACACTCTGAAAATATTCCTTGTCATATGTTAACTTTCATAGTACATGACTGCATGAATAAAATAAATACAATACCAAACTGTAATGAAAGCCAAAATTTAAGAAATAATATTTCTCTGTTTTTAGCTGTAGTTATATAACTCTAATTTGTTTTAATTCCATGAAACAAAGGGCTTTTTATATGGTGTTGCAGATATCCCTTTGAGCAAAAACTTCATCAATGTAGTTATCTTTAAAAGTAATGTTGCATCTTTCCACACTCAACACTTCGCTTTTTTTTCTTTCTGTAACTCTCTTTGGATGTGAAATATGTATAACTCCTTAGCATTTTGACTTATTTTAAATCATACAGGTTCCTGAAAATATTTTAAAGATACTTGCAAAGATGTCAGAGACAATGTCTTTCTTGATAATGCCAGATGAACTAAAGAGGGATGATGGGCACAAACTGTTACATGGAATGCTCAGTTTGGTTATCAGAAAAACAAGTTTTTCACTAACATGATAGCCTAGAAGTTAGAAAAGTCTACTCCAAGATTTTTGTAATTTCTGTTCCTTTGAGATTATCAAATCTCTCATGGGCAAGGCTTTGAACAAGGTGATCCAGCTCTGAAGATAGTCCTGCTTGGATAAGTAAGGTCCAATATCCCCACATTTTCAACCAGATTTTGTATTATTTTAGGGATCCCTATATAAATAAAAACACTGTGTCTTCTATTTTCACTAGCAAGTGTTAAACACGCACAGTGTCTGGTTAATACCTCAAAAAAATCCTTTTAGTTTTAATTGCAAGTGCTTCTCAGTGCATGGACTAGAAGGCCTAAAAAGCTGTGAAGAACGTATTAGCCACTACTGATAAAATGAAAAATGAAAAATGCGAAAAAAAAAAATAGAGATTTGTGGGTCAAATGTAAAGAGTATGAAAGTCATGTCTGGAGGTCTGTAACCAAGACAGACAACCTGTTGGGAGTTGTATGGAAGGTTTATGGGGTGTTTTTTATCCACATTTTCTGTCTTGGTTAGCATGACTTTGATTTTCCCTCTGCCTGAAATCCAGATCACCAGAAGTTACATTGATAAGTTGGAGATAAGGGGAAATCTCTCTGCTGATTATACTTTGGACCACGAGCAGCATTTATCTGCATAGTAGTAAAAGAAGAATCTCTCTTGCTTTCTCAAAGATGTCAATGAACTTCCTTGAAAGTTTTTTAAAAAACCTGTTGTCATAGTGTAAGAGGGAGAGATATGCAAAAGCTCTGCCAACTTTTCGTACTCAGTTTGATGCTGTTGCTCATTTGAAAACAGCATCAAAAAGAAATTGCAGTAAAAATGTGTTTTGCCAGAAGCCATGGAACAGTCAGTTACTTTGAACCCCTGAATCCAGAAACAAATTTAGCAAAATTATTACTTCCTTTTTTTGCCTGTAGAGTGGTTGATCCTCCTTTAGTATCACCTCTGATATGCTCATCCAGGATTTTGCTTCAAACATGGTTCATGTTTTTCCCCCCACCCATGGCATTTAAGTAATCTGAGGAGTAATCTTTTAAAGTAACCTTTTAAACTCCCTCACTACAGCAAGAATTCTCTACATCCACATGTTCACTTTGGAAACAGAAAGTTTTTAACCCTTTTTTTCCCCCTCATTTTTTCTCAGAGCTGAACACTGCATACATCCCATGAATAAAATATTCTCTCCCTCATTTCTTATGTTCTGCTTAGAAGTTATCTAATACAGGAATCCAATAGGTTGATTCTATTTATACAATATTTCTATAGCAGCTCATTTAAAGAACTTACTGTTAATGTGGAGCAGTTCCTTATCTACTGTTTGTCTCTTTAAAACTATTTTCTATGAAAAAATTATAATGAGAACATTAAACTGTATTAAGAATTTCAATTCTGCTTTTCATGGAATTATGAGTTTAAAGTCTAGGCAGAGTTTGTACTCTATACTGGTGAGCAGCTTGATGTAGTCCCCAATATAATTTTGAAGCACTCCAACATCTAGGAAAAATCACCAGAGGCTTTGTTATTCTCTTCCACAGTAGCTGTGAGACTGCACCACACTTCATTCTGTAAATCATATTAACTAAGCATAGGATAATGTGATAACTAGATATTGTGATTTTAACTTAAGTGGTTTTTTTATTCATGTGGTAACAGGTTTACCTTATAATTAATCTTCTTAGTAGAGGTAACAGTCTCACAGCAGAGCAAAAACTGTTAAACTGTGTTGAGGTTCTTCCAGCTGTCTCACTTATCTCACTCACATTGCAACAAGGTCTGCAAGCCTTAGAAAAAGTCTTCATAAATCAGTGGATTTGGAGGGAAGCTTTTATGTGGAATCTGAGTAATCACCAAGCAAAATAGACTACTATACCTCCTTGATATAAAAATCCAGAAAAGTAACACTGTGAACCAGCAGAGAGAGATGTTCAAAATCAAACTATTTATCCATTGGAAAAGACTATATTTAACTATAAATTTGAAGTGGGGATTTTGTCTCTCCTTTCCTTTGCTGACTACACAGTAGAGATGTAGTGTAAGCTGGTTACCAAAATTCTCTTCCTTTTTAGTCACTGGAAGGTACATCGAGAGAGTAATTCTACCTCCTTTGGAATGAGAACCATGACAGCTCTAAGAGAGCCTAGACAAACCAGAGATCCACTTCAAGGGTAAAAGAAGGGAAGAAAAGTTCCATGAAGTGAAAATGAAAGAGAAAATGAAGAGGATTTGAGATTATGATAAAGATCAGAGTTGTGCTTTGCAGGTGCTCTCTTAAGAAGGCAAGCTGTAGCAGATATTTCACAGGTGCATCGATTTTTTAAACTATATAGACAGCTGGGAGGTATAACTCCATGAATAATCATGAATACAATCATTTGCAAGTGCAGCTTTAGATCCTTGTAAAGAATTAGTTTTTTAAGGTCAGACTTCTTAAGACAGCCTTGTACAACCTGCTGTAAGCAGAAGTGAGCCAACCTCGTGGAAGGGCGGTTAATGTGATGCCAAGCTAGAAAAGACAACTTGGCAGAAGGTGAAAGTTGAAAAGTAAAATGAACCAAGTTGAAGTTGAATTAAGGGTGTTCTAACCACAACCTTAGTGACCTACATCCCAACTACAGCTAAGCATAAAACTCTGGGGGAAAATAGCCAACCAAGCAAATGGAAAAAAACCCATCAATCGGAGTGGAAGAGTTGGTTCAAGGTATCTTGAATAAGGACCTGGAGGAGGTGTAGTTCAGCATCTGCTTTTATTTTTCTAGAAAGATGTAAAGATAATTCTAGATGCATCAAGACTTTCCATTGGTATTTATCCTTTTAGCAATATACAGTTACCCCATACACGCAATATTTAAATGACTTTTCCTTTCAGAATCTTTAGAATCTGTTAATTAACCTTTGTTTCATGTCTTTTATAATGAGGCTTTAAGTACACAATTACTTTTCTGACAAAGCAGAAAATATACCTTTCTACCAATCACACAGGAATCTCAAAGAGTTAAGTACAAAAAATAATCTGTCCCTTTTGTTATGGGAAACAGCTTCAGCAAGCAAACAAACAGAAAAAAGTACTAATTTAGATCAAAAGTTCATACTAGGTTTTTTGTGGGGTTTTTTGTTTGGGTTTGTTTTTGGGTGTTTTTTTCCTTTTGCTGTTGTTGGAGTTTTTTTGAGACATTAGGTTATTATATTTGAGTCACTAATAAATTTTTGGGACTTGGTATAATTTTCTAAATTCACTGAAAAATGAAGATTTTCTTACAAGTCAGTTAAGAAGTAAGAGTCTTATTCAGCTGCCTTGAAATAAAATTCAAAGATTTAGTAATAAGAAATGGAATTGCACTCCCAAGAATCAGTATAGAAACATAATAACATTACTTTGGAAAGTGTCTAGCAGCTGCTTTCAATATCCTTGGGTTTGCCAGAATTTTTAATGATATTGCAAACAGCTGCTCTTCTAGTACACAGCATGCCTGTCATCTGTCTATCAAATGATTTAATTTCATCATAAACAAGGCACGGTTTGGTTTCAAAAATAGGACATCCAACAGTCAGTAACAGAGGAGTCATGAAGCCTCTTCTCTCTAAAGAGGGATTCATTATTTCTGTCCCCTTTGTTTGTAAATTTCTTCCCTGCAATAGCTGTGTTTTGTGTTAACATCTGGAGTTACCTATTCTCCATTGCAATTTGCAGCTGCAAATCATTGAGACCAAGCTTTACATGCAAGGTGGGGCTTTGGGAGGAAATTTTCTCTCTCAAATCATGACTGACAGTCAGCTAAGGTATCATCAGAGGGCAATGCTGATTAAGGAAAGGGTTCTGAGCTTCTGTCATTGCCTCATTGATCAATATCCAACTTATCACGATTGCACCATTATCCTTGCCATTAATCTTTTTAGGGGCTGAGTTCTAACAGTCTCCCTGTTATGTGCATGGCAAAGTAGTCCATCTAATAAATAAGCATGTGGTAGTTGAGACAGTCAAGACGCACACCGTGTTTCATTAAAACCTCCAGAGGGCTCTAAGCATCAGGACTTCATTATCTGTAAGTCATTCATACTTTCCAGAAGGCTTCACGCACTAACACTTTGTTGTTTAAGAGTCTCTATGTTGCTTCCCAAAGGCAGCTCCAAGCAGCTCTCAGGGTCTGTCCATTTATTCCAACAGCTAGTCAATCAATTCTCCATCTCTCTCTCTTCTTCACGTCCAGCTCACTCCTTCC
Source organism: Alaudala cheleensis (assembly GCA_013398995.1). Classification (NCBI taxonomy): domain Eukaryota; kingdom Metazoa; phylum Chordata; class Aves; order Passeriformes; family Alaudidae; genus Alaudala; species Alaudala cheleensis. Next base: position 8,593 of record VWYE01019486.1, on the reverse strand, counting down.
TGTCCCTAGCCGAGCCACCTGTCCCTGTCTGCCCCTGGTACAAAGTCTTTCCTTATCTGTTCCTTCTACAGCCTCCCTTCCCTGGTTCTTCACAGCACAGCAGCAGACTCCATCTAACTCCAACAGCAACAACTGCAACTGCAACTGAACCTCCTCCCAGCCAGCTCACTCTTTATCACACCAATATCTGGGAGGGCAAGGCTGTTCCCACTCTTGGATAATTGACACTGCTGCAACATACCAAAGTCAAGACTGCCCTCAACACTATTTTTATCTGTCTCCTTACAATGTTTCCTCACAGACGCATATCACTAGGTTTTAACAGCTTATTTGTGTGCCATGGCAATGGCAAGCTAAGGTATGACCCAATGATAGGTTTATTAGATAGATAAAACAACTCAGAAAATAAATTTTTGAACAATTACATACTTACTAAAGAAATCATTTTATGAAAAGAAATGAGCTCAGTGTACAGCAGTGTTGGGGGGTTAGATTTATTTCTTATTTTTCTTTTGGAATTTTTTCCTCAAGTTGCTAAGACACTGAAGACCGAGTACTTGTTGGTACTTAACCAAAGACAAAAGAGGCCAGGGAAGAGAAGGCAGAACCTGGCTACACTTTTTTTTTTTGTCTCTGGGAGGTTTCCCTCGGAGGGGAAAGATAACGCAGAGTTTGGGGGCACAAAAGGGACGGGGAGGCTGGGTGCCAGGCACTCTCACCCTTGGATCTTCGGAGAGAGGACTCCCAGGCTGTTCACTTGTCANTGCCTGAAAGCCCCTTAATTTCAAATTTGTAATAATTTGGAGGGAGGGGGTTTGCAGTCTCCATTGCAAGGGAGGCTACAGCTTTTCCCTGGCAGACATCTGTCTTTCAAACCAGCACAAGCAGAAGTGAAAAAGCAAACAAAATGTTATGACTAGTCAAGGAAGGAATAATAAATGGAACAGAAAACATAAGTATGATATGATATAAATCTGTACAGCACCTGCAAACAGTGCCTGTGGATTAGTTCTTCTGTCTGAAGAACATTACAACAGAACACAAAAACTAAGACAGAGAGGCAAAAAGGATAATCAAACACAAGAAAAATTCTTCCATAAAATAGGTCTCCATGACCTATACTAACAAGAAGAAAGAAAGATGACATGAGAGGTCTACCAAATCATCACTGGCAAAGGAGGAGGACAGAACAAGATAATTAGGGGAGTGAGCATCTCTCTGAAAAGGAAATGCTGAGAAAGTTCAGCCTGTTCAGCCTTGAGAACAGAGACAGCTGAGAGGGGACCTCATCAAGGTAGTGATGAGCAATGGGACAAGAAGCAACAGGCAGAAAGTGATCGACAGGAAGTTCCACCTGAATGTGACAAAGAACTTCTTTATTGTGCAGTGACTGAGCACTGGAACAGTTTGTCCAGTTAGGCTTGCAGTTTTCCTCATGGAAGACATTAAAGAACTTTCTGGACACAATCCTGTGCCACATGCACTGGGATGAGCAGGGAGGTTTGCTCAGATGACCCACTGTGGTCCCTTCCAAGCTTACCCATTCTGTGATTCTGTGAATTCAGCTTGTTGCAGTGAGAGCACTGATGGATGTCTCACCTAGCCACCATCATCACAGTGCTTGAGTGGAGACTGAACAAGAATACCAGTGAGTGGTCATCTAAGGGTAGAAATCTAACACACCAGAAAGGGAAATGCAATAAAATAAAAAGGAAGAGAGGGGGCATGATCTGATTATAGGCTGTATCTTTACATATGGTATAAATGGTTTACATTTTCTGCCAGTTTCTGCCTCAGCAAAAAATAATCCCACCAGGCTTAACACCTTTCATCTTTGTTGTTATAGTGTACTTAAAGGAAAGGTGGCCTCCAACTATAATTTAATGCATTTCTTAGGAGGTGTCTGCTATTTGATACTATTCACTTTTACTTTTCAGCATTTCAGCATACATCAGGTTCAAACAAAAATGTTTTAATTATTTAAAGATATGAAAATAAATGTGATGGCATTGATTTGAAACTCAAAAAATTAAACACAACATACTACTCAGGTAATTTATGTGCTTTTACAAATATGTACAAGTTTTATGACTTGTACTTTCATGTTTTTTCATTTATATTGTTATAACTGTTGGCATGGTAGGTACACTGGTAATAAATGTAAAATAAATCCTTGTACATCATTACCAATGTAAGAACAGGATGATAACAATCAATCACTTGCATCTGTTTCCTCCACTACCAAAACATACAAACAAACAAACAAACAAAAAACAAGTAGAAAAGATTTGTATTTTAACTTCATTTATTTTAATTATTTTCATTAGGCAAGAATGTTTGGGACAATAACACCAGGTTACAAGGAATTTCTAGCTTATATTTCAAGGCAGAATAGAAATGGGGAGAGGTACTTGGGAAAATAGAAATGGCTTGAAAGTTATAGAAGTATTGAAGATACAAACTTCTTGCTCTATTTTGACAAATTATAAGAATTTAAAACTTACAATGATTTTACATAATTTGTAATTCAATTGAGCAGCAAAATATAGTACTAATAGTAAATGAATTAATCCTCTATTTAAATGCATGAATCCCAGCTGCATTTCTATACTCTGATTTAGAACTACAGATCTAGAAATCAATATAAATACACCTAAATTAGGTTTCCAGCATCTAGAAGACAAAAAAAAACCCCTTAAGTTTTATCAAATATCCCCATTTGGACAAAGACCTCTAAAGTCATATTTGCAACTTCGAATTTTTTGGTATTTCACTGATTTACACTTGTTGTCATGAGGTCCTCATAAGGACCACACTCAACAACTTCATTCTGATAGCACAATGAAATGCCAGAATTAAAGGCAGAACTTGCTTGTGTTTTCTGAGGATAATGCACTCCCACAGACTGGCACATGACTATGGAGGAGGGGACCATGGGAACTACTGACTGTCACAAACCTCTCAATTTCCTTTTCCAACTGCAAAAATGTGCTCCAGCTATCCAGCTTCCTATCAAACGGACTGACATATGGATCAATCAGATTGATATCTCTATTTGTGCACATCAATTGTACATAAAAATACAGAAGACAGTTTCCAACTGTGTGAGCTTCCCTCTCAGGGGAAAAAAAAAATGAAAGGATAAGCATGTAAGAGATGGTAATCAATTTCCTTAATGCATTACTTGAAGGCACTCAAGCTTAAGTGATAAGAAGAGCAAGAGTGCATGAAGTCTGTATTAGCAGAGTAGGATATCAAAGCAAAAAATTTATATGGATATTACTGTCTCACCTTCCCATAAGAATATTAATTTCTCTGAAATTACCATTCTGTGCTCACACACTAAAAAAAATTTCTGTCTGTTGGTTTGTTCTTCCATAAGTTGATTTCTTTTTGTGCATTATTTAACTAATAGCATTTGCTTGATTCAGTGAAGTTTTGGATAGCTGTTATACAAACAATTACACATTCCCCTCAGTTCTAAGGTTCAATTCTCTGGACCTTAATTTGCTTATTATTTTAGTCTACCATAATAGTTTCTGTGATTTGGATATGTTTTTATCCTCAAATTGGGAAATGTTGACTTGTCAGATGCTATTCCTGCATGTGTTTTGAGATTTTTTCCACTGGTAATTAACGATCTTTTAAGAATATTAATGTCATGCACAATATGTTCCAAGCACAGAAGGCAGACAAGATTTTCCCTCTGGAAATTTGGATAACCAAGTTCACAAATTATAAAAATCTGAGTGGTAGAAAGGGAAGAGGTATTATAACATAAATACTCAGCTCATGATATTATGTTATATTTGAAGAATAATTGCTTAATTAAAAGAGGCTGGCATTCACATGTCTCACACACAGCTTCTAGACCAGAAAAAAAAGTGGCAGAAGGTGAGCATACCAAAGGATTAACTCTCCAGTGTTTTCAAGACTGCAGCCTGGGCCTGAACAAAAAAAATCAGGAAATACTATTTACGTAATGTTGTACTTTTTATGTGTATTCTTTTGAGTATAAGGCGATCCACCATGAAATTATATAATAATTGTATATTATTATATGTGTTATTATATGTAACTGCAATAGTCAGCACAAGCAGAAATAATTTGTTTTTTATTAGTTGTTAAGTTACTTTTACTATTTTTTCATTTATTGAGACTGAAAAACTATGTTCAGTTATCTTGCTTTTACAGAGACAACAAAGTGAGTCTGCCCATGACAGTTGTAAATTGTATCTTTTAATCTGAAATACATTTGTAGTTCTGGACAAAAAACTTCAGGCAAACAAAAATTCAGAAACATAAAAAGAGGAAAAGAAAATGAAACAGAACAAACTGGGTTGGGGGGTGGGGATGGGCACCAAAACAAACCCAAGTTGGGCCCAAACAGAACTTAGCTAACCATAGCTAAATAGGCCCAAACCTTAATGCAAAGCCAAGCTCAAAGTTGTCATGTAATCACTTTCTCATGCCAAAGGTGGAAATTAAAGGGACATTCAGAATGAAGCATAGTACTAGAAGAAGAGGACAATAGAAGTAATTTATTGCTGTATCTCAAAGACTCGTTTCAACTAAGCTAAATTCTGTATGTTTAGTATTCATAAAGTTGATAACAAAAGTGGAATTTTGTTTATCCACAGTAACAATTGATGCATTATTCCTGTGCTAAATGATCAGCTGTGTGAGACGGGCTTGTTTACGCCACATTACATGTTAATACTAGGAATTTACTTGCTGCTAGGAAAACTTCTTGAGCATCTAGCAATTGCATTTCAAGACTACTGAACACCTAAGTTTCAACAGCATAATGAAAATGTTATTATGGCCACATCTGGATCTTCATGATCTAAAAAAGTTTTATATTTTAATGGACATTTCTGTTCATTTATAAATCACTAACACTTTTTCATTCCACATCTGGATACCCAGTTTCCACTGTGACAATGTAAATGGCAAGCACTTTGATAAACATCCCAGTCCTTCTCTTAACATATTCTTTGTTTCTGTCTTCAACATGAATGATGGAACAAGGTAGTCTCAGTGCCCTGAGGTGGAGGATCATGGCTGTGAGAAAGATCAACTCCCAGTTGACACTGAAATTGTGCAGTATCAGCTGCTGTGGCTGGATCCCCACAAATCTATGGGATCTGATGAGATTCATCCAAGAATCCTCAAAGAACTGGCTGATGTAATTGCAAAATTCCTCTCATCTGATTTTGAAAGGAACTGTTGACTCCCTCAAGGGTAAGGGAAGCCTTGCAGAGAAACCTCAACAAACTAGAGGAGTGGGTAATCACCAACTGTATGAAATTTAACAAGAACAATGGCTGGATTCTGCACCTGGGATGGGTCAGCCCTGGATGTACAGACAGATTGGGGAATGAGAGCCTGGAGAGCAGTGCCCTGGAAAGGGCCCTGGGGTCCTGGGCCATGGCAAGTTGAACATGAGCCAGCAGTGCCCTGGCAGCCAGGAGGGCCAACCCAGTCCTGGGGACTGACAACATCAGCTGGGCAAGGGAGGGGATTGTTCTGCTCTGCTCTGCTCTGCTCTGGGGCAGCCTCACTTCCAGTGCTGGGAGCAGCTTTGGGTGGCACAGTATAAAAAAGGTATAAAACTATTATAGAGTGTCCAAAGGAGGGCAACAAAGAAGATGAAGGGCCTTGAGAGGAAGCAGTATGAGAGCAAGTGAGGTCATTTGATCTGTTCAGCCTGGAGGAGATTGAAGGGGAGATCTTATTGCAGTTACAACTTCCTTTTAAGGGGAAGAGTAGACACAGGCACTGATCTCTTCTCTGTGGTGACCAGTGACAGGACACAAGGGAATGGCCTGCTGCTGTATCAGGGGAGGTTTAGGATATCAGGAGGGTGGTTGGGCACTGGAACAGGCTCCCCAGGAACTGGTCACAGCATTAAGCCTGAGAGAGCTCAGGAAGTGTTTGTACAACACTCAGGCACATGGCATGATTCTTGGGGATGGCTCTTTGAAGGANAGGAGGGCCAACCCAGTCCTGGGGACTGACAACATCAGCTGGGCAAGGGAGGGGATTGTTCTGCTCTGCTCTGCTCTGCTCTGGGGCAGCCTCACTTCCAGTGCTGGGAGCAGCTTTGGGTGGCACAGTATAAAAAAGGTATAAAACTATTATAGAGTGTCCAAAGGAGGGCAACAAAGAAGATGAAGGGCCTTGAGAGGAAGCAGTATGAGAGCAAGTGAGGTCATTTGATCTGTTCAGCCTGGAGGAGATTGAAGGGGAGATCTTATTGCAGTTACAACTTCCTTTTAAGGGGAAGAGTAGACACAGGCACTGATCTCTTCTCTGTGGTGACCAGTGACAGGACACAAGGGAATGGCCTGCTGCTGTATCAGGGGAGGTTTAGGATATCAGGAGGGTGGTTGGGCACTGGAACAGGCTCCCCAGGAACTGGTCACAGCATTAAGCCTGAGAGAGCTCAGGAAGTGTTTGTACAACACTCAGGCACATGGCATGATTCTTGGGGATGGCTCTTTGAAGGACCAGGAGTTGAATTTGATGATCCTTGTGGTCCCCACCAACTCAGCTTATTCTGCGATTCTTTGATTCAGTGAATACCTCCCAAACATTTTTGAGAAGAGAAAAAGAGAGGTGCGTAATCAAGTAGCTCCAAGCAATTAAAAGAGCCACTGGTTTCAATAATTCTAATTGGTTTCATGACCCTGGAGTCATTTGTGTATTGAACACTTCTATTTTTCATGAGAGGTTGAAGGGCAAGTGAGGACTGGAGACAGAGTGGAAAATATTATTGCTGAATTGGAAGGCAATTTCCATTAAGCAAGTGGAAATAGACAGATTGCCTTTAGTTACTTGCATTTAAACAGACAGAAATATTAAATTTTTAGCAATATGTCTTGCAATAAAGAAGTATTCCCACCTCCATATCTTCAAGTCCTATCAACTACAGTAAAAATAGAAGTAGTGCTTTTATAAATATTATCAATTTCAAATAATTTGTTAGCTCTTGATTTTGAAGCATACCTTCATGTGAATGCTCCTAAGTGAGACACTTCCCATTCCTAACCACTGGGAGGTAGCAGATGTACTAGGCATTCATTATTTAGTGGTCTCTGGAACTGTGCTTGCTGCATCACCTAGTGTACTGACATATCCTTGTTGATTCATGCTGCTTAAGGGTGTTTGTGTTCTCTTTAGGTTTACTTAGTTTCGTTAAAAATGGTAGATCAGATGCAGCACAATTACAAAAAGACACTCAAAAACCCCCCTTAAACGTGGTGGTCAATATTCCTACAAGAAAGCTTTGAACAGCTACTCTGAAATGTTAGTGAACATTTGCTTTTTAAATTTATTTACAATTATTTTTTTGAAAAATGATTCAGTGGTTTGGATTCAACATAGGTTTATTTCTGAAATATAGTAACTGCTCTGTTTTCTTGCTCTTGTTTTGTATGAACATCACTTTTCAGATGGGAAAGAATTCCTGAAGAATACAGACCTTGTCATTTTCCCTAGTGGAATGTACACAAACAATTAAAAATAATCCCCAATTCAAATTGTATCATGATAAAATATTTTTCTTCATATTTTGGTTTTCTAGACAATAAAAAACCGAGACTGCTGTAACATTAAATAATTGCATTTACTGGGTGACTAAACACCTTAATCAGAGAAATCAGCCTAAACATATCACAAGAAAGGGCTACTGTACACATTTCAACACTTCTTTGTTGTTGTGCAAATGTCATGAGAATAGCTCTTTCTTTCATGCTGTTTATTAAAATGTAAGAAAGCCCACTTGCAAAAATGAATTATGGATAAGAATGGAAAAAATGTGTCATACCAAAAAAGAAGCTGGATTTTGTTGTCCCTTGAATAAAATTCTGTGAGCAACTCCATTGATTGGATTTACCCTATATGGTAAGCATGGCAAAATGAATAAAAGATGCTACAACCAGAGAGAATTTTAGGGTTATACCTGAGATGGTATTGCCCAAGACTTGAATTACACATTTATGTATGGGAGTAAGGGAGAGTTACAAAAAAGAATGTGCAAGTGTCCTTCAATAGTTTTTAACAACTTAAAACAGCAACATAGTTTGTCCTCATAAAGTCTATTCTCCCTTAACAAAATCTGTAATTAATTTCCATACTCAGTGTGTTTATAAAATAAATCTAAGGTAATTGCATGGTATGTGTTACTATCCCTAACTAGTTCACAATATGTATTGCATCCTAAACAAAACAAGGCTAGGGTAAAGTAAAAGTTTAAGTAAAATTTTAGAAGGACATTTCTTCCAGCTCAATTTTTATTCATATTCTATGATTTCAAGCTGAGCTTAAACCAAACTGGGTTTTACTTAAAAAAAAATACTTTGAAGTTGTCCTTATTCTTCTAAGCCTTTAGTTTGCCTCACATTGCATTCTGAACTACTACTTACACTGTCAATAGTGTAAGTGATATCACAATATGAAACTATATTTTTATTGTCTGTAATTTTGACTTACTAAAAATAATGATTTTTAGTTAAAATCTCTCTAGCTGTATGTTGATATTCAGTAATAAAGACCACATTCTCTGCACTCACTCCAGCACCTCAGTGTC
>VWYE01019483.1:14661-57761 GCA_013398995.1 Alaudala cheleensis | reverse complement strand
GACCTGGGTGGGGACACAGGCACTGTCCCAGGGGACACAGGGGAACATGAGGACATGGGGACACGGGGGTGACACAGGGGGAACACTGGGACACAGGCACACAGGGGGACACAGGGGCTGCCCAGGGGACACAGGGGTGACCCAGGGGGACACAGGCACTGCCTCTGCAGCTTACCCTGCTCACAGGCACAGCGGGGGCAGCAATTCCCTCCTCAGCCTGGCTGGAAGGGCCCTGGGTGTAGGAATATCAGTGGGGCTCTGGGATGGTAACGGGGGATCTCTGAGTGCAGAGCAGCTCCTGGAAGCTGCAGGTCATTGTAGGGGTCCTGGGAAACAGAGGGGGCTCACTCAGGCTGCCAGCCACAGCTGAGAGCAAGCCCCAGAGAAAGAGAGAGACAGAGAGAGAGCTAAAATCTTGTTACAATACATTTTATCTTTTTCTATCCTGAATATTCTGATGCACAGTAACCAACCAGCACAAGACACAAATCCTATAGAATTTACATCTGGCCTATGAGAGTTACTACATTGCCATATTTGTTACACTTCAAACCTTAAAATCGACTTCAAAAAACACTCTTTTCCTCCTTTAGCAGGGTCCCTCCAACCTTTGGACTTGGAGCATTCTCTCTATTTTTTAGGGTGTTGTTTAATCCTTTGGCTGGCCCAGCCTTTGCCTTTTCCAGTTCCTCAGTTACTGGCTGTGGCAGTTTGGATGTCAAAGCTGGCTCTTATTTCTACCTCGCTTACAGATTTCATATTATCACAATAATTTNGGACACGGGGGGACATGAGGACATGGGGACACGGGGGTGACACAGGGACGCAGGGGTGACACTGGGGACGCAGGCCCTGCCCCAGAAGACACAGGGGTGACACAAGGCATCATTATCAGGCTGCCCTGTTCCATCCTCCCCAACCCCTGGGGGCACCTCCCAGCACAGGGGATGGGCCCCAGCTGTAGAACCTGTGGTGGCACCTGAGGGGAGCAGGAAGCAGCACCCTGAGGGAGCAGCCAGGGGGTGTTTGTTTGTGGGGAGGACAGAAGCAGCACCCTGAGGGAGCAGGAGGTGTTTGTGGGGAGGGCAGAAGGCTGTGCCCTCACTCTGAAAGGCTGCTGAGGCAGGGGCTGGCTGGGGGTGAGTGTCACACATGAGCTGTCCCTAACTCTGCTCTCCTGTCCCCTCCTGCAGATTGCAGCCCCAGGAACGTCACTTCCCCAGGAAGGCTGGTATGATTCTCTTCTGCTTTGTCCATCTTTGCTCCATCCTGGCACTCCCTGGTTTGAGTCACTGTCACTCCAGGCTGTTCCCTCTCAGCCCTTGGGCCTGGGGCAGGGAATGGGGAGGGCTCAGTGGGTGGAACTCACCCAAACTCCTGCCTGGAGGCCCCCCCTTTCCTGCAGCTCCCATCAGACACCTGCTCTCTGCTCTCCTTTTTTATTGTGTCCTCCTTGCTGTGGTTCTTCACCTCCTTGTTCAGAAACTTGCCCACCATGCTCAGAAGGCCTTTCCCCAGGTTCTGAGGGCCTTTCCCCAGGTTCTGAAGGTCTTTCCTGAGGTTCTGAGGGCCTTTCACTTCACTTCAGGGACTTGGGCCCTGTGTTTCCCCAACACCAACCAGACCTTGAGCTGTGATCAGCATTTTCCTTTTCCCAGGCCTGAGTAAATGCCAGGGGACCTTGTTTCCCTGTAGGAATTGGTGGGACAGAGCAGGGAGAGCAGGTGGGGAGCAGCTGCACTGAGGGCACCTTGTCCATAGCACAGCTCTGCACTGAAATCCTGACTCTGCTCCAGCTGCCAGAAATCCTGCCATGAATTCCCCCCACAAGCAGGTTTCCCTCCTGGCTTGGTGTCCATCAGCATTTCCCTGGAGCACAGGCTGTTTCCTGTCTGGCTCCAGAGCCCTGTCCTGGCACCAGGAGAGTTCCCAAGGCAGTGTCCCAGGGGTGCCCCAGGCTCTGTCCTGCCTCTCCCAGAGTCCCTCTGCTCCTGCTGTGATCTCTGCTTGCTGCTGCTCCTCCGTCTGTGCCTCTGCCCTCACTCTCTGTTCTCTGTTTCTCCCCTGCTGCTGTCCCTTCTAGTCACTGTCTGAAAAGAAGTTTGACTACCGGGAATTTGCTGCCATCCCTTCCTCCAAACCCGTTTACGAGATCCAGGTACCAGCTGCATGCTTTGGGCAGGCCAGGGAGAGCTGCTGGGAGAGCTCAGGGCTGTGGAGAGCCTGGCCTGTGCAGGGACAGGGACACCAGCCCTGGGAACACTCAGGGCTTCTCTGAGCCTTCAGCCAAGGGCAGGCAGGAAGGTCCAGGTGGATTTAAAATGAATGACAGAAGCTTTGCAGATAGAAAACATCTGCACCTGCACCAGAACGGCTCCTGAAATATTCTAAAGGGAGAGATGAGAACTGAAAGGGCAGAAGAAGTTCTGGAAATGATGGCAAGTGCCAAACTGGAGCAGATGTGAGCTCCCAGTGGGATGTGTGTGCCCAAGGGCAGCTGTGCTTCTCCTCAGGCTGTGTGCTCCTGTCAGTGAGCTGGGCAGTGACCCCTGCTCCTCAGGGTGGATGCCATGGGGAGCTGCTTCTCCTTCCTGCAATGGCCCATTCTGAGCTGCTTCCTCATGGATACCAGCTCTGGGTGATCCTGGTCCTGCTCTGGGGGCCACTGGAACCAATCTGGCAGGGCTGGGAGCTGTAACTGCCTCACCCAGTCCCTGGGGGCATTTGTGAAGCTGAACCGAGCAGACACCCTGGGTTTGAATGGCTTTAGGTGGGTTTTTTAGTTTTATACACACACCATGGAGCAGATATCCTTTGTCTCAATGGTTTTAGATGAGTTTTCAGGTTTATACACAGACCATGGAGCAGATATCCTGTGTCTCAATGGTTTTAGGTGGGTTTTTAGTTACACACACACCATGAAGCAGATATCCTTGGTCTCAGCAGGCTGCTCCAAACCCCATCCAACCAAGCTTTGGGCACTGCCAGGGATCCAGGGGCAGCCACAGCTGCTCTGCCCACTCACAGGGCAGGATTTCTCTCTCATAGCCAACCTAAATCCTCCCCTCTTTCAGCCTAAAGCCTTTCCCTTCACTCTTTGCCTTTTGTGTTCCTTGCTCTCCCTCCTGCCCCCAGCTCAGGCACAGGGATTTGTGCTGGGTCTCTGTGGCAGTGCCAGGGAGGGCCCTGCAGGCTGTGGGAGGCTGGAACTGGGGAATTGCTGGGTCTCAGCTGGGATTGTTCACTTTTGCTGTTCCCTTGCAGTCTCCTGATGCAGCTGATGAGCTCAGATACGCCGAGGACCGGAACAACTCAGGTAAGGCCAGAGGAGTTGTGTCAGTGCTGCTCATCCCTGCTGTGCTTCCAGAAGCTTCCCTGGGCCTGGGGAACCTCCCTGAGGCTCCACCTTCTGCTGCTTGAAGCTGAGCCATGTTCTGTCTGTTCTAGAATGAGAACTCGGTGTCACCACGCTCACTGTGGGTAGGACATTGCATTGTGCTTCAGTGGTGGCTGATAATCCAGTGTGCTGTGCTAAAAGCAGAAAAGCTAAAAGCATAAAAGCTAAAAACATAAAAGCTAACAGAATTAAAGCTAAAAGCATTAAAGCATGCCTGCTTTCCTCCAGTCCTGTGCCCTGCAGTGGGAGCAGGAGGTGCCGGGGCAGTTTTGGCCTCATCACCTGCTGTAGGTACAGGATGTCCATCAGTCAGGGGCTGTGCTGAGCCCCTTTTTGGAAGAGGGGATGTGCAGGTGAATTCATCCTGCTGCACAGCTGGAGCAGCTGGAGCTGCAGTGCCCAGCTGGCTCTAAGTGACCCTGCTGGGTCTGTGGGCATGGCCACTCCATCAGCAGGAGTGAAAGGGCTGCAGCTGGGTCTGCCTGTCCCCAGGGCTGTGTCTGTCCATCCCCAGGGCTGTGTCTCTCTGTCCCCAGGGCTGTCTCTGCCTGTCCCCAGCTGTGGCAGACAGGGGACACCCTCACCCAGCTGGTTCCAGTGGCTGGAGCAGCACCATGGAGCTGGGCTCTGCAGGAACACTCCTGTGGCCTCTCACAGCTGGTGCTGGTTTGCTTCTGCCCATTCTGCATCTTTCACCCCTTTATTTGAAAGGAAAAGCCCCAGTTCCTTTTATCTGGACAAATTCCCCTGAGTACAGGCTGCACCCCATGGCTGAGCTCTTTCCAGAAGGTTCTGCTGGAGGACTCAACAAAAACTTCATTCCTGGGAGCAGCATCTGCCCTTCATCCCTCAGAGTCCCCCTGTGAGCTCTGGGTGATTCTCCTGAGGTTGTTGGCTCAGTCAGTGCAGGGAGCTGAGAGCTCAGGGGAGCTCTGGGACATGCAGGGGGCACTCAGACCCCACTGCAGCCTGTCCCTGCCCTGCTGGGCCCTCTCAGGGGCTGGAAGCCAGCAAGAAAAGAGTGTGGGGTGTGTGTGGTGCTCATCAGGAGACCCAGAGGAATGCTGAAATCACTGTGATGTGTGTGAGGCACAAAAACAGAAGCAGGTTTTCCCTCATCCTCTGGAAAGGGAGGCAGGGGAGGAGGCCAGTGAGCTCTCCTGGCTCTTTCAGGGCACCCCATCCCATCTCACTCTGCCAGGCACTGCAGCATTCCAGCAAAATCAGAACTGTCCTGGATCATGGCACTGTGGCTTTGTGACTCACAGCAGTGCTTAAACTTCCTGCTAGCAAAGTTTAATCAGGAACTCTGGGAAAATCCAACTGCAGGGAAGTGTTGGCACCTCACTGCTCCCAGCACAGCCCTGTGCTCTTGTCCATGCAGAAACAGCTCCTTCCATTCCCTGCTCTGACTTCATGGCCATCATCTCCTGGATGTGTTTGAACCCCTTTATTCCAGAGTTTCCCTGAGGCTGTGGAGTCACTGACCTGCAGAGCAGCTCAGTTATGGCACAACTTCTCCAGATCACCTGGGGACCTCTGCTTCCCAGTCCTGTAACCCTCAGGTCCCAGAAATCCCCCTGATGGCTGCAAAGCTGCCTGGGGGCTGTGGGGAGCTGCTTTTGTAACCTTCGGGTTCCAGAAATCCCCCTGATGGCTGCAAAGCTGCCTGGGGGCTGTGGGGAGCTGCTTTTGTAACCCTCAGGTTCCAGAAATGCCCCTGCCTGGGGGCTGTGAGGAGCTGCTCCTGTCCCTGTGCTCTGGGCCCACCTGGGCTCTCAGGTGTTTGCAGCAGTTCCCACAGGGGTGGTGCCTCCCCATCCTGCAGCTGCCTAATTGCTGTTGGATAATGAACTTTACAGCTCTCACACTCACATGTGTTCTTTCTGCCCTCTTGGGGCTTTTACTCATCCCTGTCCAGCCTTTTTAGCCTCATCACTACTCCAAAGACTTGCACCCATCCTTGTCTTCCCCAGACTGGCATTCACAGGTTCTTTGCCACCAAAAAGCCAACATTTCCCAGAAGTGGAATCTCTGGGTTCCTGTGGCAGTGCCTGTGCTTTCCCCCAGCATTTCCTGTCCCCTCTCAGGATGGGAAACGTGAGGGAGGCCTGTTCTGGGTACTCCAGGATCCCCTTTGGCTGGGACTTGGTTCTTGGGGTGAGATCATGAGAAACAGGGACTCTGAGCTTGTACAGAATATTCTCCATTTTCTGGGCTCACCAGTTTGCAGCATGTCTTGAACAAGGTCTTGTGTCTGCATCAGCAGTGGAATGAGCCTCTGTAAAACTGCCCAGATTCTTTTAATCCCCCCTGGAGTGCTGTGATACCAAGTTCCCCAGTGAGGATTTTATTCACTTGAATTGTTTTTTGATCACTCCCCTGTGCCTCACTTGCTCTGCCTGTGCCAGCCAACAGCAGCAGTTCCCTTCTTGCCAGGCTTGGGGAGATCCAGGATCCTGGTTCCTCTGGGTGGGAATGACTCCCACACTCCTCTGGACCTTTTTCATTTCATCACCACCTGAGGCAGAGGAGGGGACCAGGCCTGCCTGAGCTTCCTGAGGACATTCTGAGTTGTGTTCTCCATCTTTTCCAATGCCTAAACCTCAAAGGGAAACTGCTGGGAAGTTGTCAGAATATACAGAAATCTCTGCCAGTGCCCAGAGAACCCTCATCTCATCCAAGGATGGTGCATTTCTGTTATTATCAGGATTCTGTTCCTTTTATTGAGCTGAAACATCACCCAGGAGTGTAAAAATGAACTTTCTGAGTCAGCATAGGGTTCTGGCTGATCTGGGAGCCACTGAAGTGCCAAAAAAGGACACAAAAGAAGAAATGCACAATTCCAGAGTTGCTCCAGGCTGCAGCCATCAGTGGGTTTGCACCTCCTAAGACACAGGCTATGATTTTAAAATTCTTTCTTTCTTGAACCTGTTCACATCTGCAGTAAATTGCCCCTTCCATGTCACTTTACCCCTCAGCTGTGTGGATCTTTGTTATAACTGAGCTTCATTTGACTCTGATATCTCAGCAGTGTCTCCTCCATCAGCTGCAGCTCCTGGGGCAGCCCCTTCCTGCCCTCTCCTGGGCTGTGCTTTGCCCACCAGAGCTGCCCCTCTTGTTCCTCAGGAGTGTTTTCCCCAGATGTTTGTAAAGCTGTGTGTGCTGTGTGGGGATCACTAAACCTGCATGTTTGGGGCTGAAAGGACTCACTGAGCTCTCTCTGAGCCCTGGCATTTCCTCCCAGGCTGGTTTTTTTGTCCCTGTGCCCATTGCTGTTACTGCTGTGTGCCCTGTGTGAGGCTCAGGCAGCTGCACCCAACCCCAGCGTTCCCTGAAGGGGCTGGGAGGGCTCAGCCTGCAGGAGAGGAGGCTCTGGGGAGCCTGAAGGGGCTCCAGGAGAGCTGCAGAGGGACTTTGTCCATGGGCCTGGAGTGACAGGACAAGGGGAATGGCTTCCCCCTGCAGAGCCCTGTGACTGGAGCAGAGGGACACGGCTCAGCAGGCTGACAGATTGCCATGGATTTCTCTGTCTGAGGTTCCCTGCTGCATCCAAAGGCTTTGGGGAGATTTCCCAGGAGCCCATTTGCACCTGAAGCTCGTGGATTGCCCTCCTGGGCTGTCCTTCCAGCAGATGCTGGGTGAATTCCCCACATCCCCCCACCCCGAGGAGCAGGGCTGGGAATGTGAGGCTGCTCCCCTCTATCCATGGGGATCTCAGCCCTCCTGGCAGGAGGATGGATTCATTCCTTCCCTGCAGGAGCATCCCCCTGTCCCTGCAGGCCTGGGAGCCCTGGGGAGCCCCTCAGGCCTCTCAGGGGCAGCTCCCTGCACCCAGCTGGGCACAGACACAGGGGGTGACCCTCACCCCACTGTCCCTGAGAGCCTGGGTCTCCCCTTCCAGCCCTTGAGGCACAGCAGCTCTCCCAGCCTGTCCCTGGGGTGTCCCTGGGCCAGTGTGTGAGCAGAGATGTTCCTCCCCTCCCTGAGCCCCCACTGACCCAAATCAGGGGGGATCCATGGGCTGCAGAGCTGAAGCAGTTTAGGACACTTGGTTTTTCACACAGCTTGGCATTTCCAGTCCTGTTCAATGGATGGTGGGTGTTCCAGGCAGGTGGCACTTCCTTCCCAGGACCCACAGTGCTCACTCCAGGAGCTCCAGGGAGTTCTGGGCAGGGCTTTCTGTGAGTGGCTGAGACCAGAGCTGTCCCAAATCTGGCACCTGGGAGTGCCCTGGAACACTCCTGAAAGGCTGGACAGGGCTGGGAGCAGCCTGAGCCAGTGGAAGGTGTCCCTGCCATGGCAGGGGGTGCAGTGTGACATGAGCTTTGAGGTTCTTTCCTACACAAACCCCTCTGTCATCCTGTGATAGCCTGAACACCTGCATTACCTGTGCCAGGTGTGAGGGGCCAGAATCACAGCCTGGGAAGGGATTTTAGAGCTCACCCAGTGCCACCCCCTGCCCTGAGCAGGGACAGCTGCCATTGCCCCAGACTGCTGCAAGCCCCAGCTTTTGTGTGCAGCCTGTGCCAGGGCCTCAGCATCTCCACAGGGGGAGATTCCCAGTTCCTCCCCAGTTTAACCCAGTGCAAATCCCAGCTTTTGTGTGCAGCCTGTGCCAGGGCCTCAGCATCTCCACAGGGGGAGATTCCCAGTTCCTCCCCAGTTTAACCCAGAGCTTTGTCCTCACCCTGAGCACGTCCTGTCTCCGCAGGTCCCCAGGAGCAGGATGGGCAGCCAGAGGAGCAGCAGGACACCCTGGGACCCCGGGATGCAGCAGCAGCAGCCCCCTCAGGCCTGGAGGACGTGGCCCTGTTCAGCAGCAGGAGGAAGCTGCGGCACAGCCGGCGCAGTTTGGAGACCGCTGTCCCCACATAGGGGACACCCGGGCACAGGCCTGGCCTGGCACGGCCCTGCCCAGCTCCCTGTGCTCCAGGGACAGCCCCAGGCTGCCCCCCTGCCTCAGACTCTGCCTGGGGGCCCAGCTGAGTGCCCTGGGGCTGCTTCCACCCGACACCGGGGCAATCCCAGGCTGGGACAACACTGGACTGACTGCTGGACAAGGAGGGGTGGCCAGCACAGGGGCAGCTTGTCAGCCTGTAAATAGTGTGTGTGGGGAAGGGTAGGACAGGGAGAATGTAGGAGTGTGAGAGTGTGTTGGGCTCCAGCTGTTACTGCCTCAGCTCGGGCTCTGTAGGGGTTAACAGGAGCTTCTCCTCTGGTGGCAATCAGGAGGAGGGTCCAGCCTGCCTTTACTCCTGTCCAACTTCCAGTCTTTTGCCAAAAAGCATCTCCTCCCACCTCCTGCACTGTGTCACCTCACCTCCCTTTGGGAGTGCTTGGGAATGGGAAGCTTGGAGGCAAAAAGGAAGGAAAAACAAAACAAAAAAACCCATCAGAATTGCAGCCAAGTGCCTCCCTCTGGCCACTGCCAGCCTGTGCTCAAGGGCAGCAGAGGCAGCTCTGCCACCTCCTCTGTGCTGCTGGGACACTGCTGCTGCCCTGGGACACGCTGGGAGCCACTGCACCAGAGGAGGAGCCTCTCCTGTGGGGCTCGGCTGGGGCAGGAATGGCACAGAGCCCACAGTAGAGGGGTGTAGGGGCTGTGACAGCACTGGGGAGCAGGACAGGGCGGGGTAGGACACGCTGGGAAGTGACAGCAGGTACCTTAGTGGGTAGAACATGGGTGGAATGTGCTGGGGTCAGCTTGGGAGCTCAGGATCCAGGTGGGAGATGCTGGTGGGGAGCCCACAGTGGCTGGAGGGGCGCTGGGATGTCACAGGGGCTGGAGGGACACTGGAATGTCACAGGTGCCTGCTGAGGGCTGGAGGGACACTGGGATGTCACAGGGGCTGGCAGGGGCACTGGGATGTCACAGGGTGCCTGCTGAGGCTGGCAGGGGCACTGGGATGTCACAGGGTGCCTGCTGAGGGCTGGCAGGAGCACCAGCAGCACCCCAGAGCAGGATGGGGCTGGCCTGTGCCTTGCAATAACTACACAGCTCCACTTTGCCAGCCCCTTGGCTTTCCATGGAGGACAGGGAAAAGGCACGTTTGCCCACACGAGGGGGAAAAGGGAAATTGAGTGGGGTGTGAGCCCTGGTTTCCACACATGGAACAAGGGCTGTGAGCAGGTTCTGTGCCACAGGAGCTCTGCCAGTGTGGAGGTCACAGCTGCTGCTCCCAGCTCTGCCATCAGCCTCTGCTGCCACGAGTGAGGGACACAACCCTGCTCTTTCTCTGTGTTTTCACTGCCTCTAACGGTGAGGGAGGCCCGAGCTGGGCACAACCCCACTCCCTGTCCATTGGTGCTCCCCAGGAAGAGCAGGGTTGGACCTTGAGCCTCACAGTGGCTGGGCAGTGACAGGCACATCTGCTTGTACATTTGCTGAAGGAAAGAGCTGGGTGCAGTTTTTTTTGGGTGCAGTTTTTTAGTTGAGCCTCTCCTTTCATGCCAAAATCCAGCAGATCATTTTGACTGACTCTGTTTTGATTCTACAGACCTGTGAAGGGGGGAACTCTGATAATCTCACACTGCAGCTGCAGCTGCTTCCATCATCAGCAACTTGAGCTTTTCCTTTTTAAATCTAATTTTAGCGTTTGCTTTTTAACAGCAGCAGTTTTGGAAACAATCCTGGCTGGGTTTTGGTGACTAACTGGTGATTCTCTCTCCTTTCCCTGTGTGGTACCTGGTGCCAGGCTCTGGATTCTCTCCCATTCTCTCCCCAGAGACTCCGAGGGAAAATTAGCGCATCAAGACTGTAACTAGTGAAATTTGTACAACCAAAGAAATCTATTTTGTGGTTCAAGGATAATAAAGTTTACTTTACATTTTAGAGCCTTCAGTCACAGTGGTTTGCCCTGGGTGGAATCTGCACTTTGGTGGTGGTTGTTCCTCATTTACCAGCAAAGTGCTGCTGCTTTGGGAGCAGGAATTGATGCACACCCAAATTACTGCCAATCAATATTCAGGGATGGGGGAAAAACCCCAAAATGAAACACAGTGATACCAGCAAGATCTTCAGTCTCTTGGCTTTCCTCACTTGGCTGTGTTTAAAAAAAAAAAAACAAACCAAAAAAACCCAACGCTATTTTGTTTACATTATTAAGTTTTTCTAAAGTAGTTTGGCTGGTGAAAACCAATCAGGCTTTCCTGGGCTCCCACAGGCTCTGAGCAGGGCTCCTTGGCTGCATTCTCTGCATCTCTTCTCTCCCCACTCAGCTTCCTTGGGCCAGGTTTTCCACCAGGTTCCTCTCTTTGTGGAATTTGCCCAGTACAACTGAACCCTGCTTAGGGAATGGGAAGGGGTTACCCCTTCAGACAGAAGTAAACACAGAAGTATCATCAGTGCAAATTGTTTATTTGGGGATTATTCATGTAGGGTTGGAACTAAATGGTCTTTAAGACCCCTCCCAATCCCAACCATGCCATGGTTCTGTGATTTTGATATAAGCAGGCACAGAAATAACCCAGCTCAGTATCCAGGGAGGATGCAGAGATCTCCAAGGCTGCACAAAGAGCAGAGCACAGCTGGCTGGGCTGGAAAGTGCAAGGAGCAGCTGAGAGCCAAGTGCAGCAGCAGGGGCTCACAGAGGGGCTCTGGGAGATGGGAGGGGCAGGAAATGTTGGATCTGGACACAGCTCCAGGTGTGAGCCTGCACAGCCTCCCCTCGGATCCTGCTAAATTCAAGTTTTCCTGGTTCCAGGAGTCAATCCTGCCTGGTGTTGGTGTGTCAGGGCATTGCTGTTCCTTCCCTGCATCTCCCTGTTGTAACAGCAGTGTCTGGAACAACTGCAGGACTCTCCAAGGACAGTGTGACAGAGGAGGGGCTGCCATGGAACCCCACAACACTTACCTGCTCCTCAGCTCAGAAACCTGGCCCTTGGAACACCTGCGACAAGCAGAGGCTGGACAATGTTGGTTCCCAGTCCTGGCCAACAGCTGCTTCTGGAGACAAAGTGCTGGAGGAGATGAAGCTGTGGCTGTAACTCAGAGCCATTTTTGCTGCTGCTACATGAAGTTGTTGTTTCTGTGCTTCCAGTGACCGTGAGTGACACCGGAGCACCAGAAGACCCCAAAGCACCGCAGGACCTCCCACGGCCCCACCACAGGAGTTTGTTTTGCCCATCTCCGGGCCTTGGGCAAAGCCCCTCAGCGGCGCCAGGCGCTCGTGTCCAGGCGCTCGTGTCCAGGGGCTCGTGTCCAGGTGCATCCCATCTCGGTGTGCATTAACCGGGGTGACCTGGGAGCAGCTGCAGCTCCCTGCGATGGGGAGGAGGGACCCGCGTGTGGCTGAGCGACGGCAACCTCCGTGTGCGGCACCGGCCCGGGCCCGGCTGGGCAGGGACGGGCGGGAGCGGGGCCGAGAGCGGGCGGAACCAGAGCGGATGGGCCGGGTGCGGGACCCAGAGCGGCGGCACCGACGGGATTTGATTTGGTTTGGTTCGGTTGGTTCGGTTCAGTTCGGTTCAGTTCGGTTCGCTTCGGCCGGGCCGGGCCGCGAGCAGCAGGGGCGCGGCCCTGTCGAGTGACGTCATCACGTCACGCCTCGCGCTGACGCTCCCTGGTGACGTAGGCACGACGTCGCAGTGACGCGCCCGTGACGCGACAGCGGCAGGGCCGGGCCGGGCCGAGCGGAGCCGGGACAGGATCCCGGAGTGGGGGCATTGGAACGGCTCCGGGAGCGGGGGCCCAGGGACGGGATCCCGGAGCGGGAACNAGGGACGGGCGGGAGCGGGGCCGAGAGCGGGCGGAACCAGAGCGGATGGGCCGGGTGCGGGACCCAGAGCGGCGGCACCGACGGGATTTGATTTGGTTTGGTTCGGTTGGTTCGGTTCAGTTCGGTTCAGTTCGGTTCGCTTCGGCCGGGCCGGGCCGCGAGCAGCAGGGGCGCGGCCCTGTCGAGTGACGTCATCACGTCACGCCTCGCGCTGACGCTCCCTGGTGACGTAGGCACGACGTCGCAGTGACGCGCCCGTGACGCGACAGCGGCAGGGCCGGGCCGGGCCGAGCGGAGCCGGGACAGGATCCCGGAGTGGGGGCATTGGAACGGCTCCGGGAGCGGGGGCCCAGGGACGGGATCCCGGAGCGGGAACGGGGCACTGGGACAGGATCCCGGAGCGGGAGCGGGGCACTGGGACAGGATCCCGGGACAGGATCCCGGAGCGGGAGCGGGGCACTGGGACAGGATCCCGGGACAGGATCCCGGAGCGGGGGCACCGGGACGGCCCCGGGAGCGGCTCAGCGCCCCTGTTGCGCAGCGCCAGTGAAAAGGTGCGGTTCTGTGCCTGCAGAAACCATTTACCTGTAGGTGTGGTGAATCGTCATTTACTTAGCAGCCTTAAACGACGTTCCAAATGAGGAGCCGCTGTGCAGCGAGGCTGTTTCTCTTCAGGGAGGGCAGAGGAGACACGCGGTGCACCCGACTGCAGAATCGTGTTTGCCGTCTCTCCACGCTGCAGCACAGTCAGTGAATCACGGAATGACAGAGTAAGGGATCCGCAGGGATCATCGAGTGCAGCTCCTGCCACGGCTCCTGGCACTTGTACCCCAATCCTCACACACACCATGTGCCAAAGAGCATTGTCCAAACACCTGCTGAACTCTGTCAGCCTCGGTGCTGTGACCGCTGCTCCGGGGAGCCCCTTCCAGTGCCCAGCCACCCTCTGGGTGAAGAACCTTTGTCTGATACCTCATTCCTGACATCCAACCCTCCCCTGACACAACTTCAAGGCTGTTCCCTTGCATCCTGTCGCTGTGACCCCAGAGATCAGTGTCTGCACCTCTTCCCCTAGTGAGGGGCTTTCAGGCTGTGATGATCTGGGCTAGAAATTAAAACGTGAAGGTGGAAGCTGTGCCAGTGCAGGGATGAGCTCCAGCTCTGGATATCCTTGTTCCTGTGGGGAGCATTAACTGGCCCAGCCAGGCAGGTCTGGGTTTCTCTTAGTCAGGTCATCCTGGATGTTCTGAATCCCCCCTGTCTGCACTGGGGACAGAGGTGAAGGCCAGGTGACCTTCCTTAGGCCATGGGCTGGGTTTTGCTGACACAACTCCCCAGGAGGAATGGATGGCCACCAGGGCTGAACACTGGTAAATAAAACCAGCAAAGCCTCACAACAACTTCGTGTCCTGGTACCCAAACAGTGCTGCTGTACTGAACACACACTGATTCTTTGCAGATTATTCCCCATCAGCCCCATTAACTGAAGGCAGTTTTCTTTTAAAAAGCAAGCAACTCCTAACAGTGAAACTGTGCCAGAGCAGAGTCCTGTTCCCACTCCCAGGGTTCCAGTCAGATTCAATTCTGCTTGTTAGAATAATGTGGGATTTCTCCTCAGTTCTTTACAATAAACAGTCAGTGTGAAGAACTAGAATCAGATGACTTGTGCAACCACTGAAGAGACTTTTCCAATTCTCTCAGCAGAGCAGGGGGTGGGAATTGGATTAAGGACCTGTGAGTTGAGTGACCGAGCCTGCAGCCACTGCAGGAAAAATCAGCTCAGTGCCAGCCAGTGCCTGGGACTCCTTCAAACTGAGCTGGCATCAAAACAGGCAGATCATGTCAAACAGCTTCAGAGCAGACAGATAAAGGGCTGAAAGCAAAGCTGCACTTAACCCAGATAATCTGATATGTACAAATGCAGAGCCTGACAGATCAAACCCAGAGTGGCAGCTGGGATGAGTCACCAGTGAGGAGTCAAGGGGAAGATTCACCACCCTCTCCATTATCAAAGAGCCTGTGGATCTGCACTGCTAAGGAAGTGACTCTGGAAGGAGTTCCTGTTCTCCAGATTACCCTGTCTCTGCTCATGGCACCTTTGGGGCAGGTAATGTGTCTGTTCCTGCACTCTGACAGTGATTGCAGTGGGCCACCAGCCCTTGGGGGATGGAGCCAGGGGCCCAGTGTGGTAAAAACAGAATCATGGAATACTTTGGGTGGGAAGGGACCTCAAAGCCCATCCAATCCCACCCCCTGCCATGGCATGGACACCTTCCACTGCTGCAAGCCCTGTCCAACCTGGCCTGGAACACATCCAGAGATGGGGCAGCCACAGCTGCTCTGGGCACCCTGTGCCAGGGCCTCACCTCTCTCACAGGGGAGAATTCCATCTCATATCCTGTCTAAACCTACCAGAAGCCAAGCTCCCATCAGGTCAGATTGCCATGATTTCAA
The DNA here is from genome assembly GCA_013398995.1 of Alaudala cheleensis. NCBI lineage: Eukaryota > Metazoa > Chordata > Aves > Passeriformes > Alaudidae > Alaudala > Alaudala cheleensis. The sequence continues at coordinate 43,190 of VWYE01019483.1, read as the reverse complement.
TTCTAAAATCATGGAATCCAGCCCAGCACCACCTCATTCACACTGCACCATGTGCTTGAGTGCCACATCTCCACGTGTTTCGAATTCTGTGGCAGTTGGGGACACAAATTTGTGCAATCCCCTCTTGATCAGTGCTGAGACCCCCTCACAGTGCTTCTGTTCAGGCTGCTGCCAAAACTGGGGCTACAGCAGTGCCCCAGCATGACCTGTCCAGCACACGTGGGCTGTGCTGGTTCCTGGGGAGAACAGAGCAGCAGAGCTCTCCCTGCTGCTGCTGCGCCCCTGCTCAGGGTGTTCTCTCACTGCTGCCCCCCTGCTCAGGGTGTTCTCTTACTCCTGTCCACCAGCTCAGGATGTTCTCTTTACTGCTGCCCATCTGCTCAGGGTGTTCTCTTACTGCTGCTGCTGCTGCTGCTGCCCCCCTGCTCAGGCTGTTCTCTCCCTGCTCCTCACGTTGTTCTCTCTTCCTGCTGCTCAGGGTGTTCTCTCTCCCTGCTCAGGGTGTTCTCTCCCTGCTGCTTACGTTGTTCTCTCTCCCTGCTGCTCAGGCTGTTCTCTCTCCCTGCTGCTCCCCTGCTCAGGGTGTTCTTTCCCTGCTGCTCATGGTGTTCTCTTTACTCCTGCCCCCCTGCTCAGGGTGTTCTCTCTCCCTGCTAAGGGTGTTCTCTCCCTGCTGCTCAGGCTGTTCTCTCTCTGCTGTCCCCCTGCTCAGGCTGTTCTCTCTCTCTGCTGCTCAGGGTGTTCCTCTTCACTCCTGTCCCACTGCTCAGGGTGTTCTCTCTCCCTGCTGCTCAGGGTGTTCTCTCTCCCTGCTCAGGATGTTCTCTCCCTGCTGCTCAGGCTGTTCTCTTTACTCCTGTCCCCCTGCTCAGGGTGTTCACTGCCAGGCCCTGCTGGCTCTCAGAGCTGCAGTCCCAGCAGAACTTCAGCCACCACAGGCTGAAATTAGGTCTCACACTCACTCCACGGGCTTTGTTTCAGCCCATGTCTTTAACGTGAACAATCTGGGACACGAGTGTCCCGTGTTTGCAGGCAGAGGGAGCCTGGTAAAACACTGCTGACAAACAGTAATTACCAGATTACTGCACTAATCCAGTGTAACAATGCAAATGTAATTCATGAAAACCAAACAAACACCACTTACACACGTACACTGCATTTACAGTGACAGAAGACTCTCTAAAATAGCCAACATTATCTTGGAAATAGTACAAGAAAATAAACACAACCAACATTCAGAACAGAAAGGCAGCAAAACTTTATTACTAATTCCCAAGTGGAATTCCATTAGGAATAGCTTTAAAATCAGCAATTCCAGGTAATATTCTCCCTGCTGCAAAAGAGATTGGCTCAGGAGAAGTCAAACCTACTCTAATAAAATGTTGGTGGTGTATTTGTGTATACAGCAATAGTGAAACTGAAAGTAAAAGCATCCTGTTTGACATTCAGATTTGAAAGTTGGTTTTAAGAAGCTGGAACAGAAAAGGCTCACAAATGCCACTGAAGTGATGGGGAAAAGAGAAAAGGTGAGGTTTTACATGTTTTCTATTTACTAGTGGGAAGACTGAAAGGTGATAGTTGTATTTGCATTACTGAGAAGTACTTTAGTCAAATACAGGTTATGAGACTTAATGAAGTGGATTAAACTGGTGTGAGATAAAGGCTGGAACAAGAGTGCAGGGAGTAGTTCTGGCCACACACTCTGTGAAGGCTGATGTGTTTTCACTGGGATTTGCCTCACATCATAACATCTCAGAATAACTCACACAGGTCCTTGCTGGCTGAGAGAGTCTAAAAAATTTTAAGTTCCTTTACAGTTCATTCCAGACTCTTATTACAAGTCACCATTATTTAAGGATAAAAGGTTTGTAAAGCCACACACTGAAACCTTATAGAAAAACCAATGTAATGGTTTAAACCTGACTTTGAGGGATTTCAGTAATTCGTATTTCAATACCATACAGGGAAAAGCTCCAAACTCATATTGAAACTGGCTTTCCTTACAGGCAGGATTGTTCTGAATCACAGCCTCAGACCAGGGACACTTCTTATCCCATCTAAACTTGTATCTGAGAGATCAGATAGATGGTGTAGCTCCCTTGTATCCAGTGGGGTTCAGTTACAGTTCATCTTTGTCTGGAAGGTCTGAATTGCCCCCGTGAACACGGTGACACCATTCCAAGGTCTGTGGGATGGATGAGCATGGGATGGCTGGTGCTGATGCAGCCACCTGTGTTCAGTCTGACAGATCCTGTCCTGAACAGCCACATCATAACCATGACACTGCAGCAGTGTCATCGTTTTGGGGGCCTCAAAACATATCCTTGGCAGTTTCCTGATGACATCAAAGACGTACACAAAGACAGCACTACACTCCATTAGAGAGCAGAAGTGTTCTGTCCACAGGGAAGAGAAGCCAGTGATGAATTGTCACCTCAATTCCAGTGCCTGAAGGGGCTCCAAGAGATCTGAACTTTATAGACAAGGGCCTGGAGTGACAGGATAGAAGGGAAGGCTTCCCACTGCCAGAGGTGAGTTTAATGGGGATGTTGGGAAGAAATCCTTCCGTGTGAGGGTGGGCAGGCCCTGGCACAGGTGCCCAGAGCAGCTGTGGCTGCCCCTGGATCCCTGGCAGTGTCCAAGGCCAGGCTGGATGGAGCAGCCTGGGCCAGTGGAAGGTGTCCATGGCAGGGAGGCGAAACAGGATGAGCTGTGAGGTCCCTTCCACCCCAAACCACTCCATAATTCCATCAATGATCACTGAATCCCACCGCTCCCCCAGCCCCCCCCCAAGAGCTCCACTGTCCCTGTCCCCAAGTGCCACTTTCACAGCACTGTTCAATCTCCTCAGGGATGGGGACTCCAGCACTGCCCTGGGCAGCTGTGGCAGGGCTGGACAGGTCGTGAGGAGCCCAAAGCTGTCCCGGACGGGAGATCCCTCAGCTCAGCCCGGCACAGGGGGGGACATTGCAGGTCCCCTCCCTCAGCCAGGACCCCTCAGCTCAGCCCAGCCCGGCACAGGGTGGAACATCGCAGGTCCCCTCAGCCCAGCCCGGCACAGGGTGGGACATCGCAGGTCCCCTATTCTCAGACGAGACCCCTCAGCCCAGCAGGGCCCGGCACAGGGTGGGACATGGCAGGTCCCCTCCCTCAGCCGGGACCCCTGAGCCCAGCCCGGGCCCGCTGCCGCCGCCTCCCCCGGCTGAGTCACGGCGGCCCGGCCCTCACGGCGGCGGCTGCCGGGCGGGACGAGCTGGGACATGAAAGGTGCAACAGGCGCTGCCACGCCCGGGGCTGCGGGGAATCTCGCTTAACCCTTCCCTGCCCGCGGGGCCCGGCTCCGGGAGCGGTGATGGGGCAGACGGGAGCCCCTCTCACGGCAGCCCCGGGACACGGGGGCACAGCCGTGAGAGACGGGGCGCTGCCCCCGGCCCCTCCTGCTGCCACAGCCCAGCAGCTGCCACAGCCCAGCAGCTGCCGCTCGTGTGTCCCCAGCAGACCCAGAGCACGAGAGGTGCCCGAGGAGCCCAAATCCCCTTTCCGGGGAGCCGCAGGGCCATGACCGAGCTGGGTTCAGGGGGCCGAGGCCTGAGCCCGGGGCTGTGCTGGGGGTCCATGGCAAGGGCCGGGACAGGACGGGGGCTGCGGCCCGGCCCTGCCCCGCTCCCAGTCCCAGAGCCGAGCTGGTCTGACAGGCTCGGGGCAGACGGAAAGGGAGAGGCCTCCGGCGGCTCAGGAATGCACAGCCCTTATCTCTGGCTCCCTGCGCGCCTGGGGAGGGAACAGCTCTCCGGAGTTTGCCTTTCTCTCGCTCTTACTCACCCCCGCTCTGCCCTGGGTGGAGCCTCGCTCGCCTGGCTCCCAGGTGAATCAGGTTGCAGGCACGTCCAAGTGAGCAGAGAGTGACCCACCACCTGCCCCAGCTCACCTGGTAGGGAAGGGCGGAGACCTCGTGGGTACCTGCATGGCCGCCTGAGCCTGAGAGTGACCCGCTGCCTGCCCACCGCCTGCCCGGCTTCCCTGGCAAGGTAGGAGAAGGGCAGGTCCCTCCTGGGGCACCCGGATGGCTGCGAGAGGTGGAGGGCAAGGGCTGGGGAGGGCCTGTCCTGCTCCTCTGCCAGGGCTGAGCACCCGGCGTCTGGGACAGGGAATTCCACAGGCAGTCCATGGGCAGGAGGCTGCTGCTGCTGTGCAGGAAGGCTCCAGTGGTAGCAGCTCCCAGTCGCGCCATGATGGCGAGAAGGGAGAGAGACAGGAGGAGATGAGAGAGGCAACGGGGGCGAGAGAATGTCCCAGTGCTGGTAGCAGGGGCTGGGGATGGGGCAGGGATGGATCCAGAATGTCCCAGTGCTGGTAGCAGGGGCTGGGGATGGGGCAGGGATGGATCCAGAATGTCCCAGTGCTGGTAGCAGGGGCTGGGGATGGGGCAGGGATGGATCCAGAATGTCCCAGTGCTGGTAGCAGGGGCTGGGGATGGGGCAGGGATGGATCCAGAATGTCCCAGTGCTGGTAGCAGGGGCTGGGGATGGGGCAGGGATGGATCCAGAATGTCCCAGTGCTGGCGGCAGGGAGTGGGGCAGGGATGGATACAGAATGTCGCAGTGCTGGCAGCAGGGACTGGGGAAGGAATGGACCCAGAATGTCCCAGTGCTGGCAGCAGGGACTGGGGATGGTGAGGGAAGGGACCTGGAATGTCCCAGCTGTGTTGGGGATGGTCAAGGGAAGGGACCTGTCCATTCTCAGATCAAAACTGCTTATCAAACACCTCACACAATTGTGTCCCTTGCCCTCTGTGAGATCCCTGAGGAGCAGATATTCCGAAACTCAGCCTCATTCTTTGGGAAGAGTATTGCAGCCTGATTGAGCTCCCCATAACAGAGTCCAAGCTGGTCTCTCTGGAGCTCCGTAGGGATGTGTGGTCAGGAGATGGGGACACAGGGGATGTGCTGTGAGGGTCTGTGGTGGGCAGGGCGCTGGGAAGCAGCTCCCCAGGCCCCTGTGTTGCACACCCAGGGATTGGGTGTGCAGCTGAGACTGCCACAGCCCAGCAGCCCTGGCACAGTCATGCACCAACAGGCAGGAGCACAGACACAGCGTGTGCACAGGCATACACAGGCACAGGGGCTGGCACTCACTGCCTTCTCCATAGGTGTGAGCCTGGCACACCTCAGCATTTGTGTGTGAGCAGAGGAAGGGGATGGTTCCGTGTTGCTCACTCTCAATTGGCCAAGGTCAATAGGGGTCAATTATGGATCTTGCCTGGCCTGAGGATTGGGTTCTCTGTCTCCCAGAACAGTTAGAAAGGGAAGAGACACCTGTGAAGGAACTAAAGTACTGATCACATCCTTCTGCTGCTGAAAACATCTGTGTTGTGGAAGCTGCAATAAGCTCAGCTGCAAGAGAGGCACAAAATAGGTCAGTAGCAGCAAACTACCCCAAAACAGAGCAGTGGCAGTGGCAGCAGTGCCAAACATCAGTTCCCAGTTTCCCATGCATGTGTTCTCCCTGGATCAGGGGGCAGGAGAGCACAGTGTATCCCAAACCCCTTGGATGGACACCTGGGAGCTGCATTTTAGGGAGAGAAAGTTGTTTTCTTTTTGCTCTCACTCCCATTTACCGAGGGACTTTACAGTTGCATTTGAGGGGCAAAAAGAGAGTTGAATTTGCTGTGACTTGGCAATAGGAGTCTTCTGAGGGAGGGAAGAAGTCTTGCTCTTCCTCTGGTTTGGGGGACGTTGCATGGCAAAGGAAGGAGTTGTTGTTCCCAGTTGTTGTTCCCCCATCCCTGGAAGTGTTTGAGGCCAGCCTGGTCTATGGGAAGGTGTCCCTGCCCATGGCAAGGGAACAAGATGGGTTTGAAGGTCCTTTCCAGCTCTAACCAGTGGCTGATCCTGAGATTCTGTAAGTGTGGAGATGTCTGTGTGATTGTGTCAGAGCAGGCTCGTGGCTCAGGACAGATTCCCCCCATGTTCTGGGCATGGTTTTTCTGGCAACCACAACTTTCCAGGCAGTGGAAATTCAGCTCCAAACCCCGCAGGATTGGAATTCTTTGCATTTTACAGTTGCATGGGACACGTCTGGACTTCTTATCAGGCCCCACATGCTGGATTTTTGTAGTCTTAATGAGGAAGAGGAGATTGATGAGTGCATTTACAAAGTCTGTGTGTGTGGGAAGTAAAAGTCCAGGGCAGCACGTGGTCCTCCTCCAAGTTAGACCTTACACTGTTTGTCCTTTCTTTTTAATTCTCTGTTTCAGACTCCCTTACACTTGCTACCTTTTGAATAGAAACCCAGGGAAAGGGACTGGCTGAAAGACAGTGAATGTGGCAAGAGCATTGCTCTTGTGGATGTGGCACTCAGGGACAGGGGTTCGTGGTGGCCTTGGCAGTGCTGAGGGAGCTGAGGGTTGGACTCGAGGCTCCCAGGGGGCTTTTCCAACCCAAAGGATTCTGTGGTTATTCAGATACTCTGCTAAGAGACACCTTCTGCTCTCAGGATGGGATTTCATTTCCAGCTGCTGCAAACATCAGGTTTTGTGCTGGGGACTCCCCACAGCTCAGTTTTCCCTGCCCACTCTGGCCCCTGGCTGCATGGGACAGCTGAGGCTGCCAGGGACAGGTGTCTCAGTGACCACTTCACAAAATTACAACGTTCTGCTGCCCCTTTTCCCTTCCTCTGGCCTGCAGAGAGATCCCCTGGATATTCCAAATGTCTGGCTGCTTTCCTGGCTCTCCCACAAAGGCTGTTGTGTGGGACCCCTGCCCTGTGAGCAGAGGTGAGTGAGTGCAGTGGGTGCTGCAGGTGCAGGCTCCCAGCTCCACTCTGCCCCTGGCCTGTGGCATTCAGGGCATTCCCTGCTCACCTGGGACACACAGAGAGTGTTTGGAGCTGATTATCAGGGTCACCTGCCACAGGTGTGAACGTGGAAAGTGCAGCTTGCAGTCTCTGGGTGAAAAATGGATTAATTGGAGCCATTCCCCATCTGATGGCCAGAACTTGTGAGGTGAAACTCCCAGCAGCAGGCAGAGGCACTGCCTGGTTTTTAATGATGGCTGAGATCCATGTAAGACCATGCAGAGTGAAGAATGGGGTGACATTCTCCCAGATGTTTAACATGGAATGAGCAGCTGTTCAGATGATCAGAGGAGAATGTCTGAGAGCATTATATGGCATTTTAACAGGAATGACAAACTCCTGTCAGAAATTTGACAGTAACCCAGGCTTTGAGCCTGAAGAGGACATTGAGAAGGAGAACATGGTAAGACTCTGAAGGGAATGCAGAGAGAAGAATGGAAAGAGGAGAAATAAGAATTAGGACTGGGCAGAGGCAGTTGTAGCTAAAGAAGTGTCTAGTGCAGGTTATTGCCCATATTTCAGTGTCCTGTTCTGGGGACTGTGCCTGAGCCCAGCTGGGTGAGAAGAGCAGTTCTTGGGAAGGGTCCAGCATCCACTGTCACACAGAAGGGTTTGGGTTGGAAGGGACCTTCAGGAACATCCCCTGCCAGGGACACCTTCCACTGTCCCAGGCTGCTCCAGGCCCCATCCAGCCTTGGGCACTTCCAGGGATGGGGCAGCCACAGCTGCTCTGGGCAGGCTCCTCTCTGCCCCAGCTCCTGTAGGATTCCATGGCCAGAGCAGGAAATTCTGGGCTGCACTTCAGAACTACCTGTGCTGCACCCCTGTGAGACTGCCAGGATCCCTGTCAGGAGAAGTGCAGCCCTTAGGATGGGAAATGAGCCCCTGCAGGAGCAGCCTCTGGAGAGGATGAGCATGTCCTGCTGTTCATACAGGTTCTTCCTCTGCAGCAAGATCAGAGGCACTTCTGTCCTTCCATCACACAGGGCAGAATTAAAAACCCCACACCTTCAGCCATCTTCGAGGAGACAGATCCTTCCCAGATCATTTACCAAGTACAGCATTTTGTTGAGAGCAAGCTAACACTTTCCATGTCTCATTGTCACCGTGTCTGCTCCAGTCATTTTCCCTCAGGCATTGCTGTCCTCTGCTAAACCCAACCCTCCCAGAACATCAGCAGCCTGTTTGCATAGGATCTTCCCTGCTCTTTTGAGGCCAAATATTTTCTTTTCAATAATTGATTTGTAAACTTCATGTCTTGAGACGTTTTGGAAAGGTGGATTTTTTTCACACCCACCCTAAGAGATGTCAGTGATGCCACTGAATGTGGTGCACAGGGACCAGAGGGGCCTTGATTCGTTTCTTGCCCATGGTTTGGAAGTTCCTCCAGTGTTGGTAGCACAGAGGGGTTTGTGGCTGGCTGTGCAGGGTGGGTTAAAGAACAGTCTGTCTGTGCTGCCTTTCCTTTCTTGGTGGTCTCTGGGGCAGTGAAAAATGAGGTGGTTAAGCCCAGCACTTGTGTCTGTACTTGCACCTGAGGGCTCTGGGGCACAGATGGGGTCTCGCCATCCATTGCAGACTCTGGGCTCCAGCCCTGCTTCCTCCCCGGCAGCTCCTTCCTGGTGCAGCAGGCCCGGGGCAGGCTCAGCCCTGGGAGTGTCCCAAAGCAGCGGAGCAGGTCCGGCCGGGGCAGGGCTCCCCGGAGCCGGGAACTGGCTGTGCAGGCACGGCACGTCACAACAAGCACCGCAGTCAGCACGGGCAGCCACAGGGAGCCGGCCCCAGGTGCTGAGGCATCAGCGGGGCTGGCACCAGGCACGGCAGATGAGAGACAAAGGCAGCACCGAGCCGGTTCCCTTTTGCTTAGGCTGGGCAAACGCGGCCCTTGATTCACACCTGGCACAAAGGCTTGGAGAAAGGCAGGTCCTTTTATTTATTTATTTAATCTGCAGGCCTTTGTGGTGATCACAGCATGTCTGAATCTGTGGTTTCCTGCTGCTCTGTTAGGAAAAAAACCAGTAAAAGTCTGTTCAAGTGGAACATAATATGGACAGCCACCAAATGCTGCCCAAGCCAACAGGTTTGTGCTTTTCCCAGTTTCTGCACCTGTAATGAATCCAGAGATAAAGGGACAGATTTTACCTCCAGCTTCATCTGTCAGCCACTTCTTACATTCGATGTTCCGTGTGGTTGAGTGTTTTTCAGGGTGGAGGAATCTGCAGGCTGTGATCACATCTTAGTCCTCCCTTTACTGAGGGGGCCTGGCAGCTTTTGGGACTCTCAGAACCGAGTGCATGTGACAGGAATCACAGCCAGTGAAGTCACTCCCGTTTATCCTGGTGGGAACAGGGGCAAATTTCAGGCCAATTTCCCTTGGAAGTTTCCTCCTCACCCCCACCTGGATCATAGCACAGGGATGGCTGAGACCTGCATGTCCCTTCCTTTCCATCTGTGCCTCTGCTTCTGGTGGGTTTTGGCCCTGGAGGGGGGTGTCTCCATTGGGATCCCCGAACAGCAGTGCAGCAGCAGCAGTGCAGCAGAGCAGCAGCAGCCAGCTCGGTGCCTTTGGCACAGCCCAGGCAGACCGGAGGAGGAGAACTGAATCCTGCCTCTCATCAGCCCATTCTATCGGCCTTCATCTCCCACTTGCTGAGTTTCCAACAAGCTGCTTCGTGCTCTCCTTTATCCGCTGCCCCCGAGCATGGGAGGAGTTACTGCAAACAGCTGCAGAGCTGCTCCTGTTCTCCTGCAGCTTCCTCCTGCAGAGCCGTGTGGGGAAGAGTGCCAGCAGTGTCACACACCTTCTGTCTGGGGGGTTCTTGGGGCTCCCTGTGCAGGGCCAGGAGTTTGACTTGGTGGCCCTTGTGTGTCCCTTCCAGCTTGGGAGATTCTGGGGTTTTTTTCACACGTTCTGTCTGTGCTCGTGCTTGTCCCAGCCATGGCATCAGGAGAAGGCTTTCCTGGGGAGGAACTGAATTCTGCAGGTTTGGTTCTAAAGGTTTGGATCATGAGTGGTGACACTTGTAAATTTATGGGCATCATTTAATGGAATGATCACTTGGGATAGCAGAGAAGTGCCTGAGATCCCCAATAATGCTAAGAGACTTCTAGAGTGTGTGAGGAAGTGGCACTGTGACACACAGGAGTGGGCTGGAACCCTGCTGCTCTGGAAACAGGCTGGGACAGCTCCAGAGACACCTCAGAGCCTTTCCAGTGCCTGAAGGGGCTCCAGGAGAGCTGGAGGGGGACTGGGTACAAGGGATGGAGGGAATGGCTCCCCCTGCCAGAGGGCAGGGTTAGATGGGATTTTAGGGAGGAATGATGAAATGTTTTGGGTTGGAAGTACCTTACATCTCATCCAGTGCCACCCCGTGCCATGGGCAGGGACACCTTTCCCTGGCCCAGGGTGCTCCAAGCCCCATCAGCCTGGCTGTGAACACTTCCAGGGATGGGCAGCCTGTGCCAGGGCCTCCCCACCCTCACAGGGAAGAGTGTCCCCAATGCCTGACCCAGCCTCCTGCCAAAGTGGCCTCCCATCCTCTGGGTGAATTCTGGAATAAAGCATTGACAGTTCCCAGCAGGATCTTGGTAGGGTGCACGGTGTGACAGGGTAAGGGGGGGATTTGGAGTTGAAATTGTTGATGTCTGAGCACTGAGGCTTTAGCAGGCTGATTTGTTACTGTCTGGGAGAAGAGTTAAGGGAATATTTGGCCAAACATGAGCATGTCTGGTGGAAGATGAACACTATTCCATGTTTCTTGGATGTGATTGTTTCCCATCACCTGTAAGGGGGTGCACACAGGGATATCACACCTGTGCATGTGGTCACTGATCCTTGAGGAGTAATCCTGGTTCTGAAACCTGGGGCTTTTAGCCCATTCCAGTGCCTTTGGGCACCCAAAGCAGCTGTGCAGCAGCTGTGCAGAGACTCAGAACCTCCTCTGCAGCAGCTGAGGCCAGGCCAGGTACCTTGGGGCATCCCAGGTGACAGGGACACCTCTGTGAACGCCTCAGTTGCTCCCTGGTTTGTTTGCACTTTATTTATAGTGACTTTCCCAAGGCCTGAGGGCTCAGTGATGGGGAGAAGGAGATTTCCCCCCTTGCTGCCTAATTCACCTTCTGGAATTTTCCTTTCCTTGAAGCACCAGGGGCCTGGCTGTGGGATCAGTAGAGAGAGATGCTGCCAGTGTGCTCAGTGCTCTGAAGAACATCTCAGGTGCTGTACTGGTGTTTTCTGCTCAAAACATCCAGCTTAAAGCAGTTGCTTTCAGGTCACATTGGCAGGATGGAGCAGATTCCTTTCCTTGTGTCTGATGCCAGGACAGTTCTCTCCTACTCTCCCTGGGAAGCTTTTCCTGATCAAATTGTGGCTGCTGAGGGCATGGAGGACCTTGGTGATGTGCTTGAGCTTTCCTTCTCTCTCCTGGAGGTTCACTGCAGGGCTTTTGGGACTTCAGGGCCTTCCTTTTCCAGTGTTGCCATGGAAAGGGAAGGAGGATGTTCAGGGGTTCCCCTGGCTGCACACCTCACACTGCAGGGCTGGCAGGAGCTCATCTCCTGTACCCCCTGACAGTTCAGTTCCTGAGCTGTAACTGCACTCTGAACATTTTGTTACCCATTATAAAGAATATTTTGCCACCCATTATAAAGAATATTTTTGTTACCCATTATAAAGACCCCCCAAATGAATTGCCACACCTCCTCCTTTTTAGCATCCTCCTTTCTCCTCCAAATCCTCATTGCTCATGTCAGAAGGGTTTGTAAACTGGGATCAGAAGTTAAAATGAAATTCCTAATTAAATAAAATGAACAAGCATGTAAGTAAGTAAAATCCTCTATTAATCAGTAGTTACAGGCTGAAAATCTACATTAGGGGTATTTTCAGTCTGTGGCTCAGTTTCTTTGACAGTTGTGATGGTTCAGAATTCCAGGAATACAACATTTGTCTTTCTCTGGGGTGAGGGAAGCTGCAGGAAATAGATTTGCAGGAGAAGTTCAAAGGAGCCAAGCCCTGTTGGAGTCACAGGATCACTCGGAGTGAGCTGAGTTTGAGGGGCACACAGGGATCCTCCAGCTCCTGGCCCTGCACAGGACCATCCCCAGGAGTCCCACCCTGTGCCCAGAGGATTGTCCAAACACTTTTTGAGCTCTGCCAGGAAGCCTGTCCCAGTGCCCAGCCCCCCTCTGGATGCAGAACCCTTTTTAATTTCCAACCCTCCCCTGACCCAGCTGCTCCCCGGGGTCCTGTCACTGTCCCTAGAGAGGACAGCAGTGTCTGCTCCCCTCCTCCTGCCATGAGGAGGCTGAGGAGTGCAGTGAGGCCTCCCTCAGTCTCCTCCAGGCTGCTCTGGGTGTCCCTGCTCGAGGAGAACCCAAGGGCAGAGTGCCGAAAACTGATGGGTGTCCTGTCCCTCTGAGGGGAAACCTGGGTTCCTGCACTCCTGCTAAAGAAACCAAGGCTGCAAACAGGGAATGCCCTGCAAAATGCATGGAATGCCCTGCAAAATACATGGAATGCACAGCTCTGGAGTGAAAAAATAACAAGGCAATGTGGCACCATCAGTAATTCATCTCTGTTTCCTGAGGCAGGTGAACTGCTCCTCCACCAAACCCAGCCTTGCACTGGGATCATGGGCACACCTGGAAGGGATCAAGGCTAGTTAAGAGGGAAGTGAAAAGAGAGGAGTTTAAAAGCCAGTTCTGCCTTGGGAACCTCCCTCTGGCACACAGACATCAGCCAGAAGTGGTGTGTGATTGCTTCCATGTGATTTGGAGAGGAATTGCTTTCCCAATAGTGGATTATTCATCCAGAACTGGAGAACCAGCCTGGCAGTCAGCAGCCTCCAAATCTGACCCAGGGCCTTGAGCTCTGCCAGCTGCAGCCAGGGGATCCCAGGAGCTGGAACATTCATAAAAATCCGTGAACTAAGTGCAGAATCCATCTGAATCCAGCAAGATGGGCTGGAACAGGAGAAATTTTATTTACTCCTTGACCTGAACTCAGCTCACACCCACCAAAGTGACAGAAGGTCATAAATAACCTTTGGGGTTCTAGGTAATTTCTTCCCTTCTGCCTTACCTGACAGGGAAGGATTTTGTAAGATTAATGAAATATCCAGAATTTTGTGTATATATGTGTGTGTGTAGGTATTTATTTCTTTATTTATATGTATGAACCAGCATTTTTCATGCAAACTGAGAATTCATCAACACAATGTTGCTCTTGTTGCAACCCAGGGAATTGAAGGATGGCAGCAATTAATGGAATCATGGAAGACCAAGGTGGTTTGGGTTGGAAGGGACCTTAAAGCCCCTCTTGTTCCCCCCTGTGCCCTGGGCAGAGCAGGGGGCTCAGAGCCTTGGAACACGTGCAGAGCTGGAGCTGACACTCCTGGGGGCACAAACACAACTCCTGGCTTTCATTTCACAGTTCTGAGTCCTGGGCCTGGTTTGGAGGAATTAACCCCACCCCCCCACACACACACACACAGAGTGAGTGCAGAGCTTCCCAAAGCCCTGCAGCCCCCCCTGACCATCCCTGCCAGGGCAGCCCAGCCCAGGGCTGTGTTTGGTGGCACCAGGACACCCCCAGCTCTGTATCCCTGCCTCAGGGACACCCCTGAGGATCACTTTGCTTCCACATCACTTTTACTCCTTCCTGGTGCCATTTCCCTGCTAATTCACAAATCCACTGAGCACCACACACACCTGGGGCACTCAGGTGGCTCCTCACTGTAACAACTGGCAGCAGAGTTTTAAACCCCCCCCCCTCTGGCTGTCCCCTCCTGTCAGGGAGCTGCAGAGCACTGAGAGTTCTCCCAGCTCAGCCCAGGCAGCACATTTGCCCTGATGTCCCTGCCAACCTGCCTCCTGCAAGGTTCATTCATTTTCTGCCCATTTAGTCCTTGGGCTGGCAGCAGGAACTGCCCTGGGCACCGTTTTTAGATGTCTTCTCCAGACTGAGGAGTCAGAGTTCAGGCATGAACCCCCCTGGTTTGGGATGTCAGGAATAAAACCCCCATAAAATCCCCAGCCCACTCTGGCTGTGAGCTCCTCCTGAGCCTGTGTGGTGCTGCTGTTTTCTGTGGTCCTGTCAGCATTACCTGATGCTCATTTAAAGCTCAGTCTTCTCCCTCTTCATTTACAGCTGCAGTGAAATAATTGCATTAATCACTATAGAATTGCTTCACCACTTTAGCAGCAGCACATTTCCTCTGCTGTTTTGTTGTCCAGCAGCACCACAGGGTTCTTCTGATGCTTCTCCCTTTCAGTGCTGCCTTTGTCTCTGGCTGCCACCTCTGAGCACTGCTTGCTCTGGGACCTCTGTCCCCTTCATGGGTCACATCTGGATGAGCTGGATTTGTTGTTGTTCGATCCAAAATTAATGGAACATGGGAGCAAGTCCTTAAAATGAGATGGCATTGCTGAAATAGTTAAAAGCAGGAACATTGGTGACTTGAGCATCCCAAAATCACAGAATCCCAGGATGGTCTGAGTGGGAAGGGACCTCAAAGACCATTTTTATTCCACACCCCTGCAATGGGCAGGGCACCTTCCACCAGAGACACAAACTGGATGCTCTGTGCTTTTTTCTCTTACACAGAGACAAAAAGACAGAATTAGGATGGGAAGATAAATCCAGCCAGTTCACACTGTAAAGGCAGTGAATTCTGTATGTGGGTTCTATAAAGGTGATTATTTATTGCAGTTCATCCCATGTGGACCTGTTGGATTTTCCTGTCCTTACATTAAGACCATAATTTTCCTGTTGTACCAGGAGTTTGAGTTTGGAGCAGGAGTGAGTGTGAGGCAGGAGTGACCCAGCACTGCTCTGTGCTGGGCAGGGGGCCAGAGAAGAACTTGGAACCTGTAGTTTGTCCTGACAGCTCTCAGTGTGTGATGGTCTGAGTCTGAACTCTTCATCCTCCTCCCAGTGCAAGGCAATCCCTCCCAGTGTGGCAGCAGAAGGAACAGCAGGAACCCTCACCTTGTGTTCTCCCCCTCAGTGATGTACCTGAGCAGGAGTCAGGTACATCCTCCCTCCTTCGGGCAGCAGAAGGTGTTGGATGGGAACAGCAGGAACCCTCACCTGGTGTTCTCCCCCTCAGTGAGGTACCTGAGCAGGAGTCAGGTACATCCTCCCTCCTTTGGGCAGCAGAAGGTGTTAGATGGGAACAGCAGCAGCCCTGACCTTGTGTTCTCCCCCTCAGTGAGGTACCTGAGCAGGAGTCAGGTACATCCTCCCTCCTTTGGGCAGCAGGAGAGGTCTCTGCTGCACCTTGGGGGTGGGTGCAGGACAAGAACATTCCAGCACTGACGTTAGTTCTGCATCTAAAGAGTCTGAAGTGCTTTGAGCAATTCGTGGGTCAGTCAGGTATTGCTGTGGGGGCACAACAAACTCCTCTTTCCAAAATGGGTTCAAACCAGATTTGGCTGTGGTCTCAAAGAACTGTCCCCTGTAGCCAATTATCAAATACTGCACGTGAGCCCCTGCAGCTCTGGGGGGACTGAAGGGGTCACATCCCTGGGTTTTCATTTCCTCATTCACCTCATGGAGACTCCTGTGCCTCCTGACTGTGTTACACCAGCAGGACACACCTGTGCTCACCTGTACTCACCTGTATTCACCTGTACTCACCTGCATCCGTGCACTCACCTGTATTCACCTGTACTGAACTGTAGCCCTGTACTCACCTGTATTCACCTGTATTCACCTGTGTTCACCTGTACTGAACTGTACCCCTGTACTTACCTGTATTCACCTGTACTCATCTGTACTCATCTGTACTCACCTGTACTGAACTGTACCCCTGTACTCACCTGTATTCACCTGTGCTCACCTGTACTCACCTACACTCCTGTACTCACCCATGTCTCACCTGTTTCTGTTCACGTGCTGGGGGTGACAGCACCCAGTTTTTGGGGTCCCGAGGGTGCCCTGGTGCTCAGACAGGTACTGCTGGTTCAGGGCCACATTACACAAGGTAAGTAACTCCTGCAGCATTGGAAATTCATTGTAATGGTGCAGACAGTGACCACCCACAGCTGATCCCGGCTGTAAAACAGGTGATAAATGGAAGCTTAGCAACAACCAGCACCTGAAAGAGAACCGTGGTCACTCCTTGGATGCATTGGCCTTGCTTATCCCAGGGCTGCCTGCTCGGTTTGTCCTTGTTTTGCCCAGAACAGTTACCTGTGTGAAGGTAATGCTTACATGACTCACAATGTCACTGCCCAATGTTCGGCTCCCGTGCCTTTGGATGGAACTTTCTCCGGCCCTGCTCCCTGTCCTGTCAATAATCTCTGCTGTGTGAGAAGGATGTGCTGCTGTCACGGCACCCATGGATGTTTTCCCTTTCCCCGCAGCTCTCCCGCCCCCGATGGCTCGGCGATCCCAAAGCTCCTCCCAGGGGGACAACCCCCTGGACCCCAACTACCTTCCCCCGCACTACAAGGAGTACTACCGGCTGGCCCTGGACGTGCTCACGGAGGAGGGCAGGGACAGCTACCAGCGCTTCCTGGCCGAGGAGGCGGCCCCCGATTTCCTGTGCGGCTCCGAGGTGGATCACATCCTGCAGCACCTGCAGAAGCCGCAGTGCGCGGGCCAGGAGGGCGGCACGGACACGGCCGGGGACAATGACATGGACGGCTCCTCCGGGACCTACTGGCCCATGAACTCGGACCTCGCTGTTCCCGAGCTGGACCTGGGCTGGCCCATGGTCTTTGGTTTCAGGGGAACTGAGGTGACCACGCTGGTGCAGCCACCCCCTCCCGACAACCCCAGCATCAAGGAGGAGGCTCGCAGGATGATCCGAGCAGCTCAGCAGGTGAGACAGGCAGAGCCCAGCTGGGGCAGAGGTAAAATCACACCGGTGCCAGAGAAGCATCAGAACAGAGACTCATCATGCACTGGTTTGGGTCAGAGGGACCTTAAAGCTCATCCAGTTCCATCCCCCTGCCATGGCAGGGACACCTTCCACTGTCCCAGGCTGCTCCAAGCCCCAGTGTCCAACCTGGCCTTGGGCACTGCCAGGGATCCAGGGGCAGCCACAGCTTCACCCTGTTGCCAGGGCCTGCCCTCCCTCGCAGGGAACAATTCCTGCCCAATATCTCATCCAACTCTGCCCCCCCATTTTGTCACTGCAGGCCCTTGTCCAAAGTCCCTTCTGAGCTCTCTTGGAGCCCCTTTAGGCACTGGAAGGGGCTCTGAGGTTTTCCTGGAGCCCTCTTTTCTCCAGGCTGAGCAACATCAGGTTCTCTGCCATTTCCCTTAACTTTGCTTCCAGACCCTGACAAAGGAGCAGGATGATTCAAATCCCACCACTGACTGCCCCAAAGCTGGTCTCTGCTCTGCTGTCATGGCACAGTGTCCTGGGCTGTGCTAAAATACACCAAAAGTTCACAAAATCCCAAAACATGAGGGATTGGAAGGGGCCTCTGGAGCTGCTCAGAGGAGGTCAGTTAGAGAGGGTCACTCAGGATGTGTCCTTGAGCATCTCCAGGGGTGGGGACTGAACCTTTCTGGACAGCCTGTCCCATGCTGATGGGCTCCTTACAGCCCCAGAGGCTTTTCTGGAACCTGACTGGAATCTCCTGTGTCTCAGTTGGTGTCTTGTCCTCTCCCTGGCACCACTGAGAAGAGTTTGGCTCCTTACACCCCTTCCATCAAGTGTTTGTTCTCAGGGAGCTGGGAAGGACAGGAAGGCAGCCACTGAAGCTGCTTCCCACACAATCAGCACCTGGATGCAGCTGAGCAGTGGCTGCCTGAATGCTGGCCAGGAAATTACCTCAAAGTGGCATGTGGATGTTGGGGTGGGCTCCAGACACCATCCAGTGTGATTACATGGCCAAGACATTCATGGAATCATTGGATGGATGAGCCAGGAAACTCGGGGAGGTTTCCCCTTACCTGCTTACACAGAACATGCACCTTCCTGGACAGGAATTGTCTTCCCTGTCTGGGGCTTAATGGGACCTTTGGTTGGGATATTTCCTGTTCCCAGAGGAAGCTGGATGGGGACAGTGCAGCTCTGGGGTGTGCCATGAGCCAGCACAGGTGTGTGACGTGTCCCTGCCTCTCTCCCCAGGTGGTGGCCATTGTGATGGACATTTTCACAGATGTGGATCTGCTGTTTGAGGTGCTGGATGCTGCCTCTCGCCGAGTGCCTGTCTACATCCTGCTGGATGAAATGAACTCCCAGCTGTTCCTCGACACAGCTGCCAAGTGCAGGGTCAACCTCAACTACGTGGAGGTGAGCAAAGACCTGATCCCTGTCCTGAGGGCTGTGTCCTGAGACACAGAGGGCCAGGAAACACCCAGGGAAGGGGAGGAGCCTGGGGAAAGATGAGTGTGAAGGAAGTGAGGAGAGCTGGCACAAGCTGGGGTGAAGATGTGCTGAGAGAGGCTTTGCACACCCCAGTGTCTGCAGGCAGAACCACTGGAGCTGGAGGATGGGCCCAGTGGCAGGATGGAGGTTAAAAGCAGACAGGGAAGGAGGGTCAGGGGAGGGAATGAGGCTCCCATCTGAGTCAGTGCCTTTCTGCTTTGCAGTTCCTGAGGGTGAGGACGGTGTCTGGCCCAACCTACTACTGCCGCACAGGGATGTCCTTCAAGGGGCACCTGAAGGAGAAGTTCCTGCTGGTGGACTGCATGGTGGTGCTGAGTGGCAACTACAGGTGAGGAGCCCAGTTCTGAGAGGGACACTCAGGTGCTGTGGGCAGGGGGCTGCAGGAGCTCAGCTCCCACCTCATCCATCCCAGGCAGAATTGGCCATAAGGAGTGTCAGATTTGTATCTTAGTCTGGACCTAATGAACTTTGAGCTCCACTCACAGAATCACCAAATCACAGCATGGCTTGTGTGGGAAGGGACTTTAAAGCTCGTCTTGTTCCACTCCCACAGCCCCACATGGGCAGGGACACTTTCACTGTCCCAGGTTGCTCCAGGCTCCATCCATCCTGGCTTTGGACACTGCCAGGGATCCAGGGGCAGCCACAGCTGCTCTGGGCAGCAGAGAGTGGGATGGTTTTAGTGGTGGATGGTTTTAGGGGTGGATGGCTTTAGTTAGGACTGAGATCAGCCACTAACACGTTACCATCCTTTTGGCAATAACAATTTTACCACCTGAGGTGTTCATTTTTGGCAGAATAAATGTTTTTAGTGAGTTGCAGTAGAAAAATCTCCCCTTCACATATTAAAAGGGTGATGGGATAAACACCTTCATGTTCTAAGAATGCATCACAGAATCACAGAATGGTTTGGGTTGGACAGACCCTAAAGCTCTTCAGGTTTCTCCCCCTGCTGTTGGCAGGGAGATCTTCTAGGCCAGGCTGCTCAAAACCTACCATGAGTTGCTTCTCATGGTGGAAGATAAGCAAAGTGAATTAAGGGTATTTTAAAACACAGTATATGAAGAAAAAATTATAAGACTCTGATTTAAGTGCACATTCCTTGATAGTAAGATTCCACTTTAGTTTTTTGTTCCTGGTGTTTGAAAATAATTACTCCCATTTGATGCTGTACCAAAACAATTAACTGTTCTGATTGGATCAGTTTTTGCTTATGAGAGCATCAAATTAATTGTTCAGGGTGACTTCTGCCCCACTCCCACGTGCTTTGGGCTTTCAAATACTGTATCATTTCTGGAGTGGGAAGTTGTGGAAGTGTTCAAGATGAGGCTCAACAAGGCTTGGAGCAACCTGGGCTGGTGAAAGGTGTTCCTGCACATGGCAGGGGGTGAAACGAGGTGTGATGGTCCCTTCCAGCCCAAACCAGTGTGGGATTTTCAGACAGGCTGGTGGATTGTTAAAGCAGCATTCTGGCACCTCCACATGGATATCAGGGACAGAAGTGTCCTGCAGGTTTGCTCACTGAAGGCCACTGAGTGACAGCTGTTTGGGAAAAGGACTCCATTTTGCAGTGGAGGTAGAAACACCAACTAAAGAATCATTGAGCCCACACAACCCCAAACCAAGGTTCCTTCACATTAAGAATTTAAAAATCTGTGAGAAAAAAAAAAAGAGAGACAGTAATTGTAAGGGTTTTGGTTAAGCCCAGCCTCACACAGGTGTCCCTCAGGATTCCCAGGAGGATGTGGCAGAGAACTGTAAAGATGAGAACACTCCTGGGCTGTGACAGTTTTAACAGCTACAGCAAACCTGCACACAGGCAAGGCAAAGTAAGGGATCCCTTCCCTGTTCCCCATCAGTCAGCAGATGGGAAAAAAGCAGAGATTGACTTGGGAAGATGAAGGACATAACACTGAACATCTTCCTGCCTCATTTCCAGCCCAGCTCCTTCTGTTCAGTCCCCCTCCAATTGTGAGGGTGGAGGGGTTGTGCCACCCCAGGAGTGAGCTTCCGGGTTTGTCTTTCCAGAGGTTCCTGTTGGCAAATCTCCCCAGCCTTTGGGTCCCCCTGACTGGTGTCACCTGCAGGAGCTGAGGGTGCACTCACTGCTGTCCTGTCACCACTGGCAGTGTTAGAGACAGGAACATCCATTTCACATAAGGATTATTATCAGCTCACACTCTGGGTGTGCCCTCAGCACTGGTGTTACCTGTCAGGTGCTGAGGGTGCACACTCACTGCTGTCCTGGTCATCCCTGGCAGTGTTAAACACAGGAACATCCATTTCACATAAGGATTATTATCAGCTCACACTCTGGGTGTGCCCTCAGCACTGGTGTTACCTGTCAGGTGCTGAGGGTGCACACTCACTGCTGTCCTGGTCATCCCTGGCAGTGTTAAACACAGGAACAGCCATTTCACATAAGGATTATCATCAGCTCACACTCTGGGTGACACCACTGACTGGCTTTTTAGAACAGCAATAATGTATTGCCTTGTAAAATTCTCTGCAGAGATGTGATCCCAAACCAATCCAGCTGCTAGTTCTGGGAGCAGTCATGTGGAACAAGTAACTGCAGGGGAATTTTCTGCCCGACCAGAACATTTAGGATTTGCTTCAGGTGACCAAATGTTTAAATGAAAACAGGTACAGCTGGGTTACTCGGTGGTAACAACCTCCACCACTTCTCTCCCTGCAGTTTCATGTGGTCCTTTGAGAAGATTCACAGGAGCATTGCACACATCTTCCAGGGCGAGCTGGTGGCCAGCTTTGACGAAGAATTCCGCATTTTGTTTGCGCAGTCGGAGCCGCTCATTCCTCCGGCCAACGTCCTGGCAAAGGCAGAGAACGCCTTTGCCATGGCTCCCTTCGGCAATAACCTGCCCTTCCTGCCCAAGAAAGGGCCCCTGATGTTCCAGAGGGACGAGAATCTCTTCCCCTCGTTCATGGACAGGGTGGATCCCGACAGGTACTTCCTGTCCAGCTTCCGGCGGGACGACCTGCTGCGCCACACGGTGGAGGGCTCGGCCATGCGCATGTACAAGAAGGTGGAGATGGAGAACTCCCAGATGGATCCCGTCAGGGGCTTCCTCCGTTCCAAGCAGCTGGAGCTGGACGCTTTTAAGAGGCACAGTTTTGCAGAAGGAACCTTTGAAAACTTCGCTTCTGCCAAGCAGTACACGCGGCAGATGTTCATGAACAACATGGACGAGTTCAAAATCCAATCCAGCCACTTCCAGAAGGACCAGTTCTACCAGTACCAGTTTGAACACCCCCACCTTTCTGGCAGGCCTCAGGGATTCTTTGAGAGGATTCGAGGGGGGAGGCCGGGATTCAATGAACTGGAAGACTACGGAGAGGGGCCCCGATACCCTGAGCTGGAGCCCAGCTTCCCCCAGGAGGGGTTCCCCTTACGGCTGGATTACGTCCCCTCCAACTCCTCCAGGGAGGTGAGGCACGGCTCCGACCAGCTCAACCCCGCGGGCAACGGCCCCATGGCCATGATGCTGCGCAGGCAGAACATCGGGCAGAAGTTCATCTGCCAGACCTCCCCCACGCAGAAGCAGAGCCTGGAGCAGCGCCTGTTCCTGCAGGACAAGGATGAGGAGCAGGATGAGGACAAGAACACGGAGAACAGAACGGGGTTGAGGAACTGGAGGATCTCCTCGTACCTCAGCGCGTACCAGTCGGAGCCTGACGAGGGGCTCCCCATGCCCATGGAGTCCGAGGCCTACGGCGATGCCCTGGGGGATCCCCTCACCAAGCACCCCCCTGAGCTCATGCCAGCCTTCAAACCCCCCACACCTTTCAGCAGCAAGCCACTGGGGATCGACAGTGCCAAGGAATCTGCAGAGCCTGACAGGGCAGGGGAAGAAACCTCCATAATGAAACCAGATGCCTTCAGGTCCAGGATAAATCCCTTGATCCAGAGGAGCTCCAGGCTCAGGTCCTCTCTGATTTTCAGTGCTGCCAAATTAGATCAGCCCAACACCACGATAGAAAAGGTGCAGATGATCCAGAAAGAGCAGATGTCCAGCGAGTTAACAAAGGACAATGAAACCATCAAGACTGCTGCCTCCTCCAAAGTGGCCGAGCTGCTGGAGAAGTACAAAGCTGTAGGCAAGGACATGGAACGGGGCACAGTCACCCACACCAAAGCTGTTTCGGGTTTCCTACAGGAGGAATCACAGAATACAGAGAAGAAATGCACCAAATCTGTGCAGTATAAGATTCTGGAGAGCAGGGTGCTGGACTCCAAAGACTCCTGCAGTACTTACAAAATGCATGGAGACTTGGACAGGGCTTTTGGAATGGCCTCATCCACCCCCCAGCTCGGGGACACGCTGAGTAAAGATCCCCTGGCACATCTGGGCACGAAGGTGGACAAGCTGTCATCCCGATTCTACCCCATCGAGAACAAACCTCCTCTTCCAGAAAAGGAGAGCCTGATATTTGTAGGAGACACTCAGAAATTGGCTCTTCCAGAGAAGAAGGACAGAGTGACCTTCAGAGAAGACTCTCCAAAATTAGTCAACACAGAAATGAAGAAACCACAGGTCAGGACAGGTACCACGTGCTCAGCTCTAGAAAACCTGTCGAGAAGTCCAGGGTCTGACAGCTCCCTCAACAAATCTGAGGAAGACTGTTCAAAACAAGAGCAAAACCCCATGGAGTTTTTAAGAAAAGGGTCCCTACGGCTGAAGCAGCTTTTGAACCCAAAAGGTGAAAAGAAACTGGAGGAGGAGCCTGGTGCTGAGAGTGGGAAATGTGACAAGCAGGCAGTGGTGCTCAAACGATCTTCCACAGGGGACTGCCCGGAAGCGATGGAGGAAGACAAACCCCACAAGTTTGCAGCACCACTGCCCCCCAAGAGCAGCCAGACAGCACAAGGGAGGTTCCCTTCCTCCACAGCCAACATCCTGTACAGCAGCAACCTGCGAGACGACACCAAGGTGATCCTGGAGCAGATCTCTGCCAACAGCCAGAAGAACAGAGCCGAGCTGGCCAAGCAGCTGCCATCCACCAGCAACCCCGACCTGTCCAGGTCCACCACGAGCTTGGAAAGGAAAGGGGAGAAGGAGAAAAGCTGCAACATCCACAGGTCTGAGAGCTTTGGGAGCCAGAAGCGGAACTTCCAGCGGCAGCCGTCCGAGGACAGGGACACCCTCCTGAAAAAGATGGAGAACATGAGGAAGGAGAAGAGGGTCTACAGCAGGTTTGAGGTGTTCTGCAAGAAGGACGAGCACACAGCTCCCAGTGAGGAGGAATATGACACAGATGCCAAAGACAAGAAAATGGGAAAATTCATGCCCAAAATCCTGGGGACCTTCAAGACCAAAAAATGATCCTAGAAACCCTATTTAATTCCATGTAATCACTGACTGTCACAGGGAAACGAGGAAGAAACTTGTCTATGATGGCTGCAAACCCCAATGGCAGTGCTGTCTTTGGTTAGGGAGCAGGAATGTATCCAGCATGAGCCTCCCACGGCACAGTTTGCTCAATAAAGTCAGGTGGTATCAAACAACCTTATCACAGTATGTTCCAAATAAAACAATTACAATGACAACATGCTCAAAAAACAAGTCTCTGTTACTGTACAAACTAAGTGATAGTCTCTGTTAAACCCAAGGAATATTTTCAGCAGACAAAACCATTCAAATTTCAGAAAAAGAAAACAGAAAATTCAGTACTTGAGTTTAGGCCAGAAAAGATAAATACAGACACAACACAGGTATTAACTGGAAGAAGTATTTAAAGCTCAGTGGTTTCTCAGGTGAAGTTACTCTTTTTCTGTATCTCACAATGAATCAGACACAGGAGGCACATTTCTGAAGGTTTACACACAATAAAAAAGTTACAATCAATGTTTTGGCCTAATCTGTGGTTCTGATCTTCCCCAGCAGCAGAGGCCCAGCTTTTGTATTTCCCAGCTCCTGAGCCTGCAGGGTCTGGGTTGTGCTTTGTTCCTTTTGTACAGGGAGTTACTTGCTTTAGGGGCTGAGCTGGAAGAAGCTGCTGAGGTGCCACTCATGGAGAAGAGCTTGGTTTTAGGAGGCCTTTTCAGGTGAGTCTGAGTTTAAATGAGCATCTAAAGCCAAGTCCTGCCTTGGCCAAGCAGTGACTTCCTT
This sequence comes from Alaudala cheleensis, assembly GCA_013398995.1. Classification (NCBI taxonomy): domain Eukaryota; kingdom Metazoa; phylum Chordata; class Aves; order Passeriformes; family Alaudidae; genus Alaudala; species Alaudala cheleensis. The sequence continues at coordinate 18,856 of VWYE01019483.1, read as the reverse complement.
GGCAGTGTAACTGCAGCTCAGGAGCAGCTGAGAGAGCTGGGGGCAATAAAAATCATCACAGGCAGAGTCAAACCTCAGGGACAGAGACAAGAGCTTCAAGGTAAGGAGGAAAATGTATCCAAAGTCATCACTGAAACAGGAATAGAAAGTTTCCCGTAGTCCCATTGTAGACTGGCAACACCTTTATGATGTCTCAGCAATAGCAGCTCATGAAACTTGGCTTTCTGAAAGCAAAAACAATAAAAATGACCCATTATTCACTGAAGAAGGTGGCCCTACCAACAGGCATTTTTCCTCTCAACACAGCAAGTGTTGCTTTAAAGACAAAGAGTTTCTGCAGTGCAATATAAAGGATTTATTATTGCAAACTAGAGAAGCTGTTAACTATTGTAGAACCCACCTGTATTTCAAATGCTTTTCTATTTGATTTCTGAAAACCAGACCATAATGAATTCTGTTCATTTAGCCTAGAACAGCCACAGAAATGAGGGAAGGGCTGTAAGATTATCTGTGAAGAGTTGGAGAACAGTTCAGAGAACTTCAGAGAACAGCTCCCTGCTCTGCTCAGGTCAAACACCCACCATTTGGGCAGGAGAATCCTACAGTGGGTTGGAAGGGACCTTTTAAAGGCCATGGCAGGGACACCTTCCCCTATCCCAGGTGGCTCCAAGCCCTGTCCAGTCTGGCCTGGAACACTTCCAGAGATCCAGGGGCAGCCACATCCAGCTCTAGGCACCTGTGCCAGGGCCTGCCCACCCTCACAGGGAACAATTCCTTCCCAACATCCCATTTAACCCTGCCCTCTGTGAGTTCCCTGTGTCCTGGCACTCCAGGCCTGTGTCCCAAGTGCCTCTGCAGCTCTCCTGGAGCCCCTTTATAGGCACTAGAAGGGGCTCAAAAGCTCTTCCCAGAGCTGCCTTTGCTCCAGTTCTCCCAGCTTGTCTCCAGAGCAGAGGGGCTCAAGCCCTTAGAGCATTTTCCTGGCCTTGCACTTGGCCTTGCTGAACTGCAGGAGGTTCCCCTGGACCCTGAATGTATCTGAAAACCACTCAAGTATCAGAATAAGGCAGTTTTGTGTGATTTTTTTGCAGTAATTCAAACAAGGAGCATGGACTGACAGCAGCCACTGTTCTCAGAGTGTGACAGGCTGTCCTTGAATGCTGAGGCTGGGAGGCAGAGGGGTTGGGTTCCCTCTGCTATTACCTTGTCCAGAGGAAAGGAGGACACTGCCCTAAGCACTGATGAAAGCATCTCCTCAGATTCTGCTCTCCCCTGCTGTCAGAGCTGAGGGAGGAGCTGCACCTCACCTGTCTGCAGCACCTCCAGTCACTGCTCAGGGCTTCTGGAGGCCTTTGCTATTGGGAGGCTCAGCAGAGCAGATTTACTGATGGTTCCATAGGCCTGGGAGTAGCTGCCCATGGATGCCCTTGGATCACCTGCAGCTCCCACGTTGGCAGTGATGTGGAACATCTTTTTACTGGGCTTCGGAAGGGGACGAGCATCTCTGCTGTGACACTGAGAGTTCCTGGGATTCTGTGTGAGAGAGAAAAGCCAAGCAGAGTCCAGAACCTGGAATCAGCTTTTGGGAATGCAAACAGGACACAGGTTTGGCTTTGGTCAGCACTATCCCCTCAGGAATCACACAAACTCAGGGCATGTGGAGGCTGATCTCCCTCTTCTGCTGTCCTGGTCACAAATCCCTGAAGATTCTTCCAAATGCATTGGTCATGTGTACACCTGCCTGTGCAGCAAACTGCACAGTCCTGTCCTGGGGAATAAATGGCTTCTCTTTCTCTCAAAACATCTTGGAAGGGACTGCAAATCAGAGGGGCTAAAAGGTGGGTTACAAGTGTGTGAAAGTTTCTGACAGCCTGGCTGGGGGAAGGTGTCCCTGACCATGGCAGAGGGTTCTAGAACAAGGTGAGTTTTTAGATGCCTTCCAACCCAAGCAGTCTGTGATTCTGTCAACCTGTGGTGCCTCCTTCCATCTTCTTCCTCTGTCATGAGCTTCCTGCCATCACCTCTGCAGTGCCAGCAGTCCCCAGGCAGGAGTTTTCTCCAGCTCAGCAAGGAGAAAAGCAGGAGCAGGAGGTCACTGAAGAACCCAGCGAGGCTGAGGACTTTTACAAGGAAGTGTGGGCAAGATCAGGGAAGAGGGAGGAGCAGAGGGGACCAGACTGATCCTCACAGCTCAGCAGCCACAGTCCATTGAAACCACAGAATCACTGAGGTGGAAAAGCCCTGTGAGCCCACTGAGTCCAACTGCTGCCCCAGCACTGCCAAGGCCACCACTAATCCCTGTCCCCAAGTGCCCCATCCATGTGGCTGTTAAAATCCTCAAGGGCTGGGGACTCCAGCACTGCCTGAGGCAGTCACCAAGTGGGCTGCACTGCCCTTTGCAGAATATCCAATATCCAACATCCAACCCAAACCTCTCCTGGAACCACCTGAGGTAATTTCCTCTCATCCTGTCACTTGTTTCCCCTCCTGTCAGGGAGCTGCAGAGTGAGAGAGGAGCCTCCTTTTTCCCACAGCTCCCTCAGCTGCTCCAGACCCTCCCCCAGCTCTGCTCCCTTCTCTGGATACATTCTAGCCCCTCAATGGGCCCCTCCTTTCTTGTGGAAAGCCCAAAGCTGCCCCCAAGACTGGAGGTCCCTCAGCAGGGTCCAGCACAGGTGCTGCCCTGGGCCAGGTGCCATTGGCCATTGCACATCTGGGCACACCTGGGCTCCTGTTCAGCTGCTGCCAGCACCAGGTGACCTTTTCCAGCCTTCCAGCCACTCTGCCTGGAGCACTACAGGGACCTGCTGTGACCCAAGTCAGCACAAGCAAGGGCCAGGAGTTAAGCTACTCACATTGCAAAGGTTCTGCACACTTGGAGGAGAGAGCTGAGTGTGTGGCCCTGGGATTTGTCTCCCTGGTTTCTCATTGCTGGGGATTCTGAACTGTTGAGGTGGTGCAGAACAGTTCCTGATCCCAGCACCAGGACTGGCATTTCCTGCAGAAGGAAAAGCATGAGAGAAAGTGGAAAACCAGAAGAACAGAGAACACATTGACTTGGGCAGGGACAGTCCCATACCCCACACTGATTCAACAGTGTTTTGTTCTTGTGTCATTTCCCTCCCACACTCTCAGCCCCTCATTTTCCCATGCAAATTCCCTTCAATTCAGCCCTCACTCTCCCTCCCCCACACCAGCCCAAGGTGGTTACACCTGGTGTAGGAGGGTGGTACCTACTCTGCACAGTGGTGTGTGTGATGGGGTTGTACACACTGATCTGTGATCTCTGACACCCAGCTCTGCCCAAATCCTTGCCCTGGCTGCTCCCTGCTGGCTGGACCCCAGCTGTGGCTCCAGAGTGCACAGGAGCAGGGTTTTGGAGAGGGGGAGTTGGTTCTTGCTGCCCTTTCCTGGTGGCTGCAGTCACTGAGCTGAAACCTGGGAGAAGTTTGCTGGGTTCAGACTCCCTCAGCTGAATGTTTGCTCTCTGCCCTTGCTCCTTTGCAAGGCTCTTTGACTTCTTTTCAAGGATCATCTGCAAACCAGGAAAGCTGGTTAGACTTGAAACAGCAATACAGCAGGAGAATAAAACATCAAAACAAAGAGGAATACTTATAAATATCTGCAATTTATTTTACAGGGTAAGTGACAAGTATAATTTTGGAACTCGATGATCCTTAAAGTACCTTTCAACCCAAACCATTCTGTGAGTCTTTCTCAGACATCATGCTTCTGAGATTTCTCTTTGCCCTGTGGGAGTTTGACATGTAAAGGTCTCTCAAAGATTGTGAGAGTGTGGAGCTGGCTGAGCAAACACCAAGGTGTGACTGTGCCAGCAGGGACAGGAACCCAGAGGAACACAAAGACAAGGCAATGACAGAATTTGTTCAGTGAGTGCAAGAATGGCAGGTGTTATGGTTTAGCGTAGCTTTTAGTTAAAAAGAGAAATCGTTATCTGCAAGGACCTGAGATTGACACCTGATTCAGCCAGTGAGAAAGTGAGTTCGTTTTCGTGACTGAGCCCATTTATAAAGGCTGGGGATTTTGGGAACTCCTCTCTCTTTTCGCTGCTCGCCTCAGGAGAGGCAGGAGGCAGCCCCAGCTCCCTCTGGCCGGGGGGAGCCGGGGGCCTGCTGGGCCCTGCTGGGCTAAGCCCGGCCTAGCTTGGAGCATCTGCTAAGCTCAGTGACTCTTG
>VWYE01019483.1:261-14446 GCA_013398995.1 Alaudala cheleensis | reverse complement strand
GATGAAGAGTGTCCTTTGCACCTGAACTGTTAATTTTAAAAATAACACCCCAGAATGCATAGAGTCCATGACCCAAGTGCAGCTGATGGAAAGAACTGCACTTTATGGGAGAGCCACAGAGACACAATTTTGTTTCTGGGTCTGTCTTCTGTGAGAGCTAAGAGCCACGAGTAGACTGTTTCTGTCCTTGTGGAGAGTTACCATAACCAGAAGAAACTTCTCTCTCTAGAGAGATTGATGAAAGAGTATTTTATAAGAAGTACAGACCCTGAGTTCTGAGTTCTTGCCTTTATAAATGTCTGTAAGAAAGAAAATAAGCTTTTGGGGGAGGGGGAAGTGTTTTGGAAGTTTCATTTTGATTCTTTAGTTTTTTTTCCCTTCTTTCCTTTCAGTGTGTGTTAATAATCTATCTTTATATCTTTTAAGTTTGAGCCTGCTTTGCTTTTTCTCTTAATCCTATCTCACAGCAGAAAAACCCTGAAACCACCACAGCAGGTTACCTGGAGGACTGGGATTTGGGGAAATAGGATGGAAGTACCTCATACAATTTATTTCTGTATTCTGCCACAGACAGCTGGACATCATCACCCAAAGGAAGGATCACATCAAAATCCAAAGAAGGCTCCCTGGAAGGACAGTGGAATCTGAGGAAATGAGAACACATCATGGAATTCCCTGCCTGGAAACAGGTTATTAAGATTTAAACAGCACTGTTAAACCATCTCATGTAAACAGGGTTGGAGAAAACAAAGAATGAGCTTTGCCATTTTTTCTGCAATGCATTTAAAGAAAACCTGTGCCCAGAGCAGGTTTGTAATGTCTCAGGAGACACCAGGGGAAGCTGCACACACACTGCTGTCATTCTCACCTGCTCACATAAGGATGCTGCAGAGCCTCCTCTGCTGTGAGCCTTTTGTCAGGGTTAAACACCAGAAGTTTCCTCAGCAGATCCAAGGCAGGCAGTGGAGCAGAGGGTGGGAAGATCTCCTCAAATGCCACTCGCTGCCTATGAGTCAGGAGGAGATGATACAAGCTCTGAGTGTGTAATTGCCAGTGAAGGCAGGAGTGACAGCTCGGGGTGACACCAGAGCTCACTCACCAGGGCTGTCACAGCCACTGAACCCCAGAATGGTCTGGCTGGGAATGGACCCTAAAGCTCATCACCTTCCAGCCCCATGATCCCACAAATCCAGATTACAGAAACAAACTTCTCAGGCATTTACAGAGATGAATTTAAAAGGAGATAAAATTTATAAATCTGGTTTTGCATTTTAAAATCCTAAATATAATTGTGAACATAATGAAGAAGAAAGCATCTTGAAAAAAAAACCAGTTTTGAGCACCAAATCTTACTCATACTTTATATAATTTTTATTTAAGGAGACAGCTAAGAGCCCCTTCCAGTGCCTGAGGAGGCTCAAAGGCAGCTGGAGAGAGACTCTGGGGCCTGGAGTGACAGCACAAGTGGGAAGGGTTGGATGGGGTCTTGGGAAGAAATGATTGCTTGTGAGGGCACTGAGGGACTGGAAGGATTTCCTGGAGAAGCTGAGGCTGCCCCAGCCCAGGCTGGATGGGGCTTGGAGCAGCCAGGTCCTGCTGATGATGATCCTTAGGGACCTTTCCCACTCTGTCCTGTGCTTCCCTGACTGCAGGGCCTGCACTGGATGATCTGGGACACACAAACAGCTCAGGCTTACCGGGAGCTCATGTGGGTAATGACTGAGGCCTTGTACTCTGAGTGCAGAGCCAGAATATCTGCAATATAAAAACAGACTGTCACTGCCAGGATGAGCATCAGCAGCTGCACAGGTCGTGAAGGAAAGCCAGTATTTGATATTAACACAGGAAGTTATCCTCATAAAAGTCAGAGATCTGTGGAAGGGGGATGGGATATTTACTTATGGATTTTCTAAGCTGATTTTTGAATTCCTATTTATTCATACACTTCACAAACTTGCATTCTCATAGTGACAGATGCAGAAGCACCATGATATTTGAAGTTCTCATTTTCCTCTAACACTGACACTCAAAAGGAAGATTTTAATTTCTTTGGAAAAGTGCCAGAATGAATGAGATACCTTGTTCCCTGACCCTGCCAGGCTGCTTTCTCCCACCCTTAACCCCTTCTTTTGATAACTTCCCTGCAGCAGAGTCCTACCTTCAGGGGATGGAGCAGGGATGACCCTCAGGATCTGCTCTATTTGGTTCATTGTTGATGTTCCAGGGAAAAGAGGCTTTCCCAGCAGCATCTCCCCAAGGATGCAACCAATGCTCCACATGTCCACACCCTTGGTGTAACTACAAACAGGAACACAACAGAGGCAGGGTTACAGCAAGCAAATACTGTCCTGTACCTGCTATTCACATCACCTACATTGATTTATTTGCAGAAAGCAGGCTTGGTGACCTCTCAAACATCAATGCTCACAGGTTGGAACCATAAATTGAGTAACATCTGGGAATCATGAGACTGGCAAGCACGAAACAGAAAGGAGATTTATCCTACTCAGAGTCTGGTCTAAGAAACCATAAAAGGAAATGTATTACAGGGAAATGGCAGAACAAGGTAATATAGTAAAGGTAATGCCAGAACAGGTATTGTATCCTTTTCATATGACCAAGAATGAAGAGACACATTGTTCTTTGGAAACAACTGACTTTGGTCATAATGCATATACAAAGTGGTCACAGTTATTTAAAAATTACATTTTTAAGCAAAATAAATGGCAGAGGGAATAGGACAGCCTGCAAAACATCCACATTTGCAAAACATCCACATCTATTTATTTACTTTTCTGGATTTTCATACTTCATTTTAAAAAAAGGACTAAGCCTGACTAACAGGCATCTGGTTTAACATTTGATTAGGGAATATTTTGTGGAGGTCTATCAACAAACACTGCTTCACTTTGGAAAGGAGGATTTATGTTCTCAAGCAGATTTTGCCAAGTTGTGGGTTTAAGGGAGAAGAAATAAGGCAGGTGGGAGAAAGGGTGACAAACAGATGAGCTGCCCGTGTGTATCCACTGTCAGTCTGAGAGCACAGGAGAACATGAACGTGTTCCTAGGAGGTTTTTGTGTTTAACTGTGCACTGAGTGCACTGGGAGAGCAGAGTGCAGACACGGCACTGCACCCGGGGACACTGACAATCACCAGAGTGAGAACTTCCAGACAGCACAGTGCAGGAGGTGCAGAGGGGCCCGCACTCACCGGGGACAGCCCAGCAGGATCTCGGGCGCTCGGTACCAGCGCGTGGCCACGTACTCGGTGAGCGCGGCGCCGGGCGGGGCCGCGCCCCGCGGGCACAGGGAGCGCGCCAGCCCGAAGTCGCAGAGCTTCACCCGGCACTCGGCGTCCAGCAGCACGTTGGAGGGCTGCAGCAACACGGCAGCATCAGCCTTGTGCTGTCTGACAGCAGAGCAGCAGCAAGGGCTGGTACTGCTCCTGTACCGGTCTGTTCTGCACATCTCTCCTATGGAGATGGGCTGGGACACCTGGGGGGTTCACCTGGAGAAAAGGCTCCAGGAGAGATCTCAGAGCCCCTTCTAAAGAGCTACCAAGAGAGCTTGAGAGGGACTTGGGACACAGGCCTGGATAGCACAAGGGGGATGGCTTCCCACTGCCAGAGGGCAGGGTTGGATGGGATATTGGGAAGGAATTCTTATTGGGAAGGAATATATAATTGCGAAGGAATATATCTATTATTGGGAAGGAATTCTTCCCTGTGAGGGTGGTGAGGCCCTGGCACAGGGTGCCCAGAGCAGCTGTGGCTGCCCCTGGATCCCTGGCAGTGTTCCAGGCCAGGCTGGTCAGGGCTTGGAGCCACCTGGGATAGTGGGAAGTGGCCCTGTCAATGGCAGGAGGTGGAAAGGGATGGGCTTGGAAGGTCCCTTCCACCCCAAATCAGTCTGTGATTTCATTTGGTGTTCAACAGAAAACTGGAGTGAAGGATACAGACCATGACCAAAATGTACCTTCTGATCCCTGTGAATAACATTCCCTGAGTGGATGAATTTAGTTGCCCTCAGGAGCTGGTAGAGAATGTAACACTTGTGGATGTCTTTCAGCAAGTTCCCCTTCTTAATCACAGCATGTAAATCTGTCTCTGTAACACACCAGAGATGCACTGACACCAGGAAATCTCAGCAGTATCAGGAACATCCCTGTCCATCACCACCACACCTCTGCCCCAGGGAGAACAAGGGGAACTCCCCAGGGAGGCAGGGTTGCAATGGCTGCTGCAGTGCTGAGTCTCACCCATGGACTCGAAGATGAGGTAGATGTCCTTGTCATTCTCTGCTGGGATGACATCGAGCAGCTTGATGATATTTGGATGTTCTCCAAATTCCTGCACAGGGAAGAGACCCAGCTGTCAAAATCATGTGTTTTGCTTGGGAATCATAAACTTGGCAGTCTTAGGAAATGCCTCTTCTGTGAACCCTGCCTCACTTGTGTCCTTACATAAATCACAAGTTACTACAACATTATTCCAAAATATTGATGTTTCTGCATGGTAAGTCTGAGGAGGAGTGGACAGATAACTGGAATGAAACTGTTAAGGTCAATTATATCAAAACAAGAATAGTCTTAAGTTATTCCTTGCAGACCTTCCCTGTTTCTTTTGGTTTGATTATATTATTTTAAGTGATTAAATTGCTTACAGCACGATGGAGGAAAACAATTTTGGAGTGTAAATCCCTCTCCCACCCCAGCCCCTCCTCCAGTCATGGCAGTTCAAATGCAAGAGAAAGAGTTTCTATCCACAAAGAAGTGACAAAAGGTGCTGATGTGCTGATGCTGCAGCAGACACATTGCTAAAAGTGAGGAAAGATCAGAAAAGAGTAAAAATAAGCCCAAGTGGAGAGTCTTTCATTCAGGTGGGTTCACCCTGAAAGGCTCTCTGCCAAGATGGTGCAGAAAAGAAATTAAAGAGTTATCAGCACTAATCAGTGACCCCTGCATTTTGGAAAACATGGGAAGAAAATACTTAGGCATCAGATAACAAAAAATCAGAGAAGAGAGGGAACATGGACATTACCTGCAGGAACAAAATCTCTCGAAATGTTCTCTAGAAATAAAGAAAAAGCAATTTATTATCACCTCAAGAGATCAGAGCAGAGATGCAGTTAAATGACAGGGTTAAATCCACTCCTCTTTTGTACATGCCATGATACACAAAGCTTGGTATTTATTGCTTGTTATTAATCCCAATATAGCTGCAGACTGTATTGTTACATGCATAATTCTCACCTCTCAGAGACAGAAGTCCTGAAAATACCTGTGGAATCCCAGCACATCCCAGAACACATCAGGCCAATGATTTCTCACCTGAGCATCTGTTCTGTTCCTGAAAGCATCAAAGATCTTTTTAACAGCAACTGTTTCTCCTGTCCTGCGGTCAGTCGCCCTCCAGACGATGCCATAGGCCTGTGGGGAGGCACAGACAGGAGAGCAGGGGGCTGAGGCACAGACAGGGAGCAGGACCTGACACCTGAGCACAGACAGGGAGCAGGACCTGACACCTGAGCACAGACAGGGAGCAGGATCTGACACCTGAGCTCAGACAGGGAGCAGGATCTGACACCTGCACAGCCTCAGGCCTGCGGGGAAGCACAGACAGGGGAGCAGCCCTGAGAAGGACCTGGGGGTGATCTCCATCTGTGACAGTGTGCCCTGGAAAAGCTGCATCCATGGGATGGGATCCATGGTGCAAGGGTCAGCAAGGCCAAGGTCTTGCTCTTGGGTCACAACAACCCCAATAAACATGCCANATCTCAGAGCCCCTTCCAGAGCCTAAAGGGCTACCAAGAGAGCTTGAGAGGGACTTGGGACACAGCACAAGGGGAATGGCTTCTCACTGCCAGAGGGCAGGGATGGATGGGATATTGGGAAGGAATTCTTATTGGGAAGGAATATATCTATTATTGGGAAGGAATATATCTATTATTGGGAAGGAATTCTTCCCTGTGAGGGTGGTGAGGCCCTGGCACAGGGTGCCCAGAGCAGCTGTGGCTGCCCCTGGATCCCTGGCAGTGTTCCAGGCCAGGCTGGTCAGGGCTTGGAGCCACCTGGGATAGTGGGAAGTGGCCCTGTCAATGGCAGGAGGTGGAAAGGGATGGGCTTGGAAGGTCCCTTCCACCCCAAATCAGTCTGTGATTTCATTTGGTGTTCAACAGAAAACTGGAGTGAAGGATACAGACCATGACCAAAATGTACCTTCTGATCCCTGTGAATAACATTCCCTGAGTGGATGAATTTAGTTGCCCTCAGGAGCTGGTAGAGAATGTAACACTTGTGGATGTCTTTCAGCAAGTTCCCCTTCTTAATCACAGCATGTAAATCTGTCTCTGTAACACACCAGAGATGCACTGACACCAGGAAATCTCAGCAGTATCAGGAACATCCCTGTCCATCACCACCACACCTCTGCCCCAGGGAGAACAAGGGGAACTCCCCAGGGAGGCAGGGTTGCAATGGCTGCTGCAGTGCTGAGTCTCACCCATGGACTCGAAGATGAGGTAGATGTCCTTGTCATTCTCTGCTGGGATGACATCGAGCAGCTTGATGATATTTGGATGTTCTCCAAATTCCTGCACAGGGAAGAGACCCAGCTGTCAAAATCATGTGTTTTGCTTGGGAATCATAAACTTGGCAGTCTTAGGAAATGCCTCTTCTGTGAACCCTGCCTCACTTGTGTCCTTACATAAATCACAAGTTACTACAACATTATTCCAAAATATTGATGTTTCTGCATGGTAAGTCTGAGGAGGAGTGGACAGATAACTGGAATGAAACTGTTAAGGTCAATTATATCAAAACAAGAATAGTCTTAAGTTATTCCTTGCAGACCTTCCCTGTTTCTTTTGGTTTGATTATATTATTTTAAGTGATTAAATTGCTTACAGCACGATGGAGGAAAACAATTTTGGAGTGTAAATCCCTCTCCCACCCCAGCCCCTCCTCCAGTCATGGCAGTTCAAATGCAAGAGAAAGAGTTTCTATCCACAAAGAAGTGACAAAAGGTGCTGATGTGCTGATGCTGCAGCAGACACATTGCTAAAAGTGAGGAAAGAGCAGGAAAGAGTAAAAATAAGCCCAAGTGGAGAGTCTTTCATTCAGATGGGTTCACCCTGAAAGGCTCTCTGCCAAGATGGTGCAGAAAAGAAATTAAAGAGTTATCAGCACTAATCAGTGACCCCTGCATTTTGGAAAACATGGGAAGAAAATACTTAGGCATCAGATAACAAAAAATCAGAGAAGAGAGGGAACATGGACATTACCTGCAGGAACAAAATCTCTCGAAATGTTCTCTAGAAATAAAGAAAAAGCAATTTATTATCACCTCAAGAGATCAGAGCAGAGATGCAGTTAAATGACAGGGTTAAATCCACTCCTCTTTTGTACATGCCATGATACACAAAGCTTGGTATTTATTGCTTGTTATTAATCCCAATATAGCTGCAGACTGTATTGTTACATGCATAATTCTCACCTCTCAGAGACAGAAGTCCTGAAAATACTTGTGGAATCCCAGCACATCCCAGAACACATCAGGCCAATGATTTCTCACCTGAGCATCTGTTCTGTTCCTGAAAGCATCAAAGATCTTTTTAACAGCAACTGTTTCTCCTGTCCTGCGGTCAGTCGCCCTCCAGACGATGCCATAGGCCTGTGGGGAGGCACAGAGAGGAGAGCAGGGGGCTGAGGCACAGACAGGGAGCAGGACCTGACACCTGAGCACAGACAGGGAGCAGGACCTGACACCTGAGCACAGACAGGGAGCAGGATCTGACACCTGAGCTCAGATAGGGAGCAGGATCTGACACCTGCACAGCCTCAGGCCTGCGGGGAAGCACAGACAGGGGAGCAGCCCTGAGAAGGACCTGGGGGTGATCTCCATCTGTGACAGTGTGCCCTGGAAAAGCTGCATCCATGGGATGGGATCCATAGTGCAAGGGTCAGCAAGGCCAAGGTCTTGCTCTTGGGTCACAACAACCCCAATAAACATGCCAGGCTTGGGACAGAGTGGCTGGAAAGCTGCAAAAGGAGCTGGCAGTGCTGGTGCCAGTGGCTGAACATGAGCCCAGGTGTGCCCAGGTGGCATGGTGCCAGTGGCACCTGGCTTTTACCAGCCTTGGTGTGGCTGGCAGGTCAGGAGAGAGAATTCTTGCTCTGCACTTGAGCTTGGTGAGATTCCCACCTGGAGCACTGCATCCAGCTTGGAGCTACTGAGTACAAGAAAGACAGGATCAGTGTGAGCAGGTGCAGAGAAGGGCCATGGAGATGCTCTGAGGGCTGGAGCCCTCTGCCCTGGAGCCAGGCTGAGGCATCTGGGGGTGTTCAGTCTGGAGGAGAGATGGCTCCAAGGAGAACTTACTGTGGTCTTTCAAACTGAAAAGGGGGCGGTAAGAAGGATGGAGAGAGACTTTTTACCAAAGCCTGTAGTGACAGCACCCCAGAATTGCTGAGGTTGGGAAAGCCCTCCAAGACCACTGGGTCCAAACACTAACACAGCACAGTTCAGGTCCAACACTAAACCTTTTTTTTTTTAATTAAAAGCTGTATTGTCTGTTGAGGGAATGGGAACTTCTACCTGAGTTTTCCCTGTTCTGAATGACTGTGATACTTGCAAATGATGATTACTCAGTCTCACTTGTGGTACAGATCCAGTGTTTTTATTTTAGGCCATAGATTTGAATCCTGACTTTCCAGGAGCTGCTTCACCTTTGCACAAAGGGATCACATCTCATTCAGAAATGCTCATTCATCTTTAAATACTTGTACAAAGCAAAAGAGCTGGACTGTATGATTGTAGTGGTTNGAGCCCAGGTGTGCCCAGGTGGCATGGTGCCAGTGGCACCTGGCTTTTACCAGCCTTGGTGTGGCTGGCAGGTCAGGAGAGAGAATTCTTGCTCTGCACTTGAGCTTGGTGAGATTCCCACCTGGAGCACTGCATCCAGCTTGGAGCTACTGAGTACAAGAAAGACAGGATCAGTGTGAGCAGGTGCAGAGAAGGGCCATGGAGATGCTCTGAGGGCTGGAGCCCTCTGCCCTGGAGCCAGGCTGAGGCATCTGGGGGTGTTCAGTCTGGAGGAGAGATGGCTCCAAGGAGAACTTACTGTGGTCTTTCAAACTGAAAAGGGGGCGGTAAGAAGGATGGAGAGAGACTTTTTACCAAAGCCTGTAGTGACAGCACCCCAGAATTGCTGAGGTTGGGAAAGCCCTCCAAGACCACTGGGTCCAAACACTAACACAGCACAGTTCAGGTCCAACACTAAACCTTTTTTTTTTTAATTAAAAGCTGTATTGTCTGTTGAGGGAATGGGAACTTCTACCTGAGTTTTCCCTGTTCTGAATGACTGTGATACTTGCAAATGATGATTACTCAGTCTCACTTGTGGTACAGATCCAGTGTTTTTATTTTAGGCCATAGATTTGAATCCTGACTTTCCAGGCGCTGCTTCACCTTTGCACAAAGGGATCACATCTCATTCAGAAATGCTCATTCATCTTTAAATACTTGTACAAAGCAAAAGAGCTGGACTGTATGATTGTAGTGGTTAAACACTCATGTAAGGAGATCAAAGCAGGCTTCCCAGTAACGTGTGGTCCTGAGCATGGGATCAGGAGCTCTGCCATGCAAACAAACAGCTGTACAGGTACCTCAGGTGAGTGCCACAGAACTACTCTGCTCTCAGTTGGGAAACAGCCTCAGGTTGTGCCAGGGGAGGTTTAGGTTGGATATTGGAGAAAACCCTTCTGCAAAGGGCAGTGCAGCCCTGGCACACACTGCCTCAGGCAGTGAGTCCCCATCCCCGGGGGGATTTAATAGCAAAGGGGATGTGGCACTTGGGGACATGGATTAGTGGTAGCCTTGGCATTGCTGGGGGAGCAGTTGGACTCCACAGGCTCAGAGAGCTTTTCCATCTCAGTGATTCCTTGACTCTGAGAACATGAGGGAAATACTTAAATACTTGTATCAATGCAACTAAACTATAGCAAAGGGCCGCCAGAATAGAAAAGCAGATAACTCAGGAGGGTTTAGAGACTGTCTGGGGAGACATATCTTAGAAATTACCATTGGCTCATGTATTTATAGAGAAAATATGACTCGATCTGAAGTGATGGGGTTACAGTAAATGCAGAAGGATTTGGCAGGCACAGAGAGAATGTACTTTGAGACGCAGATCCATTTTACTATTTACTTTTGAGCTCTTACAGTCCCCCGGAGTTCCCCTGGGGTCGCCTGGAGCCTGAGCGCCAGAGAGAGTTCCCTGACCTCCCGAACACCCCCTCAGCCGTCCCGGGCCGCCGGAGCCCTCACGGTACCCCGAACTCCGCACGGGGAGGCCGGGCTCTCACGGGCCCTTCCCAGCTCCCATCACCAACCAGCTCCCAGCACCACCCCATCTGCTCCCAGTGGCCGCCCCCCCGGCGGGCACTCACGCCCTTGCCCAGGCGCCTCTGGATCTCGTATCTGCGGCACACGAGCGGCTCCACCTCGGGCGGGCTCATGGCGGCGCCTCCCTGCCGGCTGCGCTGCCATGGCAACGGCGCCGCGCACCGCGCATGCGCACGGCAGCGAGCGGCCCGCCAGGCGGCGCCCTGCGCCCTGCGGCCGCCCTCAGCTGAGGGAGGAGGGGGAGCGGGGCGGGTTCTTCCAGGGCTGCCGGAAAGGGAGCGGGGGAAGCTCCTTCCTGGGTGCCCGGAGGGGTACGGGGAGCGGGGCTGCTCCTTCCTGGGCTACCAGAGAGGGGCAGCTTCTTCCAGGGCTGCCGGAGAGGGAGAGAGGGAGCGGGACGGCTCCTTTCTGGGCTCCAGGAGGGGGAGAGGCGCAGCTCCTTCCTGGGCTCCAGGGGAGCCGGAGAGCGGCTTGGGACGCGGGCCCGGAGGGACAGCACAAGGGGAACGGCTTCCCACTGCCAGAGGGCAGGGTTAGATGGGATCTTGGGAAGAAATTCTTCCCTGTGAGGGAGGTGAGGCCCTGGCACAGGGTGCCCAGGGGAGCTGTGGCTGCCACTGGATGTGTCCAGCGACAAGGTTGGACATTGGGGCTTGGAGCAGCCTGAGACAGTGGAAGGTGTCCCTGCCGCGGCAGGTTGATGGGACTGGATGAGTTTTGAGGTCCATTCCAAGATAAACCATTCTGAGATTAAATGACACTTCTTTGGGTTTTTTCCCTCCAGTTTTGATTCTTCCTCCCTACCCCCACCCAATTCCAACTTTTCTGACGAGGCTGAAGTTTATTTAAAAGGACACTTTTCAGTCGTGTTCTCTAGAGCTTTGCTTTTTTTTCCTTGTGTTTTATAGCAGGTAGGTAGAGAAGATTTGTGAAGCCTGATCCGTGTCAGAATTAGATGATTGAAATCAAAATTGGTAAATTGAATGCATTCATTAGATACTTTGTTGTGGTTTTTTATTTTTTAATGAGGACATTATGAATGTGGATTTAGTATAATGGATTTGTATGACTGTAAATGTTTCTTTGAGAAATTATTTCCATTTCATTAGTGATCTGGCATCTTTGGTCATGCAGGGATTGCTGATGTAGGCTTCCATCACTGACATAAGTCATTTTGTGTGGAAGTTTCCTTCTAATTCTTTATTAATTTGATGTTTAAATTTTATTTAGAGAAGAAACTTTAACCTATTGTAGTGAAGTTTTCTGGGTTGTTCAAGTTTTTGGTTTTTCATTCTTGACTTTACAGTGTTATGGGAGTGTTTAGAAAATGGCCCTGAACTGGGGGGAGGTGAAATACTTCTTGAAACAGGATGTATAAAGTGCATTCAGCATTACATACAAGTGCTGCCTCACAGTCTGTTCAGATAATCTTAGGGCTCTGAGATTTCTTATTCTTTTTAAGTTTGAAGGCTGGAGCACTGCTCTGAGTTCAGTGCTTTGTGCCAGCTGTAACGTCACATTTTTCAGGAGATCAGGTGAGGTAAATGCCAGTGGCTGGCTTTTCAGTAGATTCTGGAAATGTTGTGTAAAGGAGCACACAACATTTTGTATTGCAAGATAAGCAGCAAGAATTTGAGTTCTAACCTCAAATAATATACTGCTTTTATAACCTTGCTGATGGCTCATTTTACTCTAGTAGGGAAAAAAACCCCAGTCTACATTTCTGTTACCTGTCAGTTCATACAAACCAGCATTTTTTCTTTTCTCACTCCGGAGTTTTTCAAACCCTGAAAAAGCAAATATATTCCAGGTGGAGTATCTGGCAAGTCTGAAGAATCACCAGAGCTGAAAAGCTGTGTCCCCCACAGTTAAATCCATATCTCCACGTAAATGTCATCATAGTTGGAAGAGAAAGCTGTAGATAACTTTCAGAGTGTTCAAATGCAAAAGAATGAATTCTAGGCAGAATGCTGCTTTCTATCAGCTTCATTTCACCTCTCAAACTGGTTTGTGTGTGCCTTCAGGTTTGTTTTATTTTTAAGACCCTGAATAGCAATAACTCTGTTCCTGACAAGCCTTATTATAATTTCAAACAATGTTAAAATATTCAGTGATAGTTATTGTTCCAATATACACTATGCAGTTTTAACTCTTTCCTATAATCGAGTCTTAAATCTTGAAAGTTAATGCTTGTGGTTTTAATAATAACTCAGGCAGTTTCAGGAGTGGGAGATCAAAACCTAAATTGTAGGGAAATTACAGTGGTCTGATACTGAAAAAGCTCCAAAAGTGTTTTGACGTTTATTTTTCCTACAGGCTGACCAGCTGTAGCATTTATCTGACAAGGAATGAAGGCAGTGATTGCAGGATACATAAGAACAGATGTGGCCTGAATGATTGGTGCCTCATATATTTGTGTTTGCACTGTCAGGGGCACCAAGCCTGGTGCCATGTTAAACTATTTCTGTATTTTGAAGTAAATCAGTGCATATTAACTCGTGTTTCTCACCACTTGCTGGCCACGCAGGCTGCTGCCTGTGCTCTCTCCTTTCTCAGTGCAGGGCCTGTGCACAGCACTGGGGGTCAAATACAAGGGTGATTTCTTTTCAGTAATCTCACACGGGCCTGCTGAACTTTAGGAATGTTGCTAATAACTTTTAGAGAATTACAGAAACACCTTCAGGGGCTGAGAATCTTTTTTGCACAGTAACCTTAATAAACAGAGCAAACATGCATGCTCTAAGCTTTTAAGCATGAAATGCAGGTGTTTGCTCAGGCCCTTGCACCTTTACAATGCTGTTTATGTGTGAAGGGTGCAAGGACCCGCTCAAGAACTTTATTTGCTTTGCCTAAAGTTGTAAACCTGTTGTTTACAAACATGTGAAGAAAAGGCTGCAATATACGGGATTTGTCTTAGTTACATAATGCAAGCTCGTAGCTTTTCTTTTTTGCAAGGTATTTCTTCTTTTTTCCTCGGAGACAGAATCACCACTGTACTGAATTCAGATCCTCGGTATTCTGCTAGCTGAGATCTGTCTTGTGTCATTTACTACGCAGTGAATTTAGAGCTCTGAACAGATCTACTTGCCTGTCCTTTTCTCTCTGAAGTTGCAGACCATGCCAAAACAACAGCTGGAACTTCCTACCGAAGCGTTTGTATAGAATAACAATGCAAAGTCATTTTTTCACGTCTAAATTTACAATGAAAACAATCGTGTGTACTATATTCTATGTATCCGTATTATTTACAGACAGCCAGCACCATACGGGACGGATTGTAGAGAGAATGAAGCCATTGCAAGTGCCTGAGCCCGTCGCAGAGAGCAGTTGGTGACAAGTATCTTGTGCATTTCCGAGTGGAAAATGCGTTTGTCCAGCACAAACACAACGCACGGGCTGGCTATCCGAAGGCTAAATAAAATAAAAAGTAGGAAACAACGCAAACCCCGGGCGCTTTGAAATCCCGCTCCCGGCGCCCGGGGCTGCCGGTGCCTGCCGGGCCCCGACCCCCCGAGGAGGTGAGCGGGGAGCCGGGGCCGGTGCTGCCCGGGCGGTTCGGTCCAGGTGAGCGGGAAGCCGGAGTCGGTGCCGCCCGGGCGGTCCCCTCCGGCCAGGTCCGGGTGAGTGGCGGGTGCTGGAGACGGTTCCCACCCGGTCCGGCTGGGCAGAGGGAGCCGGAGCCCGCCGCGCCGCTCCGCTCCGGCCGCTCCGGCTGGGCAGGGGGAGCCGGGGCCGGTGCCTCCCGGGCGGTCCCCTCCGGTCCGGTCCGGCTGAGCAGGGGG
>VWYE01019480.1:149167-209425 GCA_013398995.1 Alaudala cheleensis | reverse complement strand
CATCTTGCACTTTTCTGGCTCTAAAGAAACACAATTCAGTTTAGAGTAGCCCATTGCCTTTCCATGCTCCTGTTTGGTGACTCTGGCCACAGAAATTGTGTGCAGCACCCCCTAAACCTCGTTGTCCTCTTCCCGGACCCCAGTGAGGTAACATGGGCTGTGATCCACCCTTTAACTGTGGAAAGGCACACTTTTTGTTCATTTAAGATTTATATTTTATGTTTACAAATGTGCCTTTGAGGGTAATGACCTTTAAAAGCAGACGTGCCTTTGTGAAGGTGCAGCCAAGAAAATTCACATTCAGGAAAGAGAAAAATAATCTGCAATCTGTTGTTTCCAGGTTTGCCCACATAGTGATTGTAAAATTTTATTTATGTGTTTTGAAGAAGTTGACAAATGCACTCCTTGGGTGAGCAAAAAGTAATGAAACCTATTGCAGAGATAGAAGCTGAAATGTTGCCTGGCTTTGCTCCTGGTGAGATAACTGAGCACTGAAACGAGAGGCAGCAAAGTAAATATTTCATATTCTAAAACATTAGGTGTCAAGGAGATAAATGGAAATTCAAATGAAACCTGTTAGCAGTGTGAAAACTTCAGAAAGTCCACAAACAGCAGTGAGGTGGTGTTATTACTTTGGTTTTCTGCATGTGAAATAACATCCTTGGGAGAGCAACTTGCTGTTCACATGGCTGGGACTGTTAAATGGGAATTGGCCTGCTAAGTGTTGGTGGAGAATGGCTGGTGCAAATTATTCTCTAAATACTTTTTCTTGTGGAATAAAATAAACAGAGCTCTGCATGTGAACTGCTCAGATTTGTTGGATATTATTTAAAAGCAGTGTGTTTTTAGGAACCACATCCCCACCCCAAGGCACTTTCCTTTAGGTCTGAAAGCTTGAATCTTTAAGTTGAAAACTTGTTATTCTCATGAAGACCTTTGTGTGGTGTACAAATAAAGCACAGAGTATTTGACTGAACAATAATAATAATCATAATAGCAAACCAGATTAAACAGAAAATCCCAAGAACCAGCAGAAATGTTATAGCACACGTACTTTATTTAAAGATTACTATCATTATTTGGCTGCTATGAGTTTTACTGAGCTTATTGCAGCACACTCTCCTGCCCTGCCCAACAAAGAGATGAGAGTTTAATGCATTCTTTAGCAACAGCACTTTGGTGCATCTTGATTGAGGAGCAGAAACTCCTCTCTCTCCATGAATTATGGGCCTTTGAGCTGCTCCTCTAAAAACCTGGCTGCAAACAGAGCTGGCAGTTTATTGAGGGCAGAGTGGAGTTTCTGCTGGCTGGTGATAAGAGGAGCCTGGCATCTGATAGAGGGAGGACAGGCTGAATGTCAGCTCTGAAATGTGAGCAGTGGCAGGGACTCACTGCAAGCAAAAAAAAAATGCAGAAAAATTTCACTTGGTTGCTTCCAGTCTGGTTCATTTTCTGCCATCTGCTCCAAGACATCCCAACAATGAGATGGAATGTGCAATTATCTGCACAGGCCATTTGCATAACGAGGATGTGGATGTTGGTTGTCCTGTCTGGCCCAAATCAGGCTGTTTCACTGTCAGTGACCTGTTCACACGTGGCTGAAATGGAAACCAGGACACAGAAATCAAACCCAGATCCTCAGAGCTGAGAGTGAAGGGTGTGCAGGGGGTAAAGAGGGACAATTCCAAACGTGCCATATTTAGTTTTTGGCTGATCCAATCATCCACTGTGCAGCAGCTTCATTTCCTGTTGTAAGAAATTACCTCAGACTCCATTATTTTTATGTGGGAAAAGCCAATTCTTTGTTATCACAACTCATTTAATACAAGTTTTACAGACCTCATGTGCATCTTTCTTGCCAAATTACTCTATTGGTGAGTAAAAAGTATTCAATTTGTCCATCAAATCTCTCCATTCTTTAATTTTTTACATATTTTCTTTACTGATTCTCATGGGACAAATCCCTTGTTCTTGCAGGTGAATTTGGTTTTTAACTCGGGAATAGGTTGTTAATGAGTTTTCATCTCAAGATTTTTGCAAATTACTTCAAAGTGACAGTCTAACTTTGGCAGTTTAGCAGAGCAGGCCTGATTTTATGAGGCCTTTCTTTTATAACCCTTTTCCCAATCACAACAATTTCCCATGCTTTAGAAAAGCCCAGAACACCTAAACATGCCCTGTGAGCCTGTGAGGGTGAGTTAAATCCATTTACAGGAGTTCCCATCAGAGGATTTGCCAGAAATCCCAGGGAGCAAAGACTTGGGGAAGCCAAAATTTGCCCATCAGGGTACCTGGGGCTGTCACAGGTGAGGTGTCAGTCAGGAAACACCTTCCTTGTGCCACTCATGGTCACAGGGAATTTTTATTTTTGCTTGATTTTCTACTTGCTTCAAGAGGAAGAAATCCAAGAGAACTTTATCCTTAGTGTTTGTCTAAAAAGAAATCCCTGAAACCCCCAGGGCTGTGGATGCAGGGAGTGAGAGAAGTGATGTTTGCAACCCCAAACCTTCCCCTGCCTCCTCCAGGGTGTCAGTTCAGCCTCAGGGTGATGCTGGGCTGGAGCTGCTGCAGGTGAAGCAGCACATTGAAATAGGAATCACGGGCTTTGGACACATTTCTGCTTTGTCAATCTGTTCTGGAGCAGGGCAGGGTGAGCCGGCACCACACGGTGGCACTGGGACCCTGCTTCAGTGTGTGTGTGCTCTGGAGTGATGNCTGATGGGCAAAGTCTTCAGACCTGTATCCCCTTTGGTCACTTTTTGAGTTCAGGAGTGAATGAGTTACCATCACATTTTCATAAGGCACAATGTGTTTGAGTTACTTTTTCTTGTGATTTTATTTCATTTTCCTAATTGGGTTTATCCCTGCAAGTTCATGTGGGGAACTAGAAAATAGCTTTGAATTCTTCAGTAATCTGATTTTCATCTCCAGTGTTCTTCCTTGTGTTAGGATCAGAGAAGAGCTTACAACAGAGCCAAGATGATCTCTTACTCTGTGATGGAATTGTTTGTACTTGGCCTTTAAAAATGTTTCTTTAAGTAGCTGCCAGCATCCTGGGACAGCTTGGTTCCAGTTCTCACTTCCTGAGAACTGTCTTCCCAAAATTAACATTGGTTTTATTGCAGTATTGTTATTTTTTTGCCAGTGTTTTAGTGGTGCTTTATTATGACTTTGTATCTGTCATCCAAGTTACTGCCCACTTTGATACCCTGAGCCTTTTCCTTGCCCTTTGTGTGACATCCAGAGGATTTCCCTTTTTACCATCACCAAAAACCCAGGGACCTGTGGGATTCAGCAATCTGAATTCCTTGTCCAGGAGCTGGACAAGGAATTGCTAAATGAGGTTTTCTGATTGCAGGACCTGCTGTGGACCCTCACCACTGACTGTATCTGGGACTTTTTCCTATTTTATTCCCTGATTATTCCCAGTAATTTTCAACTGGTACCAGTCATTCTTTATGAGCTCAGAGTGACCAGAACCCCCTTTGCCATGCAGAAAGTGAAGAAGAGAGGGCTTTGGGGTGACCTTTCTGTGGCCCTTTAATAGAGAAAAGGGCCTTATAAGAAAGAAAGGCATTTCACCAGGGCCTGACAGGAAAATGGGGTGAAAGGGTAGATTGACTTGGATACAGGGATGTAATTTTATAGGATGAGGGTGGGAAGATGAGCACAGGTTGCTCAGAGAAGTTGTGACAGCTCCAGCACTGGAAGTGTTCAAGACCAGGTGAAAGGGTCTTTGAGCAACCTGGGATAGTGAAAGATGTTCCTGTCTGTGGCAAAGAGGTTGGACTGAAGAGATTTTGGACAATAATCTTTAAAAATTCATTCCCAACCTAAACCATCCCATGATACTGTCAATACGTCATATTAATATAACAATTGAAAAAAGCATCCAAGAAAAGTTAATCAGTGTTAGATCAGTAAGAGGGTTACCAAAATGTTTATTTCTTTTCAAATATCAAGTCTCACATATTTACTTGCTGAGCAGTAAGTGTAATTCGTGTTTTATGGAAAATATGCACACACATTTGGAAGATCTGCATATGTCACTGAAAAAAAAACCCTAAAATTAGTTGCTGCAGAATAGAGTTAGTGGTATAATGTATCTTGGGTTATATAAAGTAACATGAGGCTGTTTATTCTGAGCTTATGTTTTGGAGTTGGAGCAAGAGTGAGTTCAGTAAAGGGTTCTGATTTATATGGTGATTTCCCCCACAACCTGCTGTGGAGTCTTTAAAAAATGTTAATTATTTTGCTGACATGAAGGAGAGACAGGAAGTTGTTTCCCCTGCAGACAGGGAAGATTTGCATCCTTCTCCGTTTTAAGCCCATACATCTGCCCTTCCTTGGGACCATGGGGAAAAATTCTTCCCAGAGTCCCTCTGGTTTGGCTGCACAGAGGGGAAAAAGAGAAAATAATGGTGTTCTGAGCTAGAGAAGAGCTACAATGGCCTTTTAGACCTGTGTGAGAGTGGCACAGTCCTGGAATGTGGCAGCCTCAAAGGGGTCTTGCTGGCTTTTTGCCTCTGTTTTCTTTTCTAAAGCATTCCCCAAAAGCTTGTAGGCCTGTGCAGCTCTAGGAATTGGATTATGTTTGCTGTGAACTTGCAAATATTTCGAAAATACTTTTTCATCAAGCACAGAGGGTGTTTCTAAACCAAACTGACACATCCCAAGTTCTTACAGCTTTTACTTACCACACTTGGCTTGTTTTCACATGTCAGAGGAGGGAAATGTTACTTCAGACAAACATTAAGGTTCTGACAAGGATTTTAAACCTCATAATTAATGAGGAAATCACCAGATATTCATGTCCTAGATACATTGTACCTGGGCATCTCACAGCCAACAACATCTCCAAGCTGGTTAACCATTACCTGCTGCTTTCTTTAGTGACAAGCACATTTCCAGACTTACACAGGAAAACGTAGGAGGGCCTGTGTGATGAGAATTAATCAGGAAGCTGAAAGATTCAAGGCTTAATTATGATTCTGTTGCAATGCAAGGGGCTGTGTGAGCTGCTGGGACTGAACTGTCCTGTGCAAACACTGCATACTGATGGAGCCTGCTTGTCAACCCCAGCGGCTCTGCTCTGCACTGAGCTGGTTGTCCTGTCACTCAAGAGCACCACGGGGAAGGATGAGGCTCTCAGGGGAGTGTGAGCTGCATTTTAAAGGAGACACTCAACCTCAAAGGTGCCACAGAAGGACTAACACAGATTACTTTGCTCAGGAGGTGGCTGGTTTGTTGACTGTGGGCTCTGCCTGTTTCCGAGGGGATGGCGCAGGTTTATTGCTGAAACTTCAGCTGGATGTGTCAGTTGTTGTGTTTTATTGCTGATGAAATGATTGGTTAAAGAGTGCAGTGTTACAGTCACTAAATCCCCAAACTTCCATAAGCATTCCAATATTTGTTTTCTTTTTTTTTTACTGCTCAAACCTTAAATTTGTGTATAATGTTCTCCTCTCACAGATAGAGAACAACAGGAGTCATAACAGGTATTTTAGCCCAGTGTGTACAACAGCAAACTAGATTAAAACAGTCAGAGTAAAGTAAGGCTTGAGCAAACTTCTGCAAAAGAAGTCTGAGCAAGCTTCTAGCAAGTTAGAACACTAGATTTTCCTCAGAATGATGAAGAAAAAAGTGCAAGTCGAGGTCAGGCTGTGACCAAAAACATTCGTTCAGAGCTGGAAGCTGATGAGGTAAAATGATACAGCAGCTTCTCAGTTTGGTGAGATAAATTCTTTTAAACTCCATTGGCATTAGAAGAACAAATGTGTGTCCTCAGGAGTGGGCTGCAGGGGTGTGATCTGTCTTTTCAATGCACTTGATGATGGATCCAGGCTTTTTTCTGGTTTCCTGCTAACAACCATTACTTGACTTTTCAAATTTACCTCAAGACTTTCTCCAATTATGTGTTTTCATGTTCCACATTAGAGTTTCTAAAGAAGCAGCAGAGATGTTTTGCCTCTCAGCTATTTGTGCTGCAGAAGGGCAATTAAACTGGGGATATTTATGGTGAAGTTTGGTACCTTTGCTTCAATAGACACAACAGTGCCTGATTTTGCTTCTCTCCAACTTTATGGGAGATTGTAATTGATTTTGCTATTGGGAGCAAAACTGGGCCAGGCATTTTGAGCTGTAAATATCAGTGGCATTTTGAAAATGGAAGCACTGTTAAATTGCAGTGCTGACAATGGATTATCCCACATAGCAGGTTTCACTAAGTTTTATGTGTAGCTCAGTCATTATAATTCAAGTTTCCTATGTGTGTGGGAAGCCTAATATACTATGTTTTTTACCTAGGCCTGTATATATGTAAATGGAATTGTGGAACTCCCTTAATGCTTCAATAAATATGGCAAATGTCTGCAGCAAGCTGCTGTTCCCTGTGCCCAGATTGCTCCTGTGTGAGTGGGTATCAATCTTGAGCACTTGCTGCATTCAGCCTCTGCTGCTCCCTGATCAGGATCCATCTGTTCCCCTGCATTTGGGTAGTGGGGATTGTTTCTTATGATAGATATGGGTTTCAAAAATGTTAATCTCCAAGTGGTGCCTGATCCCTACTGGGCTGTATTTGTCAGCAGAATGGTTCCAAATTGCCAAGAGATAAAGTCAGGCACTCCCAGGTAGGGAAGTGTTCTTCTGTTGCTTGGAACATTTACACAGGCAGGGTGGATTTCTTTTTTTGGTGACAATTTTTTTTCTCATTTATACCTTTATGAAGCTCCAAATCTACTACTTGGTTTTATTCTGATTCACTGGAATAAAACTGAAATGTTTTTTTTTCTATAATGAATATTGGAAGACAAGACTGGATACGTCCTGGGAAAATTATTTGATTTTTAGACATTGTGTCTTTTTCTTTGGTCTCTATNGGGTGGATTTCTTTTTTTGGTGACAATTTTTTTCTCATTTATACCTTTATGAAGCTCAAAACTACTACTTGGTTTTATTCTGATTCACTGGAATAAAGCTGAAATGTTTTTTCTAAATGGATATTGAATATTAGAAGACAAGACCGGATACGTCCTGGGAAAATAATTTGATTTTTAGACATTGTGCCTTTTTCTTTGGTCTCTGCTTTCTTCCAGAAGTGCTGGACTAATACCTGCTAAAATGTGAAAAGTGTGGGAAATCTAAAGTGGGCACATGGATAACCTTTGAGAATTTATTTGCAAATATGGTTTTGTACAAATCAATTGTTGAAGCATTGGTTCAAATGTAGAAAACATTTTATAGGTGTGCAAGTGGGTAAACACACCAGGAAAAGGGGTAAAGAAATTTATGTGGGTGCATTTGAATGCCAGGTAAGACACGTGTCTAAATATTGAAGGATGCCAGAAGAGAGCATTTAGTCCTTTAGTTTAAATTAAATAATCTTGAGCACTTCAGGCTCTGAATGGTCAAATACCTGGTCTGGATGTACTTAGAAACCCCGAGGCAAGAAATTTATCCTGAAGCTTTGTAATAAACTAAGCTTTCTCCTTCAATAAATTATGCAAATCAGCATAAAATTGAAATTCTAAATTGAATTTATGCTTGCATATTTTAAGTGTTTTCAGGTTAAAAATGAATATTTCATACTCACATATCCCTTACAGATAACATCTGAGGCTTGGTTAATAGGATACATAAAACATCTGAAAGGCACAGCAGGACTGGCATCTCAATGGGAGGGACCAGCCTTGAGTTCCTCTGCAGTTTCACAGAGCTGCACAATCCAGAGAGGTGGAGCTGCCCCTTTGCCATTCCCAAAGGGGAACTAAAGGGGAACTTCCTTTCCCAGCAAACAGGCAAGGACAGGGTCACTACAGACACCCTGAGCAGAGCTGCACTTTTTGTTTGATTGGGAGCTCATTGCATCCCTAATTAACTGTTTACTCAGATCCCAGAATCACCAGGGTGGAAGAGACCTCCAAGATCATTGAGTCCAATGGAGGAATTTAAGAGGCAATGTCCATGATAGAAAATAATTTAGACAGTCATGGAGCAAATAACAGAAGGGTTTCTAGGGGTTTAAAATTTAACTGTTCTTTAGTGCCTTTCCATTGGGCCATTTTCCACATCTGGTGAAATGATTGCATTTGCCATTGTCTGTTATCTCAGAGGCCTCCCCTGCAGAATTCTGATGTCAGCTTCATCTGAGGAGCTGGTGGGTTAATGAGGGAGGCTGAAATACCTTCTGATGCAGACAGGTGGAATTCCCAAATCAAACAGAGCTGGGCAGCACAACACAGTGAAGCTGTAGGTGCCACTGCCTGCAGCAGCAATCCTTTGGTACCCAGAGCTGTCAGCCCAGAACTGCTCATGGACTCTGAGATTAGTACACAGAAAGGGAAGCAAGGACTTCCAAGCTTTGCTGTGCTCTGAGTTTTTATTTGCAGCTCCAAGATCCCAGCATCTCTGAATATGCATGTGTTTAATCCAAACACCATATGGTTTTGCTGACCTGAGCAATGTTGATATTTCTGCCCTAATTTGTATGTGTTTCTCTGTGCACTGCCTGGTTTAGCTCTAGGAAAATGGTTGGAGTGCTGCTGAGTCAGTGCAGCTGGGATAATGAGCCGACCTACTTTTCCTGTCTCGTTGGGACATCCCTGCATTATTGGAAGGAAAAAAAAATTAATTGCCACAGATAATCCTTTCCATGGTAAAGCCCATGTGGAAAATCAGCTCACCTATCACTGTATTTGCCCCTAAAGCCAGCCATGAAAGCAGCCTGCAGCACTGGCTGAGGGAAATGTTAGTGAGGGAAATTGGTGTTCATGTAGAACAAGTGTGCAGCCCAAGGGCAGAGAGCAAGCACACAGAGGGGGAGCTGCAGCAAACTGCTTCTTGAGAAGAAGTGCAAAGTCTTAATCCATACAGTACCTTTTGATAGAAGTTATTCACTTCTAAAATGAGCAGGGATCTATGCAAAGAAATCTTGATTCTTATCTGCAAGTCTTTGATGTGCTGGCTTTAAGGTAAGGCTCTGTGTTCTGTTATTCTGGTGTAGGAGTGTTGAAACAACCAGAATTTATTTCAGTAAAACAGGTGAGGAATCAGGGTGGCTTCCAGGTTCATTGTACCACCACACCTGACTGGCCAGAATTTATCACTTTATATGAGAGTTTATCTGACTTTGTGGAGTTTTATTCAGCCACGTAACTCACCCATGGCAATGCTGGTAGGAGAGAGCACCAGGATTTAGCACAGCTTTTTGATGGTGATGGACACACCATCAATCTGGGGATTCCTGTGCTGTGTGCCTGCTCAGATTCATGCCTAAAACAGCCCTGCCAGGTCCAGGCAGTGATATCCAGCCTCATGCAGAGGCTCTGGCTCAGGTCCTGGCAGCAGTGCAGTGAATCCAGCACACCCAATGTGCTGCCCCAGGGTAGTTTTACCTCCAGTTCTGGAATGAGGCTCGTGGCAGAGTTATCTGAGCTGTCCCAGCGTGGTGCACCCTCACACAGCCATGAAATATCCATAACATGATCTGTGCAGAGAGATTCCCTGCAGCCTGAGTTCCCTGATCAGGCAAGGGAACAAACCTGGGCTGGTGTGGAACACAGCACCCCTGGAGAGATGACATCAAAATGATTAAGAAAAAAAAAAAAGTGGCCAAAACACAAGAATTTATATAGAATTGTGGGCATGAAAATCATCCATGGATGGCAGCCATGTCACTGCTGAATTCAGCCTGTTTCTCTAGAGCTCATGAAAGGCTATAAATGAACAATGCCAGCTGTCTGCATGGAGCCCAGTTCTGGTATTTGCTGTGTAACAGTGTCTTTCCTGCAAAGCCACTCAATTTTCTGTGCTGTGGGGCAGAGCTCTGTGTTCCTGCCAGGAGATCTGCTCCTGTCCTGCCAGCAGAGCCTGGCAGCAAACCCAGTGTGCCTGGCACAGGAGCATCAGTGCAGATTTGCCTCCCTGTGTGGAACAGCTTTCCCTGCTGCTCTGAATTCACCTGGGCTGTGTTCTACCCTCATCCTGCATGGGAGGAGGAGCCTGCTGCTCATCCATTCTTTTAGCAGGTGGAATTTCGTGGGTTTTAGCAACTTAAAGCATCTCTTGGGGCAATTTATACCATGTGCAGTGGTCCCTGGGCTGCTGGTGTAAAGAGTGTTGAGATATTTGTCCTTCCTGGCTCATCCCATGATCTCTGTGAGGTTGTGCCTTTCTCCTGAAAGCCTTTACCTGGGTGAGGAGTCACAGCCTTCTCTGCTCCTCTCAGTGATTATTTACCTGTTTTATCTGGGTGCTCTGTCCTCCCTCTGGTGGGAAAGGGGCAGAAATGTTTCTTTATCTCCAAGGATCACTTAACTGATGCTGCATTTCAGCATTGAATGTTAAAGTTGCAGAGATGGTTTGTGTAGCAAAAGAAAGTGTTCATAATTCTGCCTCACATGAAAAATAAGACAACTCTACAGTTTAAAATGAATCTTCAGCTAACTCTAGACATGTGTAAAGTTGCTCACTATTGTAAGTTTTGCTCTTCCACAGTCATTTCTTTGTTCTCCTCTGAGATTTCTGCCGGCAGTTTCTCTCTAAGCTCAGCATTAGAGATTCTGTTTCAGTGTAGTTCTGAAAATTGTGCATTTCTTTATTCTAACCCATGTTTCAGACATACTGCAAACATGCTCTTGGACATGACTTCATCTGGAAGTTTTTAAGGCTCTTGTAAGTGAATCCTCTTCCCATTCTAGGAATAAACAAACTGTGATGGGGAAGAAAACCACTTGTTATTCACGAGCAAAATATATTTCCAATTAAAATGCTTTTATGTATAATAATTTTAGATTTCAGTATTCATTTTCTGTTGATTTCCACCCCCCCAAAACAGACATGCTTTTGCAGTCTGGACCTATGAAACTGCAATATTTAGCAATATTTGGGAAATAATGCTAATATTTTGTTTGGATTCTGTTCAAGATTGTGCCTGGGCTGTATTTCTGGTGGATTAACACCATAACAGGAATGAATGCACACATCAAGTGGATAAAAGAAATGACAGGTAGATACAGAGAAAATACATTTTGAGTTTTCTGGAAGTGTTAATGACCTCTCTGAGAAGAAGGTATCACTTCAGAAACACAGCCAGAATTCTGTGTAAGGAGAAGATTCTGAAACTGAGCCAGGGTAGGGAAATTACTCGAAGTGACATTTGGCTCTTTAGGCCTGAGGGGTATTTTAATCCTATGAGGATTTAATTTATATTATGGATGCATAGGAGGAAAGAAAAGATAATTTTGGATAAAGGATGTTCATGGTGTGCTCTCCATGACTTCAGCTAAATTCAGTCAGCCTTCATGAAGGGTAAATCTAATTAAGATATGTTTTCCCCCTTATACTTTCCCTGGTCTGCTTATATCTTTTAAGGTCAGTAGAAGGTAAAGTCATCCTTGTTTTATTGAAAATACTTGTGCTTCTTCATGCATTTGCAAGGGCAATTCTTGTTTTCTCTGTTATGTTTTGAACCTTGTCTTTATTTCTATGCTATTTTTTCCTATTTGCCTGTTTTCCAGTGATAGTTTGTATTTCAAATCATTTGTATTTTCAAGAGCAACTGCAATGCAGTCTGTTTAAATGCACTGCAAGGCGTGTTTGGCTTGATTGCAAAGAAAACACAGGCTAATTGTAAGATATTGCACTTGTTTTTAATTGGAGCCCTGGCACTGCAGCCCTGGTGCAGTGGAACTGTGAGGGGCTCTGATGGGGAATGTGTCATTATCTGTGCAATGAGTTTGCCTCAGAACAGCCAGATAGAGCAGTTACCAAACAGCTGGAGATAAATCACACCAGCAGAAGTTTCTGGGCACTATAAAAGAGCATTTTCTCCTAAATTTTGTTGGTTATGATACTGATAATGGGAACATTCAGCTTGGGTGTGATACATGCTTACCAAGCATTATTGAAAATAACACAGAAGATTACTGAAATGGAAAGTTGTTCTTTGTTTGCCTTGATTATTAAGAAATGCTTTTTATTTTGGTTCTTTCACTTTTCACTTTGCTTTTTCTCCCCCCTCAATTATGCAAAATGTTCCTTTAGGCCTTTCAATGGAAGAATTGAATCAGCACCATTCAGTAAGTGTAGAACACGAAAGGGCTGTGTGTGAAATGACCAGGAAATACTTGATTTAAATAGGAAGAAGGACCTGTGAGTGACTCCAGAGCAATGTGATGCTGGTTAATGAAGTGTTACCCTCTGATTACTGGCTGAAGGTGTAAGTTGTGCAAGTTTTCCTGTTCAGTAAAGCAACAGGGTAATTGATATGGTAGCTGGTACAATTTGCTGCCTGGAAGGAAAATTTTGAAGCCCTAATTAAAGCTCCCTATTTTACAATCTTTTCAATAGCTTTATTTTTAATACAAATGTGAGTGTCCTAAAAACCAAAAATGCTTATCTTGGCTTTGCAGCTTTTATCTTGCAGAAGAGTCACAATTTGAGAGTTCCTCTGATAATACCAACAGCTCTGCCAGCTGAAGGGGCTGAAGGGTCTTGACTTTGGGTTACACAGGAACACTGGAACAGAAGCAAAGCTGCTCCTCCCAGTATCCTGCTACACTGCTGGGGTTGCCCCTTGAAGGTGTTGCCCATCACTGATCAACAGCCAGCTGGACATGAGGCTGCTGTGCCCAGGTGGCCAAGAAGGCCAATGGCTCCTGGCCTGGGTCAGGAATGATGAAGCCAGCAGGAGTAGGGAGCTCATTCCTGTCCTGAAGCCTCACCTCGAGTGCTGTGTCCAGTTCTGGGCCCTTCAGTTTGGGAAGGACCTTGAGGGGCTGGAGCACATCCAGAGGAGGCAATGAGGCCATGAGGGGGCCCTTGGGAGCCTCAAACCCCTGTGACAAATGACTGAGGGATCTGGGATTGTTTAACCTGGAGAAAAGGAGACTCAGGGGTGACCTTATCACTCTCTACAGCTCCCGAAAGGTGCCTGTGCTCAGGTGGGGCTGGGCTCTTTCTCCAGACAGCTCTGACAGAACAAGAGGACACAGCCTCAAGCTGCACCAAGGGAAATATAGGTTGGGTATTGGGAGCAAGTTTTTCACTGAAAGAATAATAAAGTACTGTAGAGAATGTGGACATGAGGTTTCTTTGGAATGAGGTTTGAGCTGTCCCAAACTGGGCCTCAAGTTTTGAGCCTGTATTAGAAGTTAAGAGGCCTGTGGTGCAGTTAGAAATTAGATTAAGGTGGGTGAATTTTTTAGATAGGATAGTTAGGGTGAGATCATGGTAGCTACCTTAAAATGAGATTGTTTTGCATTCTTTTAACACTTTGTACCAATTAGTGTGCACTTGTTACTGTAAACTATCTCAGCTGTATTTAACCAGACATCTTGAGGAATAAAGGGGAGAACACATGATGTAATCACATTGATTAGAACTCTGTGTTGCTCTGTCCCAGCTTCCAGGTTTAAGTAATGCTCCTGTCTTTGAAGCACTGCAATGCTCTGCCCAGGGAGGTGGTGCAGTCACCATCCCTGGGTGTGTTTAATAAAGCCTGGATGTGGCACTCAGTGCCAGGCTTTATTGAGGTGTTGGGGCTGGGTTGGACTCGATGATCTTGGAGGTCTCTCCCAACCTGGTGATGCTGTGATCACAGCCAAACTCTTCTTTCTGTAGTTTGGGGAAGAGGTGTTGCCTCAGAGTGATGGATGCTTTAAAAACATGGCATATTTAAACATGATTACCATGTTTGTCCTCTTGCCAGGAAAGGAACTTAATCAAAATCAGCAAGTGTTTAGCATTCCACTGTTTCCTCAATTGTTGGCAGGGGTTCAGAGGTCTTGCAGTGCAGCTGGGAAAATGGAAGGTGTTCAAGGACTGAGAGAAGAGCAAGGATAAGTGAGCTGAGCTGCTGGAAAATGCAGAGGGGATGTACAGGAAAAACCAGTGGTGCCATGTGGGGGCTGTACCATGTGAGTGTAACTGTGCTGAGTTGCATTCCAGAATAAATAACCCACATCTGCTTCCTGATGTTTGTAGTTCAGTGTGGCCACAGCTGCATGTAGATGTTTAGAATTCTGATATTATTTTTAACTGACTAGAGCAATCCCTAAATTGGGTAAGTATATCAGCAGATTGAATGTGCCAGTCCTGTTTTTCAAGGAAAATTGTTCTTCAGTTTAAATTTTTAGGGGTATGTATTAGGATTACTTTTCTGAACTACTATTATGATTTTAAAAACATAACAATATCATTTTGCTATGAGGTTTATATTAAAATATGATTTGTATTTTCCTTCTGGAAACTTAGTGTAACTAGACAATGCTACAATAGTTGGTTTGTGTTCATACTTTTCTTAGTTTAATATTTTTTAGTGAAAAATGCTACCTAATCTAGATGAATCCATTATAATCCAAATAGATTTTTCATTTTTTTATGAGTATCATGTAAGGCCAATGAAATAATAAAAGGGACTCCCAATCTGGCTGTTAAGGTCATGACTCTATGCAGTGCTTTCATTTGAACAATCAGATTTTATGCTGTATTTTAAGGAGCTTCTTGAGTGATATGGTTTGCAATTTAGATTAGTTTACCCCTGAATTTTCCTCTGAAGTTATATAATGTCTTCAATTACACAAAGAGCTAATAAGTAACTAATCCATTTCCCACAGATAAAGCCTCTAGGTGAAATGCAGTAATTTGTAAGGTGCTTGTAATAAACTCTACATCACACTAATGAAATAATTAAATGAAAACATCTCCTTTCTATATTTCATCAGAGATTTTGTAGGGTGCTCCTTTCACTGCACACAGTTACTAATGGGAGAGGAGATTCCACTTTGCCACCTTTTCTGGCTGCATTTTTTGGTTTAGATTCTGCAAACATGCTTGTCTTGGGTTTTAATTAACACAATATTTGAAAGCTGCAGGTGAATCAGGGATGAGGTGGATTTCTGATGCAACTGTGGAGTGAGAAAGCACAAACTGTTTCTCATGGAAATCAGGAGCAGCACAAAAAGAGAATGCAGATATTCCTGTATTTAACCCAATCATTAGCCTGGAGATTCCAGCACAAAACTTTCAAGCCCTGCTCAGGGCTGGTTGTGCTCACAGAGTTGTGACTTCACCTCCCTGCCCCATTTCTGAGGCTGTCACAGGGGATGGGCACTCAGGTGAAAGTGCCTCCCTTCAGGTGGAGGATGCTCAGCTGCCTCATCAAGTGACAAAGTGGGCTGGGAGAAATGAATTTTTTTGAGACGTGTCACAAAGTGAATGGTGAAAACCAGAAATCACTGAGGGATTGTCACAGCATGGATTTTATAACCTTGATGTTTTAAATCTCCTAACTAGAAGGCTGAGCACTCTGGCTTTTTAATTTTGCTTTTTCAATGCACTAAGTAAATATTCTCCCAACTCTGTAAAAATGACTTTTTTTTTTGAGTTGGAGCCAAAAAACCAGCTGAGCAAAATACTTTTGCTCCACTGCTGTCCTTAGAGCAGATGCAATTCAAGTGCTTTTCAAAGCAGGAACATCCTGATTACCTGGAGAATCTCCCAGGATTTCTTCTGCTGGACAGAAGCAGGTACAAAACCACCCCTGTCCCCACTGCTGTGCATAACAGGGAGGTCATTTTCTACATCTAATTCTTTTGACCCCTGTCCTCTCTGGGCCGTCTGAATAATTTATTTCCAAACTTTAAATCTGTGATGCTTTCCATGGCAGGGGCAGGTGCAGCAGTGCTGCTTTCTGCTCAGCCCTGTGATGTGAGCTGGGGTCATGGGAGGGCAATCACCTCCCGTGCTCCCATCCCCCGGTGAATCCTCTCCCATTCAGGTGTCTCTTTATTCCTGCTGTCAGCAGATTCCTCCCACACAATGCTGGAGCTATTGAGGAGAGCTGCTCGTTTCATCAGCATTTTTTTGTTGCCCATTTGGGTTCTGCAGCTCTTCTTGCCTCCAAGTCTTTTTTCCTTTATTAGTTCTCTTTTATATTGCTCTTTCTGTTTAGAATGGGATGCACTTCCCAGTGCTCAGGAATATATCCTCTTTCTTGTTCTCCATTATTCCCCCCCAGCTCAGAATTTGATGCTGATTGCTTCAGCCTTAGTATTTCATTGTGCTCAAGCAGCTGCTCTGATTTAAGCATAAAAAGTTAAACTATTAAAACTTTAACTCCTGCTTTTCCCAGTTCAGAATGGAGGGGACATTTAGCTTTTTATAATGGGAGGCTAAAAGTCTCAATATGAATGTAAGTTGAATAAAATCTTTGGTGAATATTGAGCACATAGCTATAATATAGATGTATTTAAGTGCTTTCCTAGGTATAGGTATTTTACCCTGATTTGAAGTTCTTCCCAACATTCTTGTTTCTCTAATTAACTGCAGTTACTGACTAGAGAAAAGATATAGTGCTTTTCCAGATAATGAAGGGAGGGTGTTTTGCNATAGATGTATTTAAGTGCTTTCCTAGGTAGGGGTATTTCACCCTGATTTGAAGTTCTTCTTTCCAATTCTTGTTTCTCTAATTAACTGCAGTTACTGACTAGAGAAAAGATATAGTGCTTTTCCAGATAATGAAGGGAGGGTGTTTTGCCACTTCTCTGTTTTCTCATTAGACAAGCATCAATTCATCATTCTCAGGTTCTGCAGACAAGATTTTTCTGCTGACTTTGTGCAAGTGTAACTTACACAGAGCTGGCAGCTCAGCCTTAGTTATAGCATTATCTTGTTGTTGGATGCTGTTCCTGAACTGCTCCAGTCAAAGAAAGGCTGTGTATTTATTTACTCACCTGTCTCTTTCAGTGATGGAGGAGAGCATTTGAGAAATAAGGGCCAGAACTGTAAAATTAATGTTGAAAGTTCGATTTTAAGACAGTCTTATTGCACATTATTTTTATATGCATTGAATATAGACAATTATTACTTCCTTTCTACCTCTATTTTTTTTGAATACTCCGGCTTTATTTTCTTGAAAATATGTTCATGGACAGCAAAAATAAGTTTGTGCTGTAGTGATATAATTAATAAAAAATTCAAGCTGAAAAATTCTCTGAAAATATTTCAGCTTGATTTGCTTTCTTTGTCTGAGTTGAATGACTGGAGAAGGGTATTGTACAGGAAAAGCCCTGTTATGAATGCCCAAAATTTTTGAAGTTATTTTTTAATAGATGGATTCATATTCAGATTAGCTTCCTGCCAGATGGAGGGAATTTACAGTAAATCAGTCCTTGGCAGGAGAGAAATAAAAAAAACCAACAACATCTGCTTATTTATCAAAGTTGTCCCATTCTTTTTCTATATTGGTGGGGCACAAATCACCTCCCCAAAGGAAGTTTTATGACCAACAGGCTGTGGGATGTTAAAGCTCACAGGGGATGGGGAGGTTTTGGTGTTTGCAGAGGAGAATTTGTGTTGACACCTTTGTACAGCACAGCCAGTGCTGCTCAGCACCTCTGTCTGCTCAGCTCCTGCTCCAGCACTGCCTCTTGGTGCAAGGAAAGCCTTGCACTTGCCAGGAGTTATTTTAGGCTGGGATCTTGTCTCTGTGAGCAAACTCAGAGCCAAACATTGCACACCCGCAGAGGAGGGAGACTCATGGGTATGCAAAACCTTATTCCAGCCTCCTTTTGAGCCATGCAGATCAAACTGTCCTGTGCTCCTGTTTAATATTTCTGCTCCCCAGCTCGTGTTTTATGGGTTGGGTGTTGGAGGGCTCAGATTTTAGGTCAATATATTTGACTGCTCCTTTGTAATGACCTTCCTGTGATGGGTGTGCCTGGGTTTTTAATAAGCAGTTTGCTTACACTATTGACATTTTAATGGGCATGTAGAGAAAAAGAGAAAGCTCAGGCTTGCTCAGTGTCACTGGTGTCCCAGTGCTGGCTCACAGCTGCTGCACTCAGAGGTTGGATGGCTGAGGCAGGAGTGAACAGTTTGAATAGCTCACAGCAATCCTTCAGTGACTGCAGCTCATGAGCAACAAGAGCTGGGAGCAACAAGCAATAAAAAGGCTCAGCCTTGGTATTTCCCATACCTAAATTGGTTTAAAAAATACCCAGATGTTCTCCACCCACATATTTCTAAGTAGAAATAGATTTTTTTTGTTTGAGTTGAGAGAGAAGACCTCGCAATGTTGGTAATTGATTTCCTTTGCCTCGCTGAGCAGCAGATTCCCCAAGGAACACCTGGGCAGGGCAGCAGGGTGGGGACAAAGGCACCACTGGAGCCATGCTCGAGGGTCACTGCTGGCTGCTCACACCTTTATCAAGGGTGGTTCCCAGCTGCAAGGCCACTTGAGCCATGAGCCATATGGAGAACGACTGAGGGAGCTGGGGTTGTTCAGCCTGGAGAAAAGGACACTCAGAGGTGACCTTGTCACTCTCTTCAGCTTCCTGAAGGGTGGCTGTGCTCAGCTGGGGTTGGGCTCTTTCTCCGGGCAACAACAGACAGAACAAGAGGACACAGTCTCAAGCTGCGCCAAGGGAGATTCAGGCTGGATTTAAGGAGGAAGTTTTTCATGGAAAGGGTGGTTAAATACTGGAACCATCTGCCCAGGGAGGTGGTGGAGTCACCATCCCTGGATGTGTTTAAAAAAAGACTGGATGTGGCACTGGGTGCCATGATCTAGTTGAGGTGTTAGAACATGGGTTGGACTCGATCTTGAAGGTCTCTTCCAACCTAAAAATTCTGTGATTGTGTGATTCCCCAAGGAACACCTGGGCAGGGCAGCAGAGTGGGGACAAAGGCACCACTGGAGCCATGCTCGAGGGTCACTGCTGGCTGCTCACACCTTTATCAAGAGTGGTTCCCAAGGCCACTTGAGCACCCCAAAATCCTCAGCAGCCTCCTGCTTTCAGCCCATTTCTCTTTCTGTGAGTGCTGCTGGCCAGGGGCTGTGATCTCAGTGCATCCCAGTGCTCCTCTGCTCTCCCCCAGCTCAGGAATCCCCCTCCTGGCTGCTGCAATCCCCTGCTTTGCTGTGGGGATGTGTCAGAATCTGCTCACCTTGGTGAGTGAAGTGACACCTCTTGTGGCTTTGTGATATTTATGTGGAATTTTTTAATCTGTGGCAGATTTAAGACTGAATTTTTTTCTTCTCTTATTTATGGAATTCCAGCATCCTGACCTAGAATGCCAGACATGTGGATCCCCCCCAGTTAAGAATGTAATTATGTCAGATATTTTATCAGCAGATCTACCAGCAGATATTGCTTTATATTTTTCAGACACTGCCTGTCAGAGGACTTAGAATTCGTGCTCTTGTCCTTGGCCAAAGAAATGCCAAGGTAAAATCTCAATGCTGATAGCCAGAAATGAGACCTGAAGCAATGCAGCCATTGGATTATATTTTCTCTTTTCTGAATTTATAATCCTGCTGTTTCTTCTTGGGTGGTAGCAAAAATGTGCCAATGTAATTTGAAAATTACACTGGGGAAAATGCAGATTTTCAAATAATTCCCACTTTATGTTGGTAGTTGGTATTGCAGATATTGTAGGTGTTCTATAAAATGGCTGTATTTTGGAGACTGAATTTAGAAGTGAATTAAGATATTAGATCATGATTAATGTTTAATTTATTCTGTAAAATACATGTCTGCTAAGAAAGCAGCATTATAGAGCAGCCATTTAGCATGAAATTCAGTGGATTAAAAAGGTATAACACAGCAGGCTCACAGCAAGAAGAGACCATGACTATCAAAGGTGAAGCAGCAAAACTCTGTAAGGACTGAAGGGCAGTGATAAATGAATAGAAAATGAAAATGTTGCTACTTTAGTCTTAAATTGCTTTGCAGACTGAGGTCCTGTGTCTTTTAAAAACCCTTGGCTGACAGGGGTGTGTTCCATGTGGTGGGTGCTGCAGGGAAGTGGAGCTGAGCAGGGTGTCCAGTGTTTGCAGAATCCTGTCATAGAAACAGAATTTAATCTTCAATTTCTCCTGATTTAAAGCCTAATCCTGCCAGATACACTCACACAAACCTCACAGCAACTTTTCAGGGTAATTTGCTAACTTTTAGAGAAGTTGGCTGAAAGTATTTCAAATATGAAAGACCAGCAGGAGGTAGGCATTGCTTCTCCATCCTGTATCCTCAGCTGAAATTGCCAATATTATTCACATTTTGTGGCAGGGAAATGAAGGGAGTCAAAGAACTGCCCTGGAGCACCCAGAGCTGCAGGAAAGTGTTGAGTTCCAGGGTGTGGTTTGGTTTGGGTTTTTCCCCTCATTTTTATCCTATTCTCTTCCTGTTTCTCTCAGCCAGGTCCTGAACTCCTGCAAGTCTTTGTTCACAAGGAAAGTGTGGAAACAATTCTGGCACTAAAATATCACAGGGGATTGTTGTTGCCCTCCTTAGGGACAAGGGGGTTCCAAGCAGTTGGTGCAGAGCACATTTCTACTTTCACAGTTATGAACACAAAGGAAAAGGGGAGGAACCTGGGGACTTTCTGGTTAATAGGAATTAAAATTTTGTGTGTGTTTCTGAGCATGAGATTTTTTGCTGCAGCCCAAGACACTGTGGGCTGTGCAGTAATTATTTAGTATTCTATCAGGGAAACACAAAACACATCACTGACCTTGAGTATCTCAGCAATTGCATTCAAGGAAATGAAAATTCATTTATGCAAATAATA
This sequence comes from Alaudala cheleensis, assembly GCA_013398995.1. NCBI lineage: Eukaryota > Metazoa > Chordata > Aves > Passeriformes > Alaudidae > Alaudala > Alaudala cheleensis. Next base: position 188,854 of record VWYE01019480.1, on the reverse strand, counting down.
AAGGACAATAATTAGATAACACATAATTTAATGCTTGGAAGAGCTCTAAAAATTAATTTGAAGTTACTAATGGTGTAAAATGTCAATTGCTTTTCACAAAAGTGTGTTTTCTCACAATTCATGATGAAGGAGTTTAATGTATACATTGCTTATGGTAACTCAGCTCTTCCTTCAGTAAACTGCTGGAGCACATCAGCATTTCAATTAGAGAGCATTCCCTGATATCAGGGCAATTAATTACCTGAAAAATCTCTTAGAAATGCTTTTTTATGAATTTTTTGCAGTAGCATAAACAACGGGTAAGGTTTTACAAGTTAACTTTGCACCTCTCTGGTGTCTAACTACTCTTTCAAATGTTTGCTCCTTCAGAATCTCCCTCCTTGGGTTTGAAAGAGAAACAATGAGTAAAGCTGAGTAATTTTGAGGTGTGATGAAAAATGGAACAAAGCAAGCTGCTTTTTCATGGGCTTTAAGAAAAGCTTTCATTTCTAAATGGCTGCTGAATTGTGTTTGCTGGGCATTGATTGGCAAACACTGGGAATATTCTTTTTTTTGTCCATTATTGACTTATGGGTAGGCCAGACATGGTTATGAACCTCTGCAATTTTGTCCTCAGCCTGCAATAGTATTTTATTAAACATTTTATATGGTAAGTGAAGGGACACTTTTGAATCCTGAGCTTTCACTACATATTCACTTCCTCTCTGAAGGGTCCTGGAGAAAATGTGACTGTAGGAGTGTCAGGATGGGCAATGAAAAGTTAAAATAATTCTCTATTCAAAACACAATTTTCTTAGTGAATATTTAAGATGAAAGTGTTTAATTTCAAAATGGCCAGGCCCAGTGTTCAGCAGCAATGTTCTGACTGAAAGCAAAATCAGGTTGTGTTCCCTTTGAGGTTTTGTTTTCTTTTAAACAAAAGATCTTTTCTTTCCTTTTTATCTGCATTCACTGGTGTTACAGAAATCAGATTCTGGGGATAAAAAATATTTATGCCTTATATAAATATACTGGAAAACTGAGTTCAATAAATGGCACTTTTTTCTTTCCCGCTTCTTTGTTCTTATCCCTACATGTTACTTGTGGGTATAAGCCTGGATGTATAAATATATGGAGTAATTTTAATTAGGTAATTTTTCCATAATCTTACTTTGCTAATTTGACCTAAGAATGGGAAAGTTTGCTCCCTGTATTTTGCCAGAACTCAAATTTAAAATAAGAATCAGATTAGCTACTCTTTGCAGCCACAGGAAACTATTAATTAGCAATAATGGCAAAACAATATTTTGACCTTCCACAGCCCAAAAGTAGACTATTACTAATTAACATAAATTGATTATGTTTAGTAACAAGAGCAGAGTCAGTGGTGCAAAACACTGCCATAAATATTCATGTGAATGTTAAATGTGCCTATTTCAGGTGTCTGTGTCCCTTCCTGGGTTCTCTTGCACTGTCTGGTCTTTTGCCAGGTGCTCACTGGAAAAAAGAACCTTAAGTTCTCATATTTTAGCTCTTAAACTTGTTTGCCATCAGAAATTCCTGCAGGAATCTGTGAAGACTCATGTTTGTCTAGTTATGGAACCAGTGCCTGCTTGGGAAAGTCGATGTCTGCTTTGAAAAAATCCCACTCCACCATGTGTGGTAAAAAACTTGTGAAGATCAGATGGGGTGTGGCTGTCAGAAACAAAAGGATCTCTCATTTCTGGTGCCAGCTGGGTCACTTTAAACAAGGAGTTGTGTTTTTTCCTTTTTTCTTTGTTTTTGTCTCACCAGCAATAACAGTGGAGTGACCTAATCAAGAGGAAGAAAAGCCACTATTTGAAGCAACAGCATCATAATATTATAAGAAAAAAATTCTTTTTGGTATAAATTGGAACTTAATTAGTAGCTCAACTGGTCTTAACATTTTCTTGGTTCTGGAAGGTTTCTGCAGCCATCCCAAAGTGCCATGGTGCTTCCTGCATGATCATGAGCTAGACAAGTTTCACACTCATTCTCTTTCCAGTTGTTAAAAATGCAGTAAAACCTCCTCCTGAGGCATTGACATCTGAGTCTCCCAGTGCATTGACAGAACAGCACCAGCCTTTCAACTGGAGTGAGGCTTCAAAGTTCTCTGAGAGGAACCAGCGAAACCTCAGAGGATGGCTGGCATCATTTCTCCAGAATCTCCTAATTATGTGCCATTAACTTGGAGAACTCTTCAAATCCCTTTGAAAAGGAGGTTGGTGTGGCAGTAAAACTTTATTTTTTTTATCCTGGTGGAAAAGATCTTTCCCACAGCATATCCAGTTCATTGCTTGCTTTTAAGGCCAACTCTGTGGAGTGGAAGTGGAAGAGGTTGATTTATGCCCTGCCTCTATCAGATATGCAAAGAGCTCGTGCATCTGCACTCTGCAAACATTTGCAGCAGCAGCCACTTTTGTTTGCTTTGTTATTGCTGTGTTACACCACACATTGCCAGTAATAAAGTGCTAAAAGCTTGCCAGAATCGTTAGGTTCTATACACTTATTATTAAACTGAAGAAGTGCTGCATGTTTATCACCAGCTGCTTTTTCAAACGTGGTGTGATGCACTAGAGGAGGCAGAGTGCTGAATGCAGTGAGCTCTGAAAAGATAATGTCACTTGTGTTGGGAAGAATCACAGATTGGTAGAGATGTTTTGAATTCAATTATGGCCTCCATCCTCAATTACTTTGAGAATTTTTCTAGTTAATTTATGGGGATGCTCAGAGACAAATACTCTCTTTTATGTGATTATTTTTTGTTTGGTGAGAAACAGAGGAAGCAAACCCAATATGGCCCAAATTTTGCATGCAGCAGCCAGGTGGTAAATACACATTGCTCTCAGAATACCTGCTCACCCATGAGTTTAGGAACAGTTTGTCTGTAATGACACTTCCAGAGAAATTCTTTCCTCTGGATGAGCAGTTTGTGATCTCTGAGATTAACCCCAGCAGTGTAAATCTTTCTTCTCACCGGCCTATGTTTGAAAGAAGGAATCAGAGAACGTCTGGGTTGGGGACTGCAGAAGTTTATTTTACAAATCTTATCTCTCAGTTCTTTCTGTCCAGCATGAAGTTCACAAGCAGCTGGAAATATGGAATCTCCCCTCACCCACGACAGTGTTTGGGCTTTTATAATCTCTATTATGTTAACATTATTTTTTTCTAAACACCAATAACTAAACCCCATGTCATGCAGTGAAATTGCACCTTTACCAATCCTAAAAACCCATCACCCTTTGTAAAGAGGAAGAGGAAGACAGAAACATGTGCTCTTATCACACGATCTGCCTCCTTTTTTGCCCCATTCATGTCTATGGCAAAATCTAAAAACCCTTCTACTCACCCAGTGACAAAAATCACACCAATCAAACCCTTGTGACCTCCAAATCCTCACACAGCCCTGACAGTGCTTTTTCCATGGGCTGAGACCAAAAGCCACCACTGTTTGTGACACAGGCCAGGGAGGATTCACCCCCCTGTCCAGGCTCCTGCCCATCAGGAGAACCAGAGAGACACTCTGGTTTCCCACACTGATCTTGGCAGGGTGCACCTTTGGGGACCAGCCCATGGTGCTCAGTTCCTGTGTCTCTGGGTAGAACAAGGAACAGCACAATTTCTCCTCCACTGCTCATCCATCCAAGCCTTGGGTGATGAAGTTCCACTGCTCATTTCCTGCCTCGCTGGAGACAAATGATGAAATGCAAATTTTTTGGTTTTTGGCTGTGCTGATACAGGAGATTTTAGTGAGAAAACCAGGGGGAAATGTTTTGTTTCAGCAATGACAGGAAGGAGTCTCAGTGCAGTTTCCCTTTGAGAGCCCCTCTCAGCCCATTTCCGAGTGGAGGTGGCTCTGTCTGAGGTTCAATGGCACCTGGAGCTCCCTAAAGATTCTGTGGGTTCTTGTTTCTTTTCACAAAGCACAGCAGCTCCTCTTTCCAAGTCTGGAGCTCCTGATGAGGGAGGATTCTTGCACTTTAAGGCAGATTCTTGTGGAGAAAAAGAGCTCTAGAAGCCATGAGAGATGAATATTCAGAATATGGATACATTTTTTAATGATGGGTTAGCTAAGTTGTGGGTAGTTTTTCATCTTTCTTTTTTATTTTTATGCCTTTCAGCATTTTTTGCTTTCCTTTTACATTTTTTCTCCTTTTCATCTCATTCCCTCTATTTTTCTGATAGCATCTGCACTTTTCTGTGGAGTTTACCCTTTGGCTGAATTTGATGGTGGAGTAACCAAGGGCAAAGTGTTCTCTAGATTATCTGAGCTAAAAATAGATGCAAATAAAATATGTGCTGGCAACATCTTTTCTATTGGTAAGGTTAGTTTAAAATGTGCTGTTAAGAAAAAAATCAAAGAAACTTCACTGGTAACCCTTTATGAATGAGTTAATTTAAAAAACCCAACCTCCCCCCAACAAAACACAACCAAACAACAACAACAAACTCCCTAAACAAAAAAATCCACTGCCTTTTAAAATATTTTGTATTTTTCCCCTCATTGTAATTTAAAAAAAAGGACAAAAAGGCAACTTAGAGGAACATTTCAAACAAAGCATAGGATGGCAATTATTTGGACAACATAGAATAAAAGACCAGTAAATTATTCTTTGCCAAAAAGACTTCCCAGGGACTTTTTGTGTGCCTGATTCCAGAGTTTGCATGCATAAATTCTGGTGTTTTAACAGAATGTCAGCTGATGTCAGAAATAATGAAGTTTCAGAGGCTGGGATTTCCAACTCTCTTGCCTTCAGATTTACTCTTGTAGTTGTCAGTGAGCTTTTGTGGGGCACTTGTCTTTTTCTAGTTGTTAGATTTTTTCCATTCAATTTGTTTTTTTTGTGAATCATTAAAAAGCTCCAGAATTTCTCCCAACTGGTTCTATGGGTTGCTGGAGTATGTCAGTTAAATTCATATGCAGAGACTGCTGTGTAAAACATTGGTCTCTTCAAAATGGTTTTTTCCATTAAGTTCATTTATTCATAAAGTGTTAAATAAGAATAAGAAAATCATCCCTGAATTGTCCACACTGTTTTTGACACAGTCCAAAACACAGCCCTGTAGCAGTTATCATAAAGAAAATTAATTCTGCCCCAGATAAACCTGCCACAATTTGATTTCATGGAGATTTGACCAGAATCAAGCAGAGTTCTCATGTCTCTGCCCATTGCAAAAGAGTTACTTGGGATCTCTGCTGATCTATTAAAGGAGAGATTCCATATTTCAATGGAATTAATAAAATTTCTATTCACAGGCATGAATTGGGTGGAAGCCCTCTCAAATGAGTGTCTCATTTTTGGAGCCAGTAGGAGTTAAGTGCTGCTTGTCACCACCCTCAAATGCAATTTCCACAATAGATGTGTGGCCATAGTGGATTGTCTGATGTCCACCACAGGACCCAGGTATTAATTTAACTCTTGTGAGATCAAATGACTTTACTCAGAGGTTTTTCATTTATGTCCATTGCTGGGCCAGAAAACAGGAGCACACCAACCTGACAGGTTCAACCTCTGAGAGGGAAATGTGGTTAGAAATTATCCTGAAAGCCACCCTCTTCTGCCTTCTCTACAACTCCTAACTCTGCAAATCACAAGCATCATTCTCAAATCCATGAAACACCTGGAGCAGGTTTGGTCCCCACTACCCAAACCCTTGAAAAGGCAGTGTGTGATGTCTGTGTGATGTTTTTTTTTTGCTTCTCTGCCTTTGAAAGCCAACACTGAGGAGGCAGAGCTTGGATAAAGCATTCCAGGACAAGTGCCTTATCACAGCCATCATGAATAATGCACCCTGCCTTCACTGGGTGTGTGTAAAGGCACTGCTTACATCTTCAAAAACTGGATTAATAAACAGAAAAGGTGTTTCTCAGCTCAGGGATAAGGGCTACCCTGCTGCAGTGCACTCTGGTGACATCAGCCATATTTCTGCAGTTAGATTTATTAGTGTGAAGAAAATTGCTCTGCTGGAATGCAGGTAATACAGACACATTATTGCTGTTGTAGGAGGTGTTATTAATCCACACCCTCCCTCTCCAGTTGCATGGACTCTGTTTATTATCTGCAAAAGGAACAGGGCTGCAGCTTTCTCCAGCAAATCCTGTTTTATCATGAGGCTTTTCCTGCTTCCTCTTTATTTTCATAGGGTACTTTAAGGTCTTGATGCCATTTTAGAAGGGGTTCACTTGCTGTGCATAAATAGAAGTGTATATTTATAAAGATTTCAGTATTAATTCTTTTAAACTTTCTTTATGGATTTAAAGAGAATAAACAAGACCAAATGAGGGTGTTATTGTGCATGGTACAGAGCTGAGAGGAAGAATAAATGAGACATTTGTAAGAGCTGCCAGAAAAATGGTTTTGAAACCTCACATATGAGCTTAGTGCAATCAAGAAATATAAAAAATAAGTGGGAACAGGAGCAATAACATGAGCAAATAATCCCATTTAGCAGATGGTCAGGAGAAACCATTCTGGGGTGAGCTGTTGAACAGAGATACTCCAGAAAAGGTCTGGTAATCCACGTGTGTGGGACAGGAGACAGTGAAGCACCTCCTGTGCTCCCACTGCAGTTCTCTGCAAGCCCAGCAGCAGATTCCTGCCCTGAATCCCCTCCTCTGCAGCTGATCTAATTAACCCTTGCCAGAATGTGCTCAGCAGTGGTGAGGTCCTTTGTTTAAAATGCAGAGACCAGTGGGATTTGATGAGGTTCTGACCAAATGCACGTTCCTGAGCAGCCAACAAAGCACTCAGGCCTTACTTGGGCTTTAATTTCAGTCTTGTGCCTCCTAGAATTCAGCATGAGAAATGATTATTGCTGTCCTGTCCTTTCATGGTGGGAGGCAAACAACACTGCACATCTTTCACTTTTTGTTTTATTAGTTCAACTTCTTTGGTCCACCTTTTTGCATTGTTTTTATTAATAATGAGAAAGGCATTTTTTAGGGTTCAGTTCTTCTAAAGGCACCTCTTGCTGCTTGTGGTTTTCTGTTTTCCAGCAGCATGTGAGTGGCTCTTCCTTCATGGCACCAAGTCTGCCAGAGCTTAAATTAAATTTATTAATTTTAGGTGAGGTTGAGCCCAGGCTGGTGTGGGTGCAGCTGGTCACATTCATTTACTGCAGCTGGAGGAAAATGCTTCTCCACAGCTCAATTTTGTTAAGCATAAAACAGGCAGGATCAAAGTATTCCCAAACAAGACCTTAATGGATTTCTTTGAAGTGAAAGTGTCTGAATTATTTATTTTTTAGTCTTATGTGGCATAATTGGCTTAGAGAAGTAATGCTGTATCTAGTTGTAATTAAAATAAGGTAACATTTTTAATATGAATAAATACTTTCTCCATTCCTATGACACAGTGATTAAATAGGGTATCACCTTATTAAGACTTGTTTTTGCCTGATAACAATGCATGGCTGTAATTGACTCTTGTTTGATGCAGTGTTTCTCTAAATTACAAAGAACAAAGCTATCAGATAAAGATGAAATAGCACAGAATGCATATTTCACAATCCTTTTTGAAATGCAAATGTTGCAAAACATATTTCTTAAATGTTCTCAAGTTGTGTTTGATATTTGTGATGTTGCCCATCGCTGCCTTCAATTGCAAGTCCACTTATCAAGAGCAACCTCTGTGTTATCATATCATAATTGATAAATCCTTTCATTAAGATAAAATGAAGCCTTCATTAATAACACTAACAGTGCCACATGGTGACTGAGGGGAAAATACAGTGCTCTTGTTGTTTTGACTGTTATAATTTTAACAAAGACACACAAAACTAATTTGTAGCAAAATACAAGTTGCCTTTTCCCTTCCCCAAAATGTTTCATTTGTTGCATGGATCCGAGGTGAGAGTAAATTAAAAATACTCTACAATAAAGTCAGTCAGCTGCTTCAACGGCAGTAATTCTGTGTTTAGTTCAGAGCATTTTTAAGAAACGTCACTAATTTAATTCTGATAAGGTGAAAGGAACACTCTGCATTCCTCCCCCAGTGCAAGGTGTGGGAATCCCAGCCAAGCTTGAGAAGCAGCTGCACTGAGCTTTGCAGCTTTCCCCTGTTCTGTGTTGGGAAGGAGGTGCAGCCAGGCTGANCAAGGTGTGGGAATCCCAGCCAAGCTTGAGAAGCAGCTGCATTGAGGTTTGCAGCTTTCCCCTGTGGTTCTGTGTTGGGATGGAGGTGCAGCCAGGCTGGGCTGTGCCTGCCCTGGCTGAGGCACACAGGTGAGTGTGCAGTCCCCGCAGGGAGAGGATGTTTCATCAGTTCTGCAGCTGGGAATGGAAGCCCACAAGAGGAAGGTTTGATTTGACATTTCTGGCTCCATCTGAAACTGGCAGTCAGGGAGTTGGTGTTGGAGGAAGGAGCCTGTGGGAGTGTAAAGTTGGTGGTGAAAGAAAAAAAATGACCTGAACAACAGTTCCACTGGCCTAGGTGGATATATTCCCAACTCCAGAATTCCTATCAAGAGGAAGAATGATCACATAGCAAGTGATCATATATTGTTATTCAATTTTTACCCAATCAATTGTGCCACTTTTGCCAGAATCACATCCAGAAGGTAAATTGGAATATTTACATAGCAGAGCAGAACACTCTGATCACCTTAGGAAAGTGCACAGTGTAATGAAAGATTGGCTGTGGACTTCACTGAAATGCTTTATATGTCCTAATGCCCCTTTATTTTTTAATGGAAATTTTCCCCACTCATTATTTTGGTTCTTATGATCAGAAGCTCTCAGCAAAGCTTTTAATTCTGTCCAAACTGTTAATATTAATGTGTTAATATTAATGTGTTAATATTAATGTGCTAATATTAATGTGGCTAATATTAATGTGGTTGTGCAACTGCCCAGTGACAGCCTGGTTTGGCATCTCTCTCTGTGAGCAAACTCATTTTGTTGCTTGCATGTGAAAAATGCACATTGTCTGCTGCTGCAGTGTCTCCTACCTGCATGGCATTCCTCTCTTCACAGACACCATCACTGTGGTTCCCTGAAATTCTAAAATATGTCTTACTCAGCTTTCCCCATCAAATCCCGAATCTGTTTTCCCCTCTGCAGTATCAGTGGTCTGTGTGATGTCTGTTTTCTGAGAAGCTTTGGTATGAAAACCCTAATTCCTGCCCATTCCCCAGCACCTTCTGATGAAAACGTGACCTTTGGGAAGGTCTGGGAAATGGCAAAGCACACACAACGATTTTTTTCAGCAGCTTAAACCAGCATTTGCTCCTCAGACAGCAGCCTCACATTGATTAGGTGGTAGATTTTCTAGATTAACTCCTGACCACTGAAGCACTTTTGTTCTCTCCCGTGCTGTTGGGATATTTATTGATTTAATTGAAGGTGTTCTCGAGTTTTGCAGCTGTACATATGTCTTTTCCTCCTTAAGCTGTTCACTTCACTCATTTTTATCCTCCTGTGGGCTATGACTGTTTTTTTTCCCCAGAGGTTATGAGCTGAAACAAAGGCTCAACTACTTTTCAAGAATCTACTTGTAATTAACTTGGCTTTAACTCACCCTTAACAACAGATTAATAACACCTCTCCCTGCCACCGAGGGAACTTCCCTGGGGCTGAGCACAGATTAGACAGCAGAAGATGAAGGTAATTTAATTGAAGGAAAACAGAAATGGGTCATTTTAACAATGCAGTGGCATCTCTGTGTTGTATTTACTTGGAAGTCTTGTATGACTGGGATGTTTTCTTCTGAAAATTAATAAAGCACAAGTTAATAAAACCAATGAAACAGCAGGATGGTGTTACACCAGTACAAAACTCTCCATCCTTGCTCTCCTTTTTGTATGTTTTTCCAACAGTGGTAGGGACATGGTAAAAAAATCCCACTGGTTTTGTTTTAGGGCAGATAGTGGAACTATTCAAAAGTTATTTGCTGTTCCTCAAAGTGACACTTGAGGCTACATAAAGGTTTGATAAATGTAGTGCAGGATCTGTGGCAGCAGTCAAGAACATGTAGGAAAATACATGTTTTTTTTACAGAGTTTTCTCCCTTCTCTGCAGAAGATTTGAAATCAGACTGGCTCATCTTAAAACTCCACATTTTTGTTCTTATTATAGAAACCCTCAGCAATTTGCACTTAGGCAAAATTGCCAACTGTAAAGATAAATAATGGCATATGGGTGCATGCAAACCCAGCAGACACCCTTTGGTTCCATGTGCAGCATCACACAATTCCCATCATCTCCCTCCCATCAGCAGATCCCAAACTTGCTGTGCTGCCAGGAGAGTTAACACAGCTCTGGTGACATCAACACAAACTGTGCAGCTGAAGTTTGAACAAATCCTGAGTTTTTCTGCTCAAACAACGTTTATTTTTCACATTCTAAGGAGGACAGTTTGGATCCCCATTACCAGAGCACTTTGTATCCCCTTTACCTGTGGTTCAGTAGGTATCCAGACTGCAAAAATATTTTTAGGAAATCTTATCCCTTTTCCCCCAGTTGAAAGAAAAGCAGGGCAGAAACAATTTTTTCCCCCCTGTGATGTATAATTATGAAAAAAATATAAGAATCTTAGGGAACAGATTAGCTGAGGGCAATAACTGGGAGTGACAGCTGCAAACCTACCAAAAAATTCAAAATAGAAATTTCTGGGGAGTATTTCAATTTTTTAAAGTTCCCATTGTTACAAAGAAATTTGAAAGAGTTCCCTATGATGTAAATGTGTGTTATTAATATGCTTTGTTAAAGAACAAAGGTGATTCAACAGGAAAATACATTTAGTTGTTGGAAACTTCTAAGAAAGGAAAGTTGAAGGAATAAGTCAAAGTTGCCAACCAATTTGTTTTATTGTGGTATCGTGTATAACTTGGTAGAATTTGTTTCTTATATGGAGAAGACTTCAGATTTTCATGGGGTTTCTATTAATTTGGTAAATATTTCATGTACCATTGTGATCAATGGTGTCATANGGAGTGACAGCTGCAAACCTACCAAAAAATTCAAAATAGAAATTTCTGGGGAGTATTTCAATTTTTTAAAGTTCCCATTGTTACAAAGAAATTTGAAAGAGTTCCCTATGATGTAAATGTGTGTTATTAATATGCTTTGTTAAAGAACAAAGGTGATTCAACAGGAAAATACATTTAGTTGTTGGAAACTTCTAAGAAAGGAAAGTTGAAGGAATAAGTCAAAGTTGCCAACCAATTTGTTTTATTGTGGTATCGTGTATAACTTGGTAGAATTTGTTTCTTATATGGAGAAGACTTCAGATTTTCATGGGGTGTCTATTAATTTGGTAAATATTTCATGTACCATTGTGATTAATGGTGTCATATTTTTCCCCCTCTGTTTTTTCCTTAAGAAAATGAATTTGAACTCTCAAACACACAGTTTTCAAATGCCTCCTAATCCCTGAAAATAAGAAGATAAAATTGATTCTGAGTGCTGCCTGTCTTGCCTTCACAGGGACCAGAGCTGTCCATGAACTCCTGATGTTTGCCCCATGCTGTTCACTCTGTTATTTCATTTTATCTGAACATCTGAGGCTCCAGTGCAGCAACATTTGCACTCAAAATAACTGAAATGCCATCCCTGATGCCTGAGATTGTCACAAACACTGCCTTGGGTAGATCATGGTGAGCAATGCTGAGGAAAATGAGAAAGTTTATGTTCATAGTGTTAAACAGAACTTGCTCTTCTGCCTCCCATCTTCAGCTCTGAAGGCAGAAATGAATTTATAATTGACACCTGAATCTATGACAATGATCCAGGTTACTTTAAATTGGTTGGTTGTTTATAATTCAGGTATATTTGGAAGAACAGCTGGAGGGATTTCTCTGTGCCAGCAATTGGGGGATTGTTAACTCCTCATGGAGGAAATGTTTATAGGTAGCTGAAGAGTGGGCTGGGCTTGGAATTTTGGACTCCAGAGCAGCACGTGTGACCAGAAACTTGTCATTTAAAGAATTCTCACTGCTGCTGGAATTCTTCCATTTGGAAAATTGGATTAGTTTATGGTTGATACCCAAAATGAAGCCTCCTGAAGGCATTTGTGCAGTTTGTTGTTTTACTGGGCTACGAGTTGTCCACAGGCTGAAGCCAAGAGACAGAAGAAAATTCAAATCCCTGCACTATAAAACTGTGCAACTCCCTTTTGAGTGTTGAGTTGATCAACAAGGTTATTGCTGAATACTTTTAACAACATTTTGAAGACATCCCTGACAGCCAGAAAATTGTACACTGTAGGAAAAAAACCCAAAAAACCAAAAAAAAAAATCCTTAGATGGTTTAATGTCAAGGACATTATCCCACATATTTCTGAGGATGTCAGCAAGTAGCTGCCTACAAGTTGCTGTAAGGCTGCTGTGCTCCACCCTGAGCATTAAAGTGGCTGCTGAGTGACAGCAGAGCTTCCCTGGGCTGTTCATCAGAGAGGATTATGCAAGGCACTGACACCTTTAGTGCAGCCCGTGAAGGTTGTGAAAACATTACCCTGAAGAAACTGCTTTTCCAGTGACCATTAGTGGAGCACTGAAAGTGCTTCTGTGATTTGTTTTTGCTCAGGGGGAGGGAGGAATCCAGTGCCCAGGTTCACTGACTCCTTGCTAAGAGGCACCTTGGCTCCAAGACAGCAGCAATCATTGGGAGAACGTCCTGGAAACAGCTGCCAGAGCTGTAAATTGAACTGTGGTCTGAGTGCTGAGCTGCTGCCAGTTCTGGGCACTCCTTGATGAAGATCAGGCCCAGTTGTTAATTTTGCTGCTCTCCAGTGTCACATGGCTGGTGTCACCCTGGTGGGTGTGGGACGTGGCTGGGTGAGACCTTTCCTTTTTAAATAAAGGTTGGAAATGAGTATTTACTGAGGAAATTGCAGGTTTTTGTCAGCCTCTGTTTTACCACAGGGATATGGTAATGTGTAAAGTCATCAGCAGCGTGAACTTTAGAAAAACACCCAGGGAGACGTTTCAGTAATATCATGGATGACATTCTTTGGATCTGTGAGAGCTGATGATTAAACAGTCTCAGACTTTGAGTTTTATGTTGCTGGAATTTTATCAGAAAGAACTGGGAATAATGAGACTTATCTAAAGAGGAACTCTTACCACAATATTACATATTTTGTGATTTTCTCCCAAAAATCTTAAATTTTATTGAAACATTTCTATTTTGCTCAAACGGAATTAATTAATTTTTGAGAAACAGCCAAATTTCTGAAAGGCAGAGATCAACTTCATATCCCAGATGTGCAACTTATTACAAATCAATGTAAAAGATGGAACCACAGAACTTTCAGTGAAAGAAAATTGACTTTTCCTCACAGTTCATCTGTTGTGAGGTGTTTTGTGGTTGTCAGGCTCTACTTCTTGGGTTATTCTTTCTTTGTATATATTTCTAAATACTTTCCTCAGTGTTTGACTTCATCAAACAGCTTTCAGAAGCATGCCAATAGCAGGCACAGAACTGGGTGTATCTATCAAAAAAGCACAGGAGATTTTTATTCAAGCAAAGTCCTCAGTGAAAATGTGAGCAGCACAGAGAATAGTAGCTTCAGAATGTGCCAGTGCCATTTAAATATTGATATTTCAATGGTTTCTCCAAACCACAGACAAAATTATTGCTTAGAAAGTTCATGTTCATGGTGCTAAAGGTTGTTTGTTTCATTTGGAAAGGATCCAAAACCTGTTTTTTTTAAATGGCTGTTTTGTTCTGCACAACAATTTCAGCTTGAATTGGAGTTGAATTCAAATCAACGCCATCATATTCACTTTCAAAATGGAAAATATTTTCAGATGTAGCAGATTATGTTGGAGTCATGAAACTCAGTCCTTCACAATGGTTGGATAGATCAGCATGTAAACCATGACACATTTCCTGTGGGTGACTGCATCCAACTATTTAAGAAACACACTCCAAAAGTTTATTAACTTGATGATGATTTAATAGTGGTGCTGTGAGAAGTGGCAGTAAGGCTAAAAGTGAATTATAAAGAAGCTGAGGTGTCTAGTGGATTTTTTCTATCCTCTGGAATATATTTCTTTTACCATACAGTTTGTTTTCTGAAGTAGAGATGCTCTGCTTTACATGAAAGTTTGCCAACATTGCTCTCACTTACAAATAGGGAGAGGCTCTGCAATTTGGCAGCTCTCAGGCTTTGTGTGACCCACTTCTTATGCTTTGCATAAATAATTAAACAGCTGGTAAATAAATGTATCTGTCCTGCCTACTGTGTCTTATAATGTAATGAATTGTTGTTATTCTTGGCTTTGTCCCAGCCAAATTGTATCCTCAGCTACCTGCAATAAGATTTAGTCTGTGCAAGGGAACTAGAACTGGACTTAGAAAAACAGGATTTCCCACTTCAGCTCTGCTTCTCAGTCACTATGGACAAGAAATTTTACCTCTTCTTTTATCTTCAGCCTCTCTCTTTGAGGGATGAGCTGTGTCTTATCCCTTAAACCTGGGATGTATTTTGGCACAGATGATAAAGCAGGAATGGTCAGTCTGCAAAGGGGCTGATTGGAGTTAAAATAAACACACCCACCTTGTAAGGGCTGCATCAAGTATTTAAAGTGGGAAAGGCTTGGCTGTTTTGGGTTTGTTTAGGTTGTGGGTTTTTTCTTTTGTCTGGGTTTATTTGTCCTTTATAAAACCATTTCTCTTTCATTCACAGCAGCTCTGCTCTGTGGCTCATCACCCTTCTCCAGCCAAAGGCTTTCAGCTCCTCACTGCTCGTTTTGAGGAGCCCTTTTCCAAAGGAAGCAGGATGAGCCTGGCTCAGCTGGAGGGCTGGGCTGTGTCCAGGTGAGCTCATGTGCCACCTGCACCCTCCCTGGGGAGGCTGAGGGACCCCAGAGCTCCTGGCACAGCTCACCTGAGGCTCCCCCCTCTCTGCCTGCCCACAGGGGCTGGAGCTGAGGGCTCACAATTGGCTCCTCCTGGCTCCACTCTCCTCTTGCACTGGTGGATCTTTCACTAAACATGGCTTTGGTTTTATCATTTATTTGAGTTATAGTAATTTATTATATTTATTTATTTATCTATTTATTTGTTTATTTCTTTTTATTTTATAATTTATTTGAGTTATAGTAATTTCTTGATTGATATATTAATAGCAATATCAATTATCCACCAATTATTATATCTATTATATATTACACAGTCTATATTCTATCTCGAATATAAATTATATATTAATTTCTTGACTATTTGACCAGGCAAAGTCATCTCGAGTTCTTCCATCCAATATTGCCACTTGTTACCAAATCAGTCATTTAAAGCAATGTTTACACATGGTAATACCACTCAGCTAATTAAGGGGTGAATTTTATGGGTGAAATGATAAAACAGTGACAGAATGTTTTAAGAACATTAACTCTGCTCTAGGAAATAATCCCAGTTGCAGCTGACACTGGGAAGGCAGATAATTCCTGAATTATTACAGTTGCAATAAATTATTACAGTAAATATGATGTGTTCTTTACAGCCAGTTAATATAATCTCAGCATGTGTAAATGGATGTTACAGTTCTATAAAACCACTGTTCTTCAGCTCACAAACCTTAAAAAAACCAAACCATTCCCAATTAAATGTTCCAGTAAAAGAATGTATGAAGAATTCAGCTACTTTTCCTTTGGCAAGTCATTTATTCCACGGGTAACCCAAATGAGTTTGCTGTTTGATTAATACAAGTATAAGCAATGCACCAAGAAGGGAGAGATTTTTGTAATTACTATCATGGTGAAGTAAATGATGTGAAACTGCAGCCAGCAAACAGGCTGTTGTTCACACACTGTGCCCTTGGAAAGAAATGCCAGATATTTCTGAAACACAGGAACAGATCTGAGAGCTAAAATGGACCTGATCCAGAGGCCACTGAAGGAAGTGGAAAAATTCCCACTGAATCTGGCTGAGGGCCAGGGAGAGGAACATTCAAGTTTGAAAGAGCCAAGGGGCCAAAAGGCAATTGGAGATTGTTCTTGTCCCTTGCCAGGCTCCATGGGATGGACATCAGCTGTCTGCATTCCTGCAAGAGGGCAGGATATGTTTGGGATGTCCATCCAGCCCTGTGCAGGATATTTATAAGTGCTGAGGTGGGGAGGGACCACAGTGTGTCACCTGTGCCACCTCCCTGCTCCTGCAGGGTCATCCCAGGGCACGGGATTGTGTGTCCAGATTGTGATACCCTGAATATCTCCAGTGAAGGAGACTCCACACCCTCTCTGGGCAATCTGTTCACTGTACAGTAAATAAATTTTAATATTGAGGTGGAAATTCCTGTGTATAATTTCCTTCCTGTTACCCTTTTCCTGTTTCTTGGCACCACCTTTTCCAGAGGCCTTTTTTTCCCAGTACCATAAAGCATGTCTGCCATGGTCCTAAAGGTTGCATGTGTTGAAAATTCAGTTTTCTTTCTCTGTGCCATTCCTCTGTCTCATCAGCTTGCNATATCTCCAGTGAAGGAGACTCCACACCCTCTCTGGGCAATCTGTTCACTGTACAGTAAATAAATTCTCATATTTAGGTGGAAATTCCTGTGCTTGATTTTTTTTATTTTTTCAGTACCATTAAGCATGTCTGCCATGGTGCTAAAGGTTGCATGTGTTGAAAATTCAGTTTTTTTTCTCTGTGCCATTCCTCTGTCTCATTAACTGTGTCCTGTGATGATGATGACAATACCTGCAGGTGCTCACTATTAATAGCCCACAAACTGCACCCCATGCTGATGGAAATTCTGCCCATTTGGTGCCTGATCAGCTCTGGTTTGGGAGTCAGGTGGAGAAAGGTTTCCCATTTCAGTGCTGGTTTCACTTCTTTTACTCAATTATCTGCCAGGTTTGGTGACTGTTTCAATGATAACCTCTTATAAAAAATATCCTTTCTTGATTTTAAGCAGTATTTTAAATGATAGTTAATTCCTGGCACCTTTGCTGTGCATTCAGAGCTGTGGCCTCTAAGAAGAGGTTGAATAAAATGAACTCTCAGTGAACCAAATTCTTGACTTTTCAGTGGGTGATGCAGCACCGTGGTGAATTTAAACTTTGTTTACCCTGAGGAGCAAATTTTGCTTGTTATGCTAAATTATGCTAAACAGAACTATCTGAAGAACCACTTATTTAAGTTAAACTCAGACAAAATGCCAATCAAGTTTTATTCAGTTGTTTTTTTTCCTTTCTTGTGTTCTTGCAAAATCCTCACTTACAGCCAGCTATCATAACAAGATAAATCTCAGTGCAAACATATTTATTTCAGAACATGGAAGAAAACATACAAAAATGGTTTCTTCAACCACACCAGAAGAAGATAAAGCATAGCCATGGTAGAAATATATAACAATTATTTCATTAAAAAGCTTTAGAATGATGTTTTTAAATTATAGAGGGATTTTTACAATGGTTCAAGATTGCCTATTTGTATTTTTTCTGGCAGGTTTCTTCTCTCTGTAAAAAATGGAGGGTTCAGTTCCTGTATTTCTCCACCAAACAAATGCCCATTTTACCCAGCAATGTGCAGCAGTTTGCAGATCTGTGGATGACTCAGGATCACTCCTCCTTGTGACCTGCAATATCTCATTGCTGTGTCCTTTCAGGTGAGTTGGAAAAGAAAATCTTTGAGTTTTTATTCCTGAATTCTGCCAACAGAGCAATCTCCAGCTGTTTGGTGTGCTGAAAAATCAAACCTGAATGCAGTGCCAAGAGCAGAAACTGGTGTGGAATAGCATAGTCTGAAGAATAAATGATACTTTAATTTTTCAAAGCCTAATGTTTTGAAATAAGAAATACCAATGAAATGAGTTATTCCTGGATATGTCCAAGCTTAGGCATTATTGCCTCTCTGAACTTGTATCAACACTGCATTTTGACTGCTTCCATTGAGTTTAAATTTGTGTTTCTAGTCTATATTAAAATCTTAATTTTGTTGTTCCCAGGTTTTAATAGTTTTCTTTTTTTTAAAGTAACTGCAATGCAGCATAACTTTTCAGTAAATAGCTTGAGCTTCTTCTTCCAAAGGTTCTTATTCCATAGTTTGTTTTTTTTTCCTTTGTTGGCCAGCTAAAATTCAAATGTGAGAAATCAGACAAGATTGTTAAACTGAACATGGGTACCAGAAAACTGTTCCTTGACAGGTTTTCAGTTTTACTGAGCCCTTTGCCCAATTAATTGTTCCAGTATCTGAGGCATCTCCAGATCAAGAGTGAAGAAGCTCTAATTCTCTCCTTGTTAGCAACAAAATCTTTTATCTTTACACAAAGGGAAGGGTTTCATTCTCTCACAGCTGGGTTAAGACAGATGAGAGGGCATTTATATTTTGTATTTGTATTTTAGCAAAGCTGGAAGCTCTCAGCTGTTTTCCTGGAACTGACACAACATGAGGACTTGCAGCATGAGAATATTGGCAGCCTCATTTGCTAAAAATAGTTCAAATAAAAGATTTATATTGGTTTAGATGTTGTTAACACAGAGGCATCAGCACATCCCCCAAAAAGGGATTTTACCTGTGGTTCTGGGGATGGCTGAAAGACAGCAAATGGCAGTAACCTGAGAACATTTTAATAGTTGATAAGAATGTTGATAAGCACCACTTCTTGCTCTTTCCCTGCTTCTTCTGTAGCCCAGTAATGACTCTGAGTGTGCAGCAGAGGGATTTTGACATTTGTATTATGGTCACTGTCAGGTTATTCCTCCCTCTGCCCTGAAAATGCAGCTTCACAAAGAGAAGAGGGAGAGGCCAGAGCAGGCAGCCCTTGCTGGGCTTTCAGACAAACTCTTGCCATCCTCAGGCTGATTCATCTGCTTAAAAACCCACACGGGCTCCTGGTGACACGGAGAATACAAAATATGCCAAGGTTGCTTTGCCCCTCCTCAGAGTTATTTTATCTCTTTTTGGCCTTGGAAAGGCAGATCTAAAGAATTCTACCTGAGAAAAACAACTGCTTGGGATGCCAGGAGCAGAGGGTGTTCTGGGGCACTGAAACTCTTGTTAGCACAAGCAGAATTTCCACAGGAAACCCAAAGCTAAGCCTGGCTTTGTAGGCAAGCACAGGATTTAATAAGGCAGGTGTTTTACTGACATGCACACAAAACTGACACAGGCAGAAAGACATGAGGCATTGTTTCCCTCAGATTATTTAGGTACAACATTTACTGTTCCTCTGTTTGATTTTGCACCACCATCAGATCTGCAATTACCACACTCAAAAACCCTTGAAATGTTCTAATGAATTCTGTTGTCTAAAAATATGTCAACTTCTGTGTCAAATGTGAGGATTGAAGTTGTCATTGAAGCAGCAGAAAAATGTCTCTGCTAATTGCACATCTGAAGCAAAAGAAATAACTGAATTAATTTCACTCAGGTTTAAGGAAATGATGTGATTTGATTCATATGACAACACGTTGAGTTTGGTATTAATACTTAATTTGACTAAGACACAATCAAACAGTCAAATTTCACAGACCATTGAAGAGATGGTTGAGAGAACAAGTGGCTCAGCACAGCTCCTGTCACTTCCTGATCATCAGGAGGTCTTGGTGACCTTATAAAAGGCTGAAAGTCATTTTCAGTCCAGGCTTTTTGGTGACTGAACCCACTTGACAATGCTGTGCCAGTTCCACTCTGAGAGGTGCAGTGATTTCCAGTGGCAATAAATGAGCTGCCCTCCTGTCACAGGAACTGCACAATTGTGTGAGGTTTCCCTGCCCATCAGAGCCCTGCAGTCCTTGCAATCATGCTGAGCTCGGAATGGGCAGTTATTGTGCTGGATATTGATCTTGGAGTGATGATTGAATGTTGTATGCAATCAGAGCCTGGCGTGCAGCACCAGCAAAACCTTTGGGGATCTCTGGATTAGAGCAGGATTTGATTTGTAGATGGAGCTTATGTCCATATTTACTCGTGTTTTCTCTGAAATGAATCTTTTGGGGCAGGATTTCTCTAAGCACTCTGCAAGCACACTTCCCATCCAAGTGGATTTTGGTGCAAGAAGAGGTGATCTTAATGAGACCTTAACTCTCAGCCAAGGATTCACAAGATGGAAAGCTACAGTGAGGCCACTGGAACTGTCCTTGCCCAGGACAAGGGCAGCTAATTGGCTGTGACTAATTGGAAGGCATATTTGCATATTAAAATGCAAAATGAGAGTGCAAGCTGTGGTTTTGCAAAGCACTGGAATCATGTAAAGGATTGATGTATAAGGCAGCATACTCAGACTGTGCACCACTGTGTATACTTTGTTCTGTCAAAATGAGGAAAGTTGTTGAATTAGGGATGAGAGATGCCCACATTTATCAGCACAGAAAGTGAAAGGATGAGCTGAGAAAGGGAAAGGCACAGCCAGACATAGATATATCCATAAAACTTACCTATTTCTGTATTCAAATATTTTCTGTTAGTAAATATTTGAGTCTTAAGCTGTTTTGCTTTGTTGTCTTTAAACTTTGAGTTAGTATTTATATAATGATATATAGGTGTGTATTTGGTTTAATGAAGGCCAGTGAAAGTGGAACTGTCAAAGCCTTCTTGGACATAATCCAAGGAAACATTTTCAATGCTACCAGGTTTAATAGACAACCTGTTCTTCCTGCAGCCACAAAATTCCTCTCTCTTGATCTATTTGCTTCTTTATTAACAACCTAGAATTTGATCAGCTCATACAAGATTATTTCTGCTCAGATTGTAATACTTTGGTTACATTTCTACCTGTGAAAACTTGTAATTTTCCATGTTTTGATCAGTGTGCACATTCTGAACCCATCCCTGCTAAAGCAAGGAGAAGAGCCTATGAGCTGGAAGTGATTTCACTTTGAAAAACATCCAGTATATTATTAAAAACCATTTCCTTTGTCACATCCCTGCCCTGTAACTCACTGTTCCCTTCGTGGGGGCTAATTAAACGTTCTGCTGCTAATCAGTGCTGATGGATCCAAAGTACTGTAATGTCTGCTGGCTTTATGGATTATGCTAATGGCCATCTGCCTATTATTGATAATTTGTTCTCCAGTTACTGGAGGGGGAGGAAGGAGCTGTTTGGTTAACTGGAGAAGGGACCTATTTGGTTTATGGTGCATTCAGCTGCATCACCAGTTGTCTTTAGCTATTAAAGTTACTATAACTGCAAAGAATGGAGTTTCATCAAGGCCTGAATTTCCTCCAGTGGCTGGATATGAAATTTGTGTGTTCAGACAGCTGGAATGCACCCTGAGTGATGAGAGCTTGACAGCAGTGAGCTTATTAAGTACCAAATGTGTTAAACCAAAGGTGGGTAGATACATGATTAAATTTCATACTGCAGTTGTTTAAAATGCTATTGACTATGAAGAGTAAAAAAAATCAAACTAAATTCTGTAACACAGAAATCTCTGACAAAATCTGGATGTGTAGAGACTGCCTCAGATAACAGAATCTGAGCATTACCCCATTGGCAGCTGGAAAATGTCAATTATAACAATTTGGAGGCTCTGCTCAGAGAGGTAAATGTGTGCTCCTGTTTTCATGTGGTGTGATGGACAGGATCAGATATTCTGCAGTGTGAAACACTTTGGAGAGCAGTCCTTCAGCAGCCTATTAAAATTTGCAAAGCCATCTCAGGTTATACTGAAGTTTTACTCAGCTGCTTTGACTGTCTTGTTTCTTAACCAGAGCAGAGAGCTCAGACACACAGGGAGAACAGAGGAGACTCTGATGCTGTCAGCAGCAGAATTAACTGGAAAATATCCTCAGAGTTAGCTGGAAAATACCCACAGCTATTTCAAAACATGAAAACACAGTTCACTTTTCTGTAAAAAATTTTATTGCTTCTTGATGAGGAATATTGAGAATATTCCTGAATATTCAACATAAGGAAAAAGTGAACTCAGAAATTTGGAATATTTTGGTAGGAATTTTAAATACAAGACAACAGAGTTTTTCATCAAAATTTTCCCTAGAACTATGTGGGAATCATTTCCAACACTTAAAGGTTCTGAGCAGTAATCAAATTAAAGAGCTTTCACATTTGACTTTTCTTCCTTGAGGAACTACGTAAGTGTGAAGCTTTTGAGCAGATTAAATTTCACTTCCTTCCAAGACCTCAAACTAATCCAGAAACACTCAGTGCTGAGAAAGGGAAGCCTTCCAAAGAGAGCTTGAAGACTCACTGAGGGGAGAAGGGGATGCTCTGACTGATGGAACAGCAATTTTTGGCAAACACATTCAGGGGTCACCTCTGAGTGTTCTGTAGCTGCTGCTCCTCATTTGATGTTCCAAGCAGTGTGTGAGCAGCAGGTACCAGCAGAGACCTCAGCACTCCTGGCAGGAAGCAGAACCTCTCAAAAGCAGGGGTTTGTATTGGGATGCCTGGCAGGGAAGGGCACCACTGAGACTCCCCCCAGGCAATGTGAAGGGACTCAGTTTGAATTCTGTGAGTGCTTTGAGGAGCCATTGAAATGCTGTGTCAGGGAACTGAAGCACTCAGCAGGGCAGGTTTCTGTGAACACAGTTCCTATAAACCAGGAAGGTGTGAATGGCCAGGTCTGGCACAAAATGAAATTATTGCAGTATAAACAATCTCTTTAAAACCAGCTAATATTCTCTCGTGCAGCAGAAAGCAGATTTCTGCTTTGCTCACAAACTTCTACTTCCATTAATGAACCAACCTTACAGTTTTGCAGAGATTTTCAGTGGATTTCCCAACCCCTGATGGCACCAACAAGCTGTTGAGGGTCTAATGAGCCACACCTGGGGCCTCACTTTTAACCCTGCCCTCCCTTTTTTCCCGGGGTCCTTATTTAAGCTCAGTCTTTTCTGTATTTTGAAGGAAAGGCTCAAGAAACTGCCCCTTCACCCTGTAATTGTTGATTTATTTTTATTTTTTTTCAATTTATTTTTAAAATTTTGCTTACTCCTGTAGGTATCTCAGACTCCCTGGGTGCCTGTAGGTGGAGAATTGTAATTTTCAGTTATACCTCACATTTCTCTTCTATGGCTAAAGCCCAGAACAGTCACCAGGGATTGCCCATGACTGATAACAGCTTTATGTCCTAACAACACCTGTTTGCTTCCCTCTGGGTCACTCCTGGATCTGTCACACTGCCAGGACCTCCACAGAGGAAAAAAAAATATCTTTAGGCTATTATTGCCATATCGAGCTGCCATTTGAAGTATACCCTGAAAACATTATTATCTGCTTCCAGAAACTTAAAAAAAATTAAAATCATGAGGATGCCTAATCTTATTATTGAAAGAACTGACTTTGGAAAGAACTGACATTTGAATTTTATTATTGGTATTATTATTTTTTTTGTCTTTTGAGTACTTTCCTGCTTNTCTCCTGTAATGGATATTTGTATATCCAGGAGAATTTTGGCTGTGTGTTCAGCTCTGTACAGGAATTCCAGACAGGATCAGGATGCACTTTCCTGAGTGAAATATCCCAGCATGGGGATATTTTATTATTATATTTATTACAATATAAAAAAGATAACATATAATATATATTATGAGCATAAATATTTTATTATTATACTTTATTACAATATATAAAGATAATATATTATAATATACTATGAATATATATAATTACATCTGTTATATTTATCATTATATATTTATTATTATGTTTATTTTCTTTATTATTGCCACTGTAATAAAGGATGGTATCTGGCTTCTCAACACAGCTCTGAGAACAGCTTCTAGAGAGAGCTGCCAGTGGGGAGGAGGGAAACAGCTCCTCACTGGAATTCCACAGGAACAGGAGGGAAATTCCCTGCATTTGCTTCTTCAGGTGCTAAAATTGCACACCTGGTTCTTAGGGCACTTCTCTGCTGGGGTGGGGAAGATGGACACTCTTTTGAACAGATGTTCTGGGTGCACCAATGAAATCAGCTCTGTGGTTGTGAGAAGGGCCATTAGCAGATGTAAAGAGTCACTTCAGTGGGTTTATTATCCAGATGATGATGAGAGTGATCAGAGCTCTGTTCCTGGGTGTTTACACCAGTGCTATGACCCTTTGTTGTTAAATACTTTATTCCTCTGAGAATAAGCCAAGCTGCCAAACATCCTCCTGAAGGCACCACACAGATGATGGGGCAGCTGCAGAACCACTTACTCCGTGTTTCCATGGGGGAAATAAAGAGCCACATCATGCCCAGATGAATATTTTTCATTACTTATGACTGAAGTGGGCTACATCTGTTTTCCAGAGCAGCACAAGGAGTGTGTCAAATAAAAGACTGCCAAGTTTGCAGTCCCCTGTGCAAATGAGCATCCAGGGGGATTGGTTAGGGCAGTCAAGAGAAATTCAGTGCTTAAACTAAAGGAGAGTCACAGGAGAATAGACATGAGAGCTTTGTAGATGGCAAATTGATCNTACTTTATTACAATATATAAAGATAATATATTATAATATACTATGAATATATATAATTACATCTGTTATATTTATCATTATATATTTATTATTATGTTTATTTTCTTTATTATTGCCACTGTAATAAAGGATGGTATCTGGCTTCTCAACACAGCTCTGAGAACAGCTTCTAGAGAGAGCTGCCAGTGGGGAGGAGGGAAACAGCTCCTCACTGGAATTCCACAGGAACAGGAGGGAAATTCCCTGCATTTGCTTCTTCAGGTGCTAAAATTGCACACCTGGTTCTTAGGGCACTTCTCTGCTGGGGTGGGGAAGATGGACACTCTTTTGAACAGATGTTCTGGGTGCACCAATGAAATCAGCTCTGTGGTTGTGAGAAGGGCCATTAGCAGATGTAAAGAGTCACTTCAGTGGGTTTTTTATCCAGATGATGATGAGAGTGATCAGAGCTCTGTTCCTGGTGCTGACACCAGTGCTATGACCCTTTGTTGTTAAATACTTTATTCCTCTGAGAATAAGCCAAGCTGCCAAACATCCTCCTGAAGGCACCACACAGATGATGGGGCAGCTGCAGAACCACTTACTCCGTGTTTCCATGGGGGAAATAAAGAGCCACATCATGCCCAGATGAATATTTTTCATTACTTATGACTGAAGTGGGCTACATCTGTTTTCCAGAGCAGCACAAGGAGTGTGTCAAATAAAAGACTGCCAAGTTTGCAGTCCCCTGTGCAAATGAGCATCCAGGGGGATTGGTTAGGGCAGTCAAGAGAAATTCAGTGCTTAAACTAAAGGAGAGTCACAGGAGAATAGACATGAGAGCTTTGTAGATGGCAAATTGATCTTGACATGCAGCATCTTTTGTCCAAACCCAGCGCATTTCTTTGGATACTCATGAAGGGAAATAAATGTTGAGTAATTGACTTGAAAGCAATTTGTGCTGGGAATGATTTTTTGTGAAATGCAGCCATGAAAGGGCCTCACGACTTGTCAAGGAACAAATAATGCTTTCATTGACCAGCTGGCAGTGGAGTTTAAAAGCAGTCAAAGAAAATGAAGCAAACGGAATGTTTTCAGCAATTTGTGGGTATAATAACCCCATGACTTGTGTTTGTCACAGGAAACAAGTTGTTGGCTTTTCAATGAGGCAACACTTCATAGGACAGAAGTGTGGCTTTAGTGCAGTTAAGCCAAAGGTTAAACATTCTTGGGTTGTTTAAAGCTCATGAAAAAAATATCCATCCATGCTGTTTTTAGGAGTATGTTCCTGTGATACTTAATTTCTGTGGCAGCCAGCATTGTCTGTGAGAGCAGCCCACTGGAAACATCCCTCTGATCCACAGCTCTGTTTCCTCCTGCACTTTTTGCTCACAGTCACCTGCAGAAGAACCTGTTTGTCCTCTCTGGGGGTAACATCAGGAAATAAATCCTGTCTTGCACATCACAGCTCTGACTGCAGCTCCTGTGTTAGTGAGGGGCTCTGCTCTCTTACCACTGCTCAGAGTATTGTAAACCCCACTCTCAGGATACCATGGACTATTTTAAAAGTCTTCCTCGGTGTTACAAAACTGCTCTGGGCTTGTTTCCTGCTGTGGTCAGTGTGGGTTTGTGGTTGTTTGGCTTTGTGGTGCTGAGCTGGAGTCCTGCAATAACAACATTGAATTTCTGTAGGAGTTTGTGATTCCTGTTCTGGCTGAGCTGGAGTCCTGCAAGCACAGCACTGAATTTCAGTGGGAATTTCTGATTCCTGTTCTGGCTGGGGAGGAGCAGGGCTGCAGAAACTGCCAGGGATGTGATGCTGAGGATGCTGAGCAGAGGCACATGCAGATATTCTTTGTCATGAGAGCACACATCTCAGTGTAGTTTACAAGCTGATTGCAGGACCACCAGAAGATAAATTTATTTAACTGCTGTAAACATAAAGTAACATTGCCAGTAAGTAATAAATTTAGCAGGCAATGAAACCAAAACAAGGTATTTTGCTGTGCCTTGTTTTGTACCAAGGCTTGGGGAAAATGTGAGCAAAGCCAGAGGATGTCAGAGTGAAAAATAGCAGATTGAAGTGGAACTCCTCAGACTGAAGTTTGCTGTGATGGAAAGGCTGAGATGTCACATTTTTGCAGTAGTGAAACTTATTGATCCTAAAGCACACAGCACTTTATCATGGTCAGCATAACAGTTCCCAAATTCCTGGATTCTCCTGAAACAAAGTGAGGAGCAAATCACACAGTGCACATTTACACTGCAGTGTAAGATTCAGAGAAATCCCATTTTTTCCTTCCAAAATTCCTCTCCAGAGGAGCAAGGTATAAAACTAAGTCACTGTAGTTCCATTTGTCCTGTGTTTAAAATCTTTTTGCAATTCCTGTATTTCATTATAAATTTTAGATTCAGGGCTGCAGTTTATTTTTAACATTCTTTCTGCATGTGATTGGGCATGGCTGTGCCTTAATGTAGGGATTAGGTCATGAAATTGGTACCATAATTCTCTTTACTCCATGTGGATTTCAGGCTCTTTCTGCTTTGTTCAGAGCAGTAGCTCAAAGGGATTCACTCTGCTGAGCACCAGCAGAGCCTGTCAGAGCATCTCTGACATTCCATGCACTTTCTGGGGTGCTTTAGTGGGCATGGCTAAAATGAGGTAAAAATTCCTGCTTTTCTAGGGAGCTCCTTCATGTTCAAGCCAAATAATTTTGTTTTTTCTTTGCTCTGCCTCCTATAGGTGATGGATCACACATTCAGCAAAATAATATGTACATGTATCAAATATGTGGTTATGGTTGTACCATCATTCAAAGTTTATTAATTACAAGTTAACATTAAGGAAAATTTAAATCTCTATAATGCAGCTTATCTATTTCTCTGTTAGCCTCAGGATTTCACCACCTGGCAGGTTCTTATCTATTGTGGTCTGAGCTTGTACCCTCACACTGATTATCATTTCCAAAATATCATTTCATCTTATCTACCCTTGTAGTTTTCTGGTTTGCAATGGGATTTTGTCAGAATATCTACAGAAGAGCTCTTTTCCCTCCCACACTAATTCCTGCCACAGCTCAGCTGAATCTGCTCCAGGAACAATTGGTTCTAAATGCACTGAAGTGCTTTTAGTGGTTGCTTATAGAACTGAAATAAAGGTGTTTATATTTCTGTGTCCTCCTTGGAGGAGCATGATAATGTTTGGTTTAGAAAATAAGACGTGCTTGACTCTTTTTTTTTTTTAAACATTGATTTTTGTCTTGAACTTCTGCTGTTTGATTTTAAAAAAGAGAGCTCTGTTCCTTAAGGGAAATGTGTTGTTGAGAAGATGAATTTTAAAGGCTTTGAACCTAAGTGCAACCAGATATCAGCAATTAATAAAATTGTGGTTTTTTTCCCTGTGAGGTTTATTAACTGCACAGCAAAACAGCCACCATGGCAGGACTTATCAGCCAGACAGAAATTAAACACAAAAAGGTCCTGCAGGTTGCTCTCTCCTACTGCAAATCAGTGAGGGCTGTGTCAGATTTGACACATCAGGATATGTCAAATATCCTTTTTTAGCCTTAAAAAAATAAAGAAGAAATCAGGGTCTCCAGAAAGAGCAGGGACAGGGTATTGTGAGTGGGGAAATAGAAATCCTGGGGGTGGCACTGGCACTTTGTGTCCCTTACTGGGTTTATTCAGGCAACTTGAGGCAACATGGAAGGAATAAAAGCTTGACAAAACATTGCTAAAATAGGTGTGGAGGAGCAGAGGAGCTGGCAGGTGAATAGAATAACCAGATTGCCAGAACATGTTTCATGCCAAGAGTATTTGTTTTTTAGTTCTCAAAACTGAGTGTTTTTGAAGACACAAAATGCAGGGCAGGTTTTTTTTGTGCAGTGGCTGGGGGTAAGAGGAGGGAAAGATGAACTGAGAGTTTTTTGTGCATTGCTTGTGTGTCAGCCTGGAAATGAATGGTGGAGAATCAGAGAAAATCAAATTTCATATCCCTTTTCACTCCAAATCACTGAAAAAACGTGCCAGGAAAGGGGTGTTCTTAAAGAATGTTAAGAATTCTTAAAAATGGTTGTTGAACTTGCTGCACACCTGGAAGATGCTCTTTTACCTGGCATTTCTGGGTTCAGAATAATGTCTGCATAGAAAGAAAACCCTGTCAAAACAAACCATACATCACATTTTCAATCTGTCCCACCCATTCACCTTCCAGTAACAGCCACCCATGGACAGGCTGAGACAGAGGCCATAAACAGAGCACAAAACAATACCCACCAGGGGATATAA
This sequence comes from Alaudala cheleensis, assembly GCA_013398995.1. Taxonomy (NCBI): domain Eukaryota; kingdom Metazoa; phylum Chordata; class Aves; order Passeriformes; family Alaudidae; genus Alaudala; species Alaudala cheleensis. The sequence goes on along the minus strand of VWYE01019480.1, from coordinate 160,289 downwards.
AGTTATTTCTTACAGGATTGGATGCTATTTGGATATCAGACAGTTGAGGTGAGTCTGTGCCAAAAGGGTCTCACACATTTCTGTGCCCATCAGGAGGCACCAGAACCAGAGACTGAAGTGTCTATGACAATTTTGAGAGTATTTTGAAATCTTTGCAGGATTAAGGAATTTTTCAAATGTAAATGAAGTTTTATACTGAAACTTTGTGAGGAAAAACATTTTTCCAAGATTTTAGTACTCCTGTCCCTAGATGATTTTCAAGAGCAACATGAAGTGTTTTGAGATGACACCTATCAATTAATTTTGATAAATCCCCTGTGGTAAGTGCTCTGAAGTAGAGAGAAGCACATTAGTAAAGAACTGCTGATGGAAAACACAAAGAGCAGTGAGAGGATGGATGGACTGAAGTTGGAAACCAGGCCAGATAAATCTGAGGCAATTTAAAGGAATTAAGAGCATATAGTACAACTGACAAATGAGTGATAGGAAAAACAGATCAGAGTTCAGTGCTGGGAGAAGAAATGGCATTGGGATAACTGATAATGGGGAGTGCAACACACCTGGTGAGGCACTGCAGGAGAAAAGGTTTCATTTCTGTGATTTGATCTTGGTGTTTATTGAGACAGTGGGGTTTGACAAACTGAATCTGAGGAAGGACAATGGAAACAGAGCAGTGTGCAAGGGGCCAGAGAGGAGGAGGACAGGGCAGAAACAGCCAGGAGTGCTGCAGCTCTCTGAGAGCTTCCTGACACCTCAGGGACTCCTGACCCCAAAACAACCCCAAAAGTGCAGCTGGGGCTGTGCTGGAGCCCTCCAGAAGGGCTGGTGGAACCTGCACAGGTCAGAGCAGCTGCAGGGAAACCCAGGGCAGCTCAGGGTGCTGAGCAGGGCAGCTCAGCTCAGGCTTCTCTGCACCAGAGCTTGGAGAAGGCTGCAGGGCTGTCAGCAATCCCTCTGGAGCTGCAGGCTGGCTGATGGTGTCCCCAGGGCCTGCAGGGAAGAGGAAAGGTGACAGTGCCCCGGGGTCTGCTTGTTTTCCTCAGCCTCTCCAAGGACTCAGGCTGGGTTGGCTTGGAGCTGGGGACTGCAAAAATAAGTGATGTTCCTCCTCCTGCTGTCATGAGAGACGTGCTTTAAAAATTCAGGAGCCTGGCAGGGACAGAGGCAGCTCTCTGGACTGCTTGATGCCATGATCTATTCCAAACACACTTGACAGAGAGGCAACACACTGTGAATGTTTTCAGGGTTTTCCCCTAATAATTTTTGATGCTGTCACCTTATTTATGTAGCTGAGGTTGGCAGCTCATATGTTTCCATGAAAGTGCTATAGAAGGTGTCAGGAGAAAAAAGTATAATTCAGTTTGAAAAGGCAATTAATCAAGAGACTGGAATCTACTGGAAATGAGGCTTCTTCAGTTCCAGTGCTCAGGAAATTTGTTCCCTACTAAGTTTTAAAACAGAATGGCAATTTGTGTTAAAAATGGAAGAAAACAAGGAAGACCACACTGGACTGAAACTGGTCACCCCCCTGACAAACATTTTCACCTGGCCAGTGCAAAGCAGGCAGAACAAAACAACTGCTGTCTGCAGGAACTCCAGGTTACCCCTGCTGGCTTCACAGAGACAGATATTCCCAACAGGACATGGTTGTTTTCCTTCTCAACCATCTCAGCAAGTCATGAACCTGAAAGGGAACTCCTGGGGAGAGCTCATTTTTCAGGCATTCTGCAATTGTCATCTTTTCACTCTCAGATGTGCTGTGGAAGTGTTCTGCAGGAAGAGAAATAAAACCCTGAAGAGCAGCTTTTGAAGTGCAAGGGCAAATCAATCAATTAAAGGCAGTTGTGGAGATAAGAGCAGCACTGCCTGCCTTTCATGGTGTCTTTGTTCAGCACCTGAAAGTGAAAGGTTCAGATCTAACCGGGCTCAGGCACAGCCATTTGGATTTGTAGCTGTTTGTGGCTCAGCAGGTGATGTGGAACCTGGCCAGGTGATTGTGGGTGAGTGCACACCAGAACCTCACTTCGGGAGGAGTCACTGGAATGTGACACTTTCCCTGGCATTAGTGAGAAGGGGAATTCAAGCAGACCTTTCCTCTCGTGGGATGCCTCAGGCCAAAGCCATGGAGGGATGATGTCCAGTGAAAACAGCTTCATCCTTGTCACTCCAGCAGACAGTGATGAGGTGGTGTTTTCAATATATTGGATTTTAGGATGATTTTTTTTGTTACTCAGTTAAATTTGATCTGTCTGGGGCTGCTTAAGGATTGGATCAAGAAGCAAATAAATATTAGAGAATAAAAGCATGTTAAAAAAGACATGAAGTATTTGAATTATACTGAATTTTTAAGTCACTCCTAAGTTTTGGCAATATTTTTTCCTACTTTGAATAGCCAGGTGCCTGCATTTGATCTGAGTCCCATGTTTTGCTGTCATCATTTTATGCTCTCAGAATTGTGGAGTTATTTGTTACAGATTGGTGTCTGGAGGCCAGTCAGTTGCTCAAAACTGAGTGGACTTACCAATTCAACAAAAAATTTGACTTTCTTGATCCCATTCTTGAGGCAAATGTAGTTTTTATACTTGTCATTCTCTCAAACAGAACAGTGGCAAACTTTCTTATTGGTACTGAAAATATTAAAAAAACTTAGTAAAAACAGTTCTGTGATCTTTTTTAAAGAAATTTTAAACTTAAGTTCAGTCTTGTCTAAAGTAGATTTTTCTGACAGTGCATCTGCTTGGATTAAATCTACTTAAACTCCATGCAGACAGAGTGAACTGACAGTTGGGCATCAAGTCTTTTTCAAGGGTGGGTAATCTCTGTGAACAGCGTGGTAAAATTCAGTCCTGGGCACTTTTAGTACTTCCCTACTTGTAGAAAGGCAGAAATAAATTATTAGTTAGATATATAAAGAAGAATTAACTAATTTTGGCTTGTGACTTCATAGTCACAAAATATAAGACACAATTAAACCATTAATATTGTTTTTTAAAGAATTTCTTAATCTTATTCTCTCCATTTTGTCTTCTGGTTCCAAGTCTGTCTGCACATAACAGATACAGAGAACAGCACTTGAATGTGAACCAGATCTTAGAACAAATTCCTATTTATGTTTATTGCTAATTCCTAATTGTGTGCAATTGCAGTTCATACCACAGCTCCCAGTTCCAGGTGTGACAGATGTGCAATATTTGTGATAATGTGGGGAAAACTGCCTTTATATCCTTTTAATTTTTTTCTGAAAGTATGACTTTAAGTTGTTTTTTTAATTCCAGACTTCATTTTATTGAAAAATTGCCCACCCACACATCTGTAAATGTATTTTCTTCTGTGAAATACTGGCTTTAGTTGTTGTGAGGAGTGGAGGGCACTGATGTTTTCTGCTGCTGTTTTACAGAGAACAACGACCTCCAGAGCCCCTCCTTTTTCCTTTCCAGTGTGAATGTCAAGTATTACCCTTGGTTTTGTCGTGGTCCATCCATTTCCCTTCACCCCCTGTAAGGTTCAGAAGCTTTCCTGCCTTGCATCAGTGGCAGCTGCTGTGCTTGAGGTGTTCTCCCAAATGGGCTGCAGTGTGATATCTCCCTGCTCTGCTCTGCCTCTGCAAAAACAGCCCAGGTGTGCTCAGCCCAGGTGCCTCCAGATGAGTTTTCTTTGGCAGTTTAGTGACAGAATAACACATTGGCTTTTCAGTGAGGCACTTGGTGATTCATTTTCTTCCTGAAACTTCTTAATTTGCATAAATCATATTGTTCTTTTGCACTGAAGTTAAAAGTTGTGAAGAGACTGGAATTTATATTTCATTCATATTTATATTGATGTGTTTATTCATCCTGTGTTACATGCCTGGCTATTTTTTCTTCTATATCCTTAATATAAAAAATGGTTTATTCACACAGCTCTGCTGATATTTTTTTTTTTAATGTTTCAAGTTATCTGAAAAATGATTCTGAATTTTGAGACTCCAAACCTTTGAGAATCTCCAATTCATTCCAGACCTGACAGTCTGAATTCTGGAAGTCTGAGTGCACTTGTGCATTCCCAGAACTGAGCTGCAGCACCTGTGCATGGCTTTGGGAGGAGTTTAAAGAGTTTAGGGCAACAGAGAGAAAAAAAACCTGCTGCACACAGAGGATGAAAGATTTGGACATAATTCCTCTGCATCCACAGGCTTCAAAAGAGTTCAGTGTTTTAACTTAGGCTGGTGCTTAAATAACAGAGTGATCTACAGCTGGTATGTTTGTTTTGAGGGAGAGTTTTGTGCCTCTATAACACAAAGATTTAATAATTATTTAACTCACTGATCCCCTCTCCCAATCCTCCTTCACCTCGTGTTTTTCCCTTCCCCACTTCCAAGTTGGTTTCTGGGGTTTTTTTGGCCCATCTCACTGGACCAGATGATGCCAATTGACTTGAGGAGCATTCCCAGGGGGATTTGGGATTTGTACTTTGCCCCCAGCTATCCCAGAGCTGTGAGCCAGCCTTCAAAGCTGCTGAAAGCTGAGAGCTCCTTGTAGAGACCAGGGGAAACATCTGGGGAGCTGAGCTCCCTGTGAGAGCAGGGCTGAGTGTTTATCCCTGGGTTTGATCACTGGGCTCCTTCTGTCGGGCTCACACTGATATTCACTGGTGGCTTGGGCTTGGCTCTGAACTCAATTAGCCAAATTTCACTTCCCTGGCTTTGCCTGCCTGCTTTCTTCTCTGCAGATCAAACTCCTGTGAGCTAAAAAAGCTGAGCCAGCTGAATCCCCCCAGCAGCTCCATTCAGGATTTTGTTGTGGCTCACGGGGACTTGACAAAATGAAAAACACACAAATAAATGAGCTTTTCCTGAAATTCCCTGAGTGACTTGTTTCAGCTCTCACAAAGAAGGTGCAGAGATAAAGGAGAATTTAGGCTGACTAGATCAAAATCTGAATTAGAGATAACATATTTTATTTTATGACTCTTCTCCTTCAAAGAAGCTGACTGACCTGTTTAAAGAAGGGGATATCCTCATGTACAGAGTAAGGAGACCAAGTAAACAAATAATTTATAACTAAATAACAAATGTGCTTTATTTTCCAGCCATACTTGGGTGTGTTCTGGTCGGGCTGTACATTCAGAGAGTTGTCCTTGCTATTCTTAGAAGCAGATGCAGAACATTTGCAGAAAGCCTTTTGGAAATCTCTGGTTTGGTGTTGCTGCAGCCTCCTGCCTGTAGGACAGACACTTCTGGGGCAGCCTGGATTGCTCAGTACAGAGCAAGAGAACCTCCACAACATCAAAATGCAATTTTTATTTTTTTGATGTGGATCAAACATAAACCTGCTAAATCTTCTGGGGATTCCTTGGGTGCAGAGACCCTTTGGGGCAGCCCAGTGGTGCTCCAGTGGTGCTGGGGGTGACACAGGCAGCACAGCAGCTCCTGTGCCTGCTGTGGGGGGTAAAAACAGAGATGTCCCAGAGAGATGACAAAGGGGTGACAAAGGCAGCACAGCAGCTCCTGTGCCAGCTGTGGTGGGGATATGGACAGAGATGTCCCAGAGAGGTGACAAAGGCAGCACAGCAGCTCCTGTGCCAGCTGTGGGGGATATGGAGAGGGATGTCCCAGAGAGGTGACAAAGCACAGCAGCTCCTCCTCCAGCTGTGGTGGGGTTGAACAGAGATGTCCCAAAAGGGGTGACAGCACAGCAGTTCCTGTTCCAGCTGTGGTGGGGATGAAAAGAAATGTCCCAGACGGGTGACAAAGGCAGCACAGCCCCTCCTGTGCCAGCTGTGGTGGGTAAGAACAGAGATGTCCCAGAAGGGTGACAAAGGGGTGACAAAGGCAGCACAGCCCCTCCTGTGCCAGCTGTGGTGGGTAAGAAGAGATGTCCCAGAGAGGTGACACAGGCAGCACAGCAGCTCCTGGGCCAGGGTAAGAACAGAGATGTCCCAGAGGGGGTGACAAAGGGGTGACAAAGGCAGCACAGCAGCTCCTCCTCCACCTGTGGTGGGGGTGAACAGAGATGTCCCAAAAGGGGTGACAGCACAGCAGCCCCTCTGCCAGCTGTGGTGGGGATGAAAAGAGGTGTCCCAGAGAGGTGACAAAGGCAGCACAGCAGCTCCTGTGCCAGCTGTGGGGGATATGGAGAGGGATGTCCCAGAGAGGTGACAAAGCACAGCAGCTCCTCCTCCAGCTGTGGTGGGGTTGAACAGAGATGTCCCAAAAGGGGTGACAGCACAGCAGTTCCTGTTCCAGCTGTGGTGGGGATGAAAAGAGATGTCCCAGACAGGTGACAAAGGCAGCACAGCAGCTCCTGTGCCAGTTGCAATGGGTGTGAATAGAGATGTCCCAAAAAGGTGACAAAGGCAGCACAGCAGCTCCTGTGCCAGCTGTGGTGGGTAAGGACAGAGATGTCCCAGAGAGGTGACAAAGGCAGCACAGCCCCTCCTGTGCCAGCTGTGGTGGGTAAGGACAGAGATGTCCCAGAGAGGTGACAAAAGCAGCACAGCCCCTCCTCCTCCACCTGTGGTGAGGATGAACAGAGATGTCCCAGAAGGATGACAAAGGCAGCACAGCAGCTCCTGTGCCAGCTGTGGTGGCCACTGTGATCCAACTCTTTAAGGAAATCCCATAGGCAGCCAAGCCTCCAGGTGAGCTGTGAAAGTGTGAGAAGTGGCTGAAGTAAGAATTATTTCAAACTTTGGCCTTGGTAATAAAATAATTACATCTGGAATTGGTGGACTTCAACTGCTGACTAAAACTGTGCTGCATCAAAGTGCTGTGACAGCAGGATATCAAACTCCTGCCTTGAAAATAAGCCCACTTTGGAGCTTCTGGGCCATATTCAGTGGTGTGTCACTTCTGCTTATACTGGTGTGAAATTAATTATGAGCCAGCATTTATTGCAGTGTGGTAGAATAGGATCACTGTGTCTGCATTTATTACCCTGCCAGTGATTCTGCAAATAAAACCCAATTCCTCCCTGATGGGGATGTGCAGAAAATGCACTGAAAGTGTCTGATGGAGCTCTTACAGGTCTGAACACATTAAAAAAGTGAGTTAGAGAATGCTGTTTGTTTTTTTTCCTGAGATCCTGCTGTATAATTGCAATCTGATCCTTCTGGAAAGCTCCTGGATCTGGTTCCAGCAAGACTGTGGTGATCTCCTGTGATTAAAAAGTGTCTGACCCAAAAAGAGACTTGAGGAAATCGGGTAAAAAGTGCAGGGCTAAGCATAAGTAAAGAAATGGACAATTTTTCTTAGCATACAATATTATGTGTAAAGTATTTGCCCAGAGCTTAAGAAATACATTTTTTTTAGTATCTAGGTCAGATGTTTAGTGAGAAAATGAGATTTTAAAGGCTGCATGTTTACTTTAGTGATATTATGCAATATTAATTCATTGAACATTACTTGGGTATTGTTAAAGGGTAAAAAAATGCAAAAAAAAATCACCATAAACTAATTGAAAAACTAATATTCAATGGCTTCTTTCACCTGAATATACTTGAATATGAACACATAAATTCCTAAAAACAAGCACCCCCCAAATTACCCTTAAAATATTGTTACCTCTTCTTTCAAATCTATTCATGAGGTAGCCTAAGAAATAGAATCATAATAATATTTCTTATATTATTAAATATAAATACATAATATTTATATTTACTATAAANAATAATAATAATAATAATAATAATAATAATAATAATAGTAAAACAATAATATTAAGTTGTTCTGTTTCATGGTGCTTACTTTTTGGTTTTTTGGACTTACAAACAGTTTTACTGGAGCAGAGGAGGGAAACCTGTATTTTATCCAGTGAGAATATGATCTGGTGGGCTCTCCAATGCAATACATATGCAAATCAGAAGCTCTTGAAGAGATTTCAGCCACTTTTAGGATTACATCAGGGAGAACAACATAAAGGAACTCGCCCAGATTCACTGCACTTATTAGGAAATGCCTCAGAAACCTCCCTGGTGAAATGCAAATGAGATTCATAAGTCAATAGAGAGATGCAACAGAACCAGCTCTGAAAATCAACTTCCCAGAGACACCCTGACACGTCAGTGTTAACATTCCTTTTTAACTTCTTGCAGTATCAACTCACCAGTCTCAAATCTGTTGTGTGTTATGAATTTGTAAATTGAGGCCACGACCTTTTTTAACTTAAAGCAGCAAAACCCACATGAGAAAGCAAATCTTTATACAGTGAGCAACTGGAGCTCAGCAATGAAAATAAAAGTATGGCATGGTTTGCTTCTCCTTCTAAAGGAAGTCTACTGTATTTTAAACTTAATTTTTGATTTTTTTAGATATTTTTATTGTGTTGTTTTGCAGCTTTCATGACAGGTGGCTGTCAAACATCTCATGGGGCCATGGCCAATAACTGGCATTTGCTGCAGGCTCCAGTCAAATGCTAACAGGGCTCTCACATGGCTCAGTCCCTTTCCTTAGCAAGGACAGAGCACCTTTCCCTGCCTGTCAAGATTGAACAGCCAACATCAGCCTGGGCTGGTTGTTAAAACAGCATTTTTGCTTTTGTTCCCAGGAAAACCCATCCCTGCATAACACAGACAACAGCAGAACTACAGCAAAGCAGGTGAAGGCTTCTCTCTGGGGTTATATTTGAGATTAGTGCACATCATGTGTTTATAGAATCTCTGAGAGGTTTTACCTGATTATTTACTCTGTATGCAAAGCTAAAGGAAGAGTAGGAAGGGATATATAATATATAGTTTTTGGTTTTTTTCCTACTGCAAGTGCTTTGTGGAAGCAATGAGGTAAAAGGGTTTTTCCTTTCTGTCTTTGCCTGGGTGGAAGAGTTGAGTTGGGATGGAAGGAGGTGGAAGATTTCTGTGTGAAATTCACTGCAGCTCACAGGGATCCAGGAGCAGCAGCTGCAAAGTCAACCCCAAACTGGCTCTTGAGTTGTAACAAAGCAAAACTGGAATGAAAAGTGTTTGTCTGCTGGAAGTTGGACCTGGTACAAGCAGTGAATTCACTCCTTGATGCAGAGTGAATAACCAACACAGGGTTCAGACTTTGAGGCTGTTTCCCTTCAGAGCTTCTCCTGTGTAAGCACTTATTGGCTGACCTCAAATAAAGCAGAGCATCCCTTTGAAATAACAGCTTTACTTGCATTTTATCCCCAGGTGATTGGTGTAATCACAAATTAATAAATCATGTCTAGATCACATAGATTTGCTTGTATTGCAGTATTGAGAGTCTTTAAAAGTAGAAGGATTTATTCTCTTTAGCTCTCATTAGTGTGCAGGAAGAGAAACTGAGCTGGTGAGTAACTGAAAAAGATGAGAAAGGACAGAATAAAAGGGCTGCTGGACAATGGGTAGAAAAATAATCATGCTCATAACATTATCCTTTATAAATGATAAATTATCCTTTATCCTTGTCAGCAGCAGTGAGAAAATTGCTTGTGCTTACAAATGTAGAGACCCTGAACATAGGAAAACAAAACTATTTAACACAAGTTTGCATGTGATGCTCCCTGGTAGTTTTTAGAGTGTTTTCTGCAACTTTTTTCAGGGAGTTTGATTACATTTATTTCAGCTTTAGCATCATCAAGAGCTAAAGCTCAGTCTGTGGGTTTCAAAGTAGCTCCAAGCAGAAATGTGCTTTGTCAGGCAGCACTGCTGCCTCCTCCACCTCTGATTTCACCTGAAGGTAACACATAGGAAATAAGAAATGTGGAGAAGGAAACTACAGAATTGCTTCATGTGAGAAAGGACTTTTCACCCAGTAAAAGTAAAAAATGTATAAGGGTGTGTTCTCTGGAAGCAAACACCCTCAGCTCTCTTGGGAGCTTGCATACCCATGAGCAGAAAAAAATAAATTATATTTATGGACAAAAAAAAATCTGGAGTCAAAAGTCTGATATTTCAGAGCTGGACAGAAATGTTTGAGTGCTCATAAGCCAACATAATTGATATATGGATTGTGCATTGGGGCACTAAGTTAAACAGCAAAATTATAAACCTTATCCTAAAGCACTTCAGAAGTTCAATGCAGACTTAAATAGTTCCATTACACTTGTCTTGAGGGGAAATAGAAGAATGAAACCCTAATCTAAGATGTGATTTTAGCCAAAATCATTGCATACCCAGTGGTTTAACATTTTTGAAGGCAGTTTGGTGAGTGGGGTTTTTTTTTTTTTTTGCTTTACATGACCTTTTATTTTTTAAGCAGTGTGAATTTTCCTCTTTGGAGAAAAAGGAAAGCCTGCAGCAATCCAGTTTTAGAAGCTGCTGTAAAGAATAGAGTGGAACTGAAGAGTTTCTCTGAACTCTCTCCATTACAGGTGACAAAGCTGTGGGTTATTGCTCTGATTACACCTCACCCTGTCTGTGCAATGCTTTGGTGCTCTCCCTCCTTAGAAATTGTCTCTGCTGCATCCCCACACTGACACTCAGCCTTAACATGCACTTGAACCTCTGGAACTATTTCAGTTAAGCTATTAATCATCACTCTGAGATTTTTTCTACCTGCGAGCCTCCTGCCTTGCTGAGCAGTAATTATGAGCTGTGTGCTAACTGAGCATGTAATTATGTCAGGAAAACCAGCAGCACCATCAATCTTTTGCTTTGAAACCGTTGACTCTGAGCAGATATTTCAGTGTTTTAACAGAGGAGCAAAAGGAGCCAGGTCTGTTTGTGGCTGTGTTATCCAGAGCCAGCCTGTCACTGTGCTGAGCATTTTGTAATGTGAGCAGGATGGAGGCACTGCCTACACATCTTCTGCTGGCTGCTGCACTTCATGGAAAAAAAAAAAAAACCCAACAAATATCAGTTTACAAAAGCAAATGTCTTCATCTTTTAGAAAAAAGAGCTGCAATTCCCACTTGGCAGTGCTGGTAAATAACAGCAAAAGCTGTTTCAGAGCTGTCCCAATGGCAGTGTTGGGGTGCACCAGAACCAGCAGCTCTGCAGGTGTGGGGAACAGGGCAGGGGGTGTCCCCACCTGGGCACTTCTGGGCTGGTACCAGGGGTTCCTGCACTGCTCACTCAGGGGGTTTCAAGTTTAGGAGCCTCTGTTTTTGTTACCCATGCACTCTAAGGTTGCTTGGATAGCATTAAAGAATTAGAAGTTATGATATCTGTGTGAAATAATTCTAATCTTAGTACAGGAATCTCC
>VWYE01019480.1:138038-149153 GCA_013398995.1 Alaudala cheleensis | reverse complement strand
ATTCTTACATTCTGTCACTTTGGTACATGATATCTCTTGGATTGTTGATCATTATAATTTAATACATAGAAAAATGTAAAAATTGCAGGGGGAAAAAAAAAAGGAAGGACTTTGAAGTTTTTTTCCCTTACCTTTTAATGTGTTCCCACTGCACATAAGATAAAAGCAGCCAAAAATATTTCTACACCCAGTTGCTTTGTAGAGTTTGCTCGATCCTCAGGAGAAAAAAAAGCTTCTGTACTCAGTCCCATTGTCCTTTTTAGGAAATGTAACAAGATTTTCCTGGGATAATAAAAAAAAATAGTCACTTTCTAACAGACTGAACATGGGATTGAGGAGTCCAAGCATTTTTGTTTTGTTAATATGGGGCAGAATGTAAAGTTTAAGTATAAAAGTGTCTAATTTAAAAATCTGGTTTTCAGAGTAACTTACCAGCACTTCTTCCTTTGCACATGAGGATGGTCCAACAAGACTTGGATCTGTACCTCCCACATTCCTTTCTTTTTTCTCTTCTAATGTATATACATGTATATATATATTTATATTTATATATATATATGTGCATGCTTGGTGTTTTTACTGAGATAAGGAGTTCAAAAATTACACTGATCCTGTATTTTTGCAGTGAGCTGGGGTGCAAAAGTAAAGGCATTTCTGCTGCTTCCTTCCTGCATAAAGAAAGATGGGTGATGTCAGAAGGCATAGAAAGGTCATGAATAATTTGATTAAGGAGCTGAATTTCAGTGTGGCCCATGAATGTGCAGTTAGGGGTATTTAGGATCTGGGTTTTTAATGCAGGGGTCTGGCAGACTCTGTGGCAGGTTTTATTTTTTTTGCTCCCCTCCGAAGTGCTGATGGGAACTGTCAGATTTTCTAGGATTCTCATCAAGCCTGCAAAGTTTCAATCTGTCATGAACTGATCAATTCACCTGAAACCAACCTAAAACCTTATTGGCACTATAATGCTCTTTTTGTAGGGGCTCTTTTGAAGTAAAGTGAGTGGTTCTGTGTTTGTTCCAGTGCCCAGCCACCCTCTGGGTGAAGAATCTCTTCCCAACCCAACCTAAACCTCCCCTGGCACAGCTTTGTGCCCTTCCCTCAGGTCCTGTCAGCTGAGAGCAGAGATCAGTGTCTGCTCCTCTGATTGCCCTCACCAGGAAGCTGCAGACTGTGCTGAGCTCTGTCTTCAGGCTCCTCCAGGCTGAATAAGCCAAGTCACCTCACCCTTTCCTCATCAGGTCTCCTCTAGATCCTGCAGTACCTTTGTAGTCTCCTTTGGACGCTCTCTGATAGCTTTATATCCTTTTATTGTGGCCCCAGGGCTGGAGGTGAGGCTGCCCCAGTGGGAGCAGAGCTGGACAATCCCTCCCTTGGCAGAGCTGTCCCCAGGGTCCCTGCAGAGCCTGCCAGGGCACTGCTGTGGCTTTCCAGGACCCCCAGCCCCCTTTGTGCAGCCCCTCTCCCTGCCCAGGCTGTCCCTGGATGTCACCACAGGGAATGGATTTGCAGTGGGGCTGGAAATGACCCTGCCTTGACTTGGAACCACAAATACAGATGTTTCAGGCAAACTTGCCAGTTTTATAATTGCTGTTAAATTCACAACTTGATGGGCAGAAGTTCAATTTCTATTTCATCATTATGCTGTGATACTCTGAGTAATTTTTTTTCCCTCTTACAAATATGTAACAAAGTCTTTCTTAACTGTATTAGTCTTCATTCCATTACTCAAATTCTCACAATAGCTGCATTCTCAAGAAACATTCTCTGATATTTTACTCAATAGTTTAGTTCTTTATAACCTTTTGTATTTTTTAAATATTTTCAGCCACTATTTCATTGTGCCTTAAAATAAAAGCAAAGCTTAAACCCCACCATTTTCAGCCTGAGAGAATATCAAAAAATGAAAGCACCTCTAAGAAGGATCTAATTACAACATGCAAAAAATAGAACGCTGCAAATCCTTCATTTTTTAAAGAACTTTGTTTTGGATTGAAATTTAATCAAATTGCACTTTGAGTTGTTTGAGTTCAAACAGAGAAGATGGCTCAGAGCATTAACCCACATGCTACAAACCCTTTCTGCTGTGATGAATCCTTCACCTGAGCAGCCTGACTGGTGCTCCTCAGCCTCAGGTGATGGAGTGTCGGAGTTCTCTCTTCTGAGATTAACCCCAGCAGTGTAAAATCTTTCTTCTCACCTGCCCGTGCTTGAAAGAAGGAATCAGAGAACGTCTGGGTTGGGGACTGCAGATGTTTATTTTACAAATCTTATCTCTCAGTTCTTTCTGTCCAGCATGAAGTTCACAAGCAGCTGGAAAAATGGTTTCTCCCCTGCCCACGACAGTGTTTGGGCTTTTATATTCTAAGCTATGTTAACATTGTTTTTCTCTAAACACCAATAACTAAACCCCATGTCATGCAGTGAAATTGCACCTTTACCAATCCTAAAAACCCATCACCCTCTGCAAAGAGGAAGAGGAAGACAGAAACATGTGCTCTTATCACACTGATCTGCCTCCATCTTTGTCCCATTTATGTCTATGGCAAAATCTAAAAGTCCTTCTACTCACCCAGTGACAAAAATCACACAAATCAAACCCTTGTGACCTCCAAATCCTCAGACAACCCTGACAGTGCTTTTTCCATGGGCTGAGACCAAAAACCACCACTGTTTCTGGCACAGGCCAGGGAGGATCCACCCCCCTGTCCAGGCTCCCGCCCATCCAGGAGATCCAGAGGGATACTCTGGTCTGCCACAATGGAGCACAATTCCCAGGGAAATTCTGCTCCCTGCCTGACACAGGGGGAAGTTTCCATGGCCAGTGCAGGCTCTGGAAGGGTTAAAAGCAGTGGTTGCTTTGTCTCTGGGGGTGCCCAGGCTGAAATCAGGTGAAATGAAAGGATCTGAGTCCCACCAGGTGTTTGACCATGAGATAGGAATGGGAGTGGTTTGGGGAACGTGGAAAAGCCCAAAAACCCAATAAACCAACACCCAGGGAATGTGCTTCATCCAGCTGTTCAGTCACTCCAGAGAGACTGGCAGGCAGAAAAAGAGAGAAAGAAATGGGGGGAAAAGCAGATGTGTGACAGAACAAGTCAAAATGCCAAGTATAAATAGGGACAGATTTGTTAAGAATAAGTTATTGATTCTTCTGCCTTTTCCTTCTGCTTTGACTGATCCCTTCCATTCCCTCACTCCACACAAAATTATTCATTTCTCATCTTTCTCACAGCAATTCTCCCATTTTCTCTGGTGCTTAATGCATGACCCCTCAGGTTTCAGCACAGCTTCCTCTCACCCTTCAGAAGTGGCTCCTGCCCTGCCTCAGCTGAGTAATGAGCTGAGTAATCCTGAGCAAATTGTGTGGAACACTGAGGAAACATGAACTGTGTGTTTTAGTGTTTTCAGACAATTATTGATTATTATTTATGTATTAATGTTGCCTGGATCCTCTGTGCATGGTGCTTGGCAATGTTCTGCACAAGGGATGAAAACAATTCAGGTCAATAATCTGGTCAGAGGCTGCTTAACTCCAGTGAGAGATGGGGGATAAAAATATGGAGCAAGGAAGCAGTGAGGATTAAATGAAAGAGTAGATTCAGGGGGAAATTCTGCAAATATGATTTATTCTTTATTCTGCTTTTTGTTCTTTTGTTGAAATAAGGAAGATGATGCCTTTAAGCTCTCTCTGAAGCTCCTTGTTCCATGTGCAGAGGGTGAATCTTGGGGTTGTTTTGCTCTCTTTTAATGTCATTCAATTAAAATACTGTTTTAAAGCATTTTGAGTGTAAAGTTCAACCTGAAATGTCCCAGATTTCCTTCCCCTTACGTTCAACTAAATCATTCAGTAAATTTATCTGAATTTAATTTCAACTATCATATGGCCTTTTATGTTCAAAAATAATATACAGTGTCAAAATAGTGAAATATGTAGTTAGAAAACCCAAATAATTTATAGCTGAGCACAATCCCAGTGTTCATGCAATATTTCTAGTGCACTAGAACTCGGTGCAAATGCCTAAATGATATGAATCACCCTGAAAAAAAAAAACCTGAACTGAAAAATTGCTTTAACCTTTTTGAAACAATGCATTTTGACATTTCCAAAATGAAACAAGAGCCAAGATTTCATGGAGACTTTTCCCACTGAAGCTGTCATAAAAATCAACAAGTTCTCATGACGCATTTGGAAGGAGAATTCATTATATTTTCAAGTTAGAAACTGGCACTGCAGTTAACCAGTATTTCTGTGACTTGATTCTACTGCTAAAGAGATTTGGGGACTGAGAGCATTGGGCCTTGCTCGTCCTTTGGTTGGATTTTTTTTGTGGCATGCATTTTTGGAACACTTTTTCACCTTTAGCAGTTGAAATTCTGAGGTGCAAGTGCAATTTACAGCAAGGACAGCTGATGTGAGACAACTTCAGCAGGTCCAAACAACCCCTACCCCCCCAGGATGCAGTGGTGTGATAATCAGAAAGAGCATTTATACAGCAGCCCTGTAAATTTTAAATTTTCTCCATGATATTCCTCTTTGAGGAAGCATTTGATGGGCATGGACTGGAGGGGTATTTTTGAGAAGATGTGATCAATCTGAAGTCTGACTGAGTGTGGAGGCACTGGTGCTGCACTGCTGCTTCACAGCTGGTTGCAGATCCCCAGGTGACTTTTCACGGAGAAAATTTGAATCTATTTTTTTTAATCATAAGGGAACTTGATAAAAAATTTTTCTTTTAAGAGATTATTCTTTTGCAACCACCTACAGATGTTCAAGCTGCAATCCATAGTAACTTTCTCTCAACTCCCTGTAGAAAATGGTGCTGTAGTTGTTTTCCTTTTTTTTCTTTTTTTTTTTTTTAATCACACTAACTGGCTCTTGCAGTCAGGTACAAGTTTGACAGAACATCATTAAAAATGGTTCTGTTCTCTGCTCTACCTGTCTGAAGTACAAGTCCTTCCATGCCACAAATGCAGTCAAATTAATGCAAAAGGGATCTAAATCCCAGGGTGGTGCTGTACAGAGAGTGACACGTGGCTTTTCAGAGCTGAGCCTGGATAATGAATCTCATCTTGGTTACATCCTGGCAGGGGAGTGAAGGTGGTTACAAAGTGGGTGCTAATTGAGCAGAGTGGCTGCTTTCCATCCCTGAAGAGATGAAATCAAATTTTATTTTATTTCTGGTGACTTTGACAAAAAGAATTTAAAGAACTTTTTGTTTCAAGGCTTCCCATAGGATTTCATTAGATGAGAAAGACCCCACAACAAAACCAGAGCCCCCACCAGCTGTGTCATGTGGGATAAAGCAGCACACCAAGGAAGTCACTCTGGATCAAACCCAAAGCCCATTTTAATGAATTCATCTTTTTCCCTTGACTTCTCTTAAGTCTCAGGAGCTCTTACTGAGGAAAGAACTTGACAACTCTTGATATTGTATAGGATTTTTAAAAATGTATTTTTTTTTCTCACTTCTTGTTAAGTTTTCTAGTTATTTTAGAGGATCCATGAGTCTCTTACTGAAGAGAGGGTTGTTGCAGGCTGGGAAAGCACAAGGTGATAAACTTCCCAAAGGCAGATCAATGATGTGAGTGATTTTCATGCAGAAACACACTTTGGGAACTGAGAGATGAACTGTTTGGTCTGGGAACTGCTCATAATAGACCTCAAACCACTCAAGATATGTAATTTTTAGACGTGGTGTTCCTGAGAAGGAAATTAAAGGTGGCAAGAGGTTCAGCTGTCTGTCAGTGCTGATTTAGGTTCAGAGGCAGGTGAGTGACACTGAGCCCTGTTTTATGCAGTAATTGTGAACTGCAGTGAGAGCAGTGGGGTGGGAGATCCCCTCTGTCCACAGCAGAATTGAACTTTTCACTGACATTCTGCATTTGCTCCCTGCCCGTGGCTCTGTGAGAGGCTCATGGAAGCTCGAGTAGAGAGAAGAACCTTTAAAGGCACTAACAGAAAATCCAAGAGGTCACTTGTTAAATTTATTCAGATTTACCAAACGTGTTCTTGTCCCCCTGACCTTGCTTGTGCTGGTGGTTTGGGGGAGCAGCTGGGGCTGCCTAAAACTGAGAGCAGCCAGTGAACTCTGAGCTTTGTCTGCAGTGAGTTCCTCCTTCCTGCAGGTAGACAAACCTTCTCCCCCTTCCTGCCTGGCCCTTTGTTACTGATCCACACTGCTGCCTCATTTGCTGCTAATGACCATTTGCTGCTGCAGTGTGCCTTTTAAAATCCACTTTATGTGCTGAAAAATTCCCAGGCAGGTGCACAAATGTCGTGCAAAGTTCCTAAGGAAGCCTGATGTACTGATTTTTTGACCTGCAGTCTTTACTAGACTTTGCTGCTCTGATGCGGCTTTGACAAAAATGAATTATTTTCTGCATTCTATTTATTGTGTTTTTAGATAAAACATGAGGTGCTGACTGAGCTTGACCAAGTGGAGAAGGTAATGAATACAGAGGAATTTTTTAATATACATAAACTTGATATCTATCTTATTAAGATTAAAATAAGCAATAAACCTGTCAGATACTGTCATCACATAGGATTTCAGGTATAATAGCAGCAAAATGTAATAATAATAATGAAATGCAGTCAAAGCATTCTGGCAATGAGTGAATGCTCTTGCCTGCAACAGTTTTCAAGAAAATTTACATTTTTAAGACCTGTTCCTTTATTATTTTGGCCTGTTTGCAGAGGCATGGGAGGAGCTGACATTTCAAATCATTGCTGCACTAACGAGCCATGGAAGCATTTATCACAACATGCCAATTAATATTTGGGGGCTACTCAGCACATTTAACGAAGGCTGAGGATAATCACCCTTGTTGTGTATCCCAATGTCCTCCCCAAACACTGTTTGGATCTTTNTTAACGAAGGCTGAGGATAATCACTCTTGTTGTGTATCCCAAACACTGTTTGGATCCTAAAGATTCTTTTCCTTTAAATGGGTTTGCTTTTACCAAACTTGGGGATAAATCTGCATAAATCTGATTGTGCAGATCAGTTCCTGCTTGGAGATAAACGTGGGTACAATGAGCAGGTGTTAAAAGGGAGGAGCTGTTGTCACATCACTGTATAATTGGAGTGATTTCTGTGTTGCAGGGATGGCACCTCTGCATGCTGCCCCTCCTGGTGCTGTCGTGTCGAGTGCACAACTTAATGACATTTGATCCTTTCAATTTGTGGCCTCTCATCTCGTTTCTGTTTGCTATCAAAAGGATAATTTGTAAAGCAAATGTTCTGTTGACCTGAATTGGCAGAAGCATTTTTCAATCTGCCAATTTTTTCCACTTAAATGAAAAAGAATTCAATTTATTAGCCTATAACTTTCTCTTTCCTTTAATGACGGGTTTATCATTCTACTTAGCATTTGTTCAGACAGTGGAGCAACTTAGGAGCAGAGGAGTGAAACATTTGCATCTGCTTTTAACCTGATGCCAACAAAAACTGTGGATTGGGTTGATATCTTTTGGTTATGGCTTATCAGAGCAAGGATAAGATGTGGGTGATGACAATCCCAAGCAGGAATTGTCTTGTTTCAGCCACATGGCAAACCCCAGCTGTGGCTGATCCAAGTAGCAATGGGTGTGTAAAAGCCTGTCTGGACTGAGGAGTAAAGAGGAGATAAACACATCTCACTCCTGGATGCTGCACAAGAGCTGTCAAGCCTTAACTGTGGTGGTTTATTTAAGCCTGGCTTAAATTATGGCTGACTGACACCAAGTTCCAGGTGTTCCAGTTTCTTTCCTGTAGCCTCTCTGCCTCTGTGGTTCCACTGAAGATCTACAGTTCCCTGGGGTGACACTGCCATAGATTTCCTTGTGTCAGAGCATCAGCCTTTGCCATCAGTTGTTTGTAGCATAAAAGCTTTTCTTTATAACTTTTTCTGGCTCTAGGCATCCTAATAGCACTGCTGCAGCCATTAAAAAAAAAAAAAAAGAATGGAAAGTTTGTTGGGAATTAGGCAGCTTAATAATATAATTTTGAATTAATTCCTCAGAGAAGAGCATGTTTGTTAATATTGCAGGATGTACAGTGTAGTGCTAAATATAAGTGGTGAAAAGATGTATTTTTCTTGACTTTAATTGCTTTAATATTATTGAAAGAAAGCCAACAGTTGCATCAAAGACTTTATCCAGAACTAAGACAAGCCCTGCACAAAAGTACTTCTAAACATGAAGATGCCATCTTCTTTGTTCTAAATGAAATATGAGAGATGTTTTGGGTCATAAATAATAATAATTCCAAGGGAAAAAAGCCCCTGGCAGAAGCATGAACCTGCAGAAATGCAGAGGTGCTGAGTGCTCCTGTATGATGATGGATTTTGCTGTCTCTTGCCTGCACCAGGGTCTGTCCCCACTGTCCTGACAAGCAGCTTTATCTGACTCTGCTCCTGCAGGCTCTGACCTGAACTCCCCCATTCCCAGAGGGAGCAGTCAGGGAAACTGCACACACACCTCTGCTTCTCTTCCCTTCCATCTCCCATGATGTTTTCATGGGTTTATGCTTCTGGATTTCTGCCTCAGACTGAGCTGATAACCTGCTCAGGTTCCTCCCAACCCATCCAGACATCCCAGGTGATCTTTGATCTTTTCCAGTCATGCTCTGCAAGTTCCCACAGGGGGTGAGTTCCAGGCAGTGTGTGCTCAGCTCAGTGTCCAACTGCTGCTGCAGAGTCATCCAACAAGGGTTTGTGTGCCACTGACTTGAGAAATGTTTCTGCCACTTCCCTGGAAACTTTCTGCTTCTTTCCAGTGATTTTTTCCTCATATCTGACTTTCTGTAATGTACAAATGAGAAACAAACGTTATAATATCAATTTTTGTTTACATATACTTAAATTAGAATTAACCTGTGGATTCTGAGCTGTTGGGTTAAACTCAGCTCTGTTGAAAATGGTTTTCATTCTGAAAAAATTAAATTTAAATTGTGGCTGTATTTCATGTGCTCCTGACAGGAGCCTGAATTTGATACCCAACCCAAACATGAATGCAAACACAAGACAGGAGCAGGTCTGGTGCAGATCCCTCTGTTGCAGCCCAAACTCCCATCCTGCAGTAATCCAAAGTTATCAGGAGAGAAAGATGTGCATAAAGAAGTGCAGAACTGGAGATTAAAGTCTCCTTTGTAATTCATGTTATGCTAATGAGGCACACAAGATCACTCAGAGCAGGGTAATGCACTGATAATCCCAAAAAACCCACATAATTTACTATGGGGAGCCTTCACTTAATGCATCACATTTCTGCAAGAAACTTAATAAAAGGCAGCTTAACACATAAACAGCACCACGAAGTGTGGAAGATAATGCAGCATTTGATCAGAATAATACACAAACACCAATGTGAAACCTGATTTCCAACAAGTTACCCAGGAATCCAAACATACATATTGCTTCTTGTTGCTGCTGAAGCAGCAGCTTAATAACCAAGGACACCAGAAGAGGCACAATGAGCATTTCCTATTATTTATATTCCCCAGTTGCCTATAATGACCATATAACTTGATATTTGATTGAATGGCCTGCATATGAAAGCTGTTTCCCTTGCAAATGAATGCCAGCACTCAGCTGCAGCACAGCAAGGAGTGTTACCATGGTGCTGTCATGAGGCTGATCCCAGGACATTTTTCCCCCCAGTTTTATCCATGCTTCCCTTTTAAAGCCTTTCAGTTTCATTGACTAATAAATATATATTGTGCCATAAGGTGTTTTGACTTCTATTCCATCAAGGGTCAAAAAAAATCATCATTGTTGACTTGTTATGTGTTATTATTGGTATTATGAGAGTGTTTAACATCCCTTTGAAAGCCTGCAGTGTCCATTTAAATGAGATTTCATCATATTGGGGTGGTTTCTTGTTGGAGTTCTCTCTTCTGACATTAACCC
This sequence comes from Alaudala cheleensis, assembly GCA_013398995.1. NCBI lineage: Eukaryota > Metazoa > Chordata > Aves > Passeriformes > Alaudidae > Alaudala > Alaudala cheleensis. The sequence goes on along the minus strand of VWYE01019480.1, from coordinate 139,262 downwards.
CAGCAGTGTAAATCTTTCTTCTCACCTGCCCATGCTTGAAAGAAGGAATCAGAGAATGTCTGGGTTGGGGACTGCAGATGTTTATTTTACAAATCTTATCTCTCAGTTCTTTCTGTCCAGCATGAAGTTCACAAGCAGCTGGAAAAATGGAATCTCCCCCACCCACGACAGTGTCTGGGCTTTTATATTCTAAACTATGTTAACATTGTTTTTCTCTAAACACCAATAACTAAACCCCATGTCATGCAGTGAAATTGCACCTTTACCAATCCTAAAAACCCATCACCCTTTGCAAAGAGGAAGGGGAAAAGGAAGACAGAAAAATGTGGTTTTATCACACTGATCTACCTCCATCTTGGCCCCCTTTTACCTATATAACAAAATCTAAAAACCCTACTTCCTCACCCAGTGACAAAAATCACACCAATCAAACCCTTGTGACCTCCAAATCCTCAGACAACCCTGGCAGTGCTTTTCCCATGGGCTGAGACCAAAAACCATCACTGTTTGTGACACAGGCCAGGGAGGATCCACCCCCCTGTCCAGGCTCCTGCCCATCCAGGAGCCCCAGAGGGATACTCTGCTTTCCCACAGTTCCTGAAGAAATGTCTTTCAAAACTGTGGCAGAGAAAGGGTGGGAAAGGAAAGTGAAAATCCTTGATGAGGTGATGGTGACATGATTTAAGAGCTCTGACTCACAGGCTGGGCTCCACGTTTGCCTCCTGTCTGGAAGCTGTGACCTTGCATGTGGCAATAGCTTTGATCCTGGGGTGTCACCTGTGTAAATTGTTGCAGAGAAGTGCCAGAATTGATTGATTTTTATTTTTTTTTTCCTTTTTCCTCCTCTAAGTGTTTCTATTTTGGTGAACTTCGAAAACCACAGTTTAATGAAGATTAAAAAGCTTGCCCAGGTGGTTTTCTGTCTCACAGCTGAGAGTCCTGATGGGTTCTCAGTCCTGGTGGGCACAAAGCTCCCAGCTGAAGGCAGGAGGGGTCTCAGTTTACCCTGAAAACTCCAAGAACCTGACTTTAATTCAGAAATCACAATGATTTGGAATCTGCTGAAGATCTGGACATTTCTGGAAGCCTTGGTTGGGGATTCCTTCCATCCATACAGAAACCTGATGTGATCACCTCCATATTCTGGGGCTCTTGATTCAGCCATTGGTGGTTTTGTGTTTGGTTTTGTTGGGGTTGTTTTTTTTTTTTTTTGTGGTTTTGTTT
>VWYE01019480.1:89482-126919 GCA_013398995.1 Alaudala cheleensis | reverse complement strand
TGTCACCTGCAATAATTGTGTTGACCCTCAATTCCTTCACATTTTTCTTCTTCTTCTCAACCTCCATTGGTTATGCCCATTCCTGTTGATTTTAAGGTCTTATCCTTTGTTAGAAAGTGTGAAAAATGTTTCTCTATTATCATAAATAACAGGGAAACAAAAATATAACATTTTAGATAAGGCTTTCCTCCTGGACAGCAAATTACACAGCTTCTCTAAAATCCAGTCCTCCCACCTCTCATTCTGCTTTCCTATCAACGCCTCAAAGCCTTGCCCATGCCTTTCAGACCTTCTCTCTATGCATCTCTTTTACCGTTTTCCCATTAAAAATAGCAACATTAAAATNAAAAAAGTGACATCAGTGAGGAATCCACAGGAAGAGTTTTTGAGACGTGAATGAGGCTGAGAAATGTAAATGAAGGAGGATGAAAAGCAGCTCAGATGGAATGTGGTGAAAGAAAAGTGAGAAAGTGAAAAATAAGAGCAAACCCAAGTGTGATTGAGACTGGCAAAGAGGGGAGAAGGGAAGCCCATGAGAATTCATTCAGGATTAATTGCAGAAACTGTTAAAACCTGGAGCAGGATTTTTGCAGCATGTGTTAACCTGTCAACAGAGTGGGGAGCACTGTTTTCACAGCAGGAAGGAGGGCCTGGAAACTCAGGGTGAAGCTGGAGCTGACATTAAAAGAGACCTGCAGGCTCAATCTGCTCCCTGTCCCAGAATATCAGGCTTTGTTATTATTTAATTTTCAAGTGCAGGAGGCTTGATGCTTCAATATCCTGGGTACTCCAAGGGGGAGGTTCAGTGAAAACATGAGGAGAATTTAAATGGAGAAAGTTGCAATTGAAAATAACTCTTGTGGTAAATAGGGGAGAAGTTTCTTGCAGTTCCCATCTTTGACAGGTCATGTCACCCAGGAGAAGCTTTTTGCTTCAGAGTGTCTGTGGGTGGAATCATGTGGCTCAGAATTTGTTGCTCTAATCTTCTCCTCATCCCTTCCTGTGGTAAGATTTTTGGATTTTCAAGGAAATGGAATAGATTAATATTCCTTTATCAAAGCTTCTTTCGGTTTTGGGGAATTCAAGGTGGGTTTTTAGAAAATGTAAACAAGGCAACAAAGGCTCAACCAAAATTTGAGTGAGATTTATGCTGCAAGAACATTCTGTGTGAGAGTAAATGAAGAACAGGAGGGGAAAGGAAGACCTTGTGCTGTTCTTATGAGTCACTACTGGAGGAACTGAATGGTTAATGAAATATTGGTAAAGTTTACTGATATTAATAAATATTGTGAACACATCAACAAAATACATTTTCATTTCCTTTGGGGGATAAAATTTATGTATGAATCTGACCTTTTACTCACTGCTGTTCCTTTTTTAGCCTTGTATCAGCAAAAAAGGGGAAAATGGTTGGGCAACATCCATGAGACGTTGCATTAATACGTGAATAGTTGAAATGGATTAATGAGGAATGTTCTGTGCACCAATAATTTCACAAAGGGGTTTATGTTTAGCTCTGACCTTGCCTGTCTTTGTTCCTTCCCTCAGGAGCACCCAGAAGGGTTTGAGCAATGAGCACAAACGCTGCTGCTCTCCTGCTCTTGCTGCCTGAGATTTGTTGCTAATGGCCTGACTCATTAGAGCCCACTCCTGCAAAGATGGACTCGGAGAGTCTGCAAAAATCAACCAGGCTGCCAAAAGCTGCCCAGGTGTAAATACATCAAAATACTGAGCACCAAATTGCAGCTACAGTTTGTTTTGCCCACCTGCCTTTATATTTTCCCAAGGTCTCTTAAAGCTGATTTTGGAGCGTGCTGAAGGAATTTCAGCTCAAATGCTCACATCAAAGGATCTCTCTTATTTCCCACTAATTGACGTTGCTGTGGTAATGTTTTATGTTTAATAAGAAGTGAACTCTGCTTTCCTAGGTCTTCATTCTCTCTGTTTTTTATTAAAAAGAGAATATTTCATGTATCCTCAGCACAACCTTTCCCCTGGTCAGACAGCCAGGCTTCAGCTCCCACCTCTGTAGGGATTTGTGGACATGGAACCCACCAAGGCAACAACAATTTTTGTAATTGCAATCACCATGGCCTGATATATTTACAGGATTGTTGGGAAAATGGGGATTTTTGGTAACCAAAGTGACATAAAAGTGACATCTGTGAGGAATGATTTTGATCTTGATTTGAAAATTCAAGACCTTTTTTTAGGATGATGTGCTTGGAAGTGGAAGGAGCAGGTCCTTGTTAATTGATAATGGCTCTGGCAGCTTTCCCTGTGGATTAGGCTCAGAATTATCACAAACAGAAGATGGAATAAATCTGATTTGCCTACAGAGGATCTGTATGCATAAAGAGAGGCTCTTGTGATCATTCAGGAACTTAAAATTAGGTAAAGCATGAAACTAAATAAAAATTCCCAGCTCTGTGTGCTGGGCATCCTGAAATAGGAACCCAGGCCCCCTTACTGTGCAGCCCCTGCAGGAATCTGCTGAGAGGCACCACAGACTGCAACAACCACCAAACAAATCTCTTTTTTTCTTCCTTCAGATGAGGAGTTCATCCCCTCAAACTCCTCAAGAAGCACAAGGAATTAAATTACTCTTTTACACCTGAAATCCAGCCACTCCTGTCTCTCTTGCAGCAAAGCTCAGGGAAAAAATTGTCCAGGTTCCCACCTAAAAGTGGTGTGGGTTCAGTGCCAGTCTGCCCTGGAACCTTTAGGAAGAGAGAGCTTGGTCATAGGGAAAAAAATGAAGTTTGTTTGCTTGAATTGATTACGGGGAAATTTGATTAATTTTTATGCCTGCAAATCTGCTGTGAGAGGATGAGTGGCAGGAGATTCCTTGAAAAGTTCACAGAGCATTGATCAGCTTTTATACATTATGTAAAATTCATCTGAAAATCAGAGGGGAAGAAAATTAAAAAAAAAAAAAAAAAAAAAAAAAAAAAAAAAAAGTTCCTCACTAAACAAACTTTGTTGAAAGAAGAGTTCAATTGCTTGAGACATTTATTAAGGGAGGTTTTCTGACCTGAATATGAAGAGTGAGGATGAAAAAACTGGAAAAAACACCAACTTGAGAGTCAGTAAAAATTACCCTTTGAAACCAGAAGTGCAGCAAAGAAGAGCTGACATTGAGGGGCACTCAGAGAAATTAAAATTGGTAAAAAAAACCCCAAAACCCCACTTATTTAAGTGATAACAATCATTAACAGCCCCTGGAATACTGAATCCAATGACATAATAAAATCTCCTTAATGTAGAGTCTGTAAGATAATAATAAACTCACTGTAAGTTCAGATTGGTTAAAACTTTTAATTTATGTGCTAGAAAACAATCAGAAACATGGTGGGATCAATGTGCAAATATTTCCACAATAAATATTTCTATGAGAAACTTCAAAACTTGATCTCAAATTCCTCAGTAGCTTTTTAGCTTTCATTAAACACCACCAAGTGAAGGCTGTACCACAGAGCTTTATTCTATATTACTATTATTATTATTATTATTATTTATTATTATTTATCATATTATTATGACTATAATATGGAATAATAATATAGAATAATAATATGCTATAGAATGATAATATTCTCTATTATTATGCAGCTGACAGGGTCACTGAGCACCACGAGCTGCTTCTTATGAGAACAGAGGTGGGAAATGGGGATGTATTTCACCAGATTACCCCAATTAAGAATTTATTGTTAATTTGGAATGAAGCATCACCATGGAAAGGATGGATAGAATTGTAACTGCAGACAGACAGAAGTGGGATTATCAGATTCTGTGCTACAGTCAGAGCCCAAACCAGGCTGTGTCCAGCCCCTGGATGTGCCAGCTGGATGATGGCAGGGTGGTTCTGCCACCCCACACAGCTCTCCTGGCCTCAGCACTCCCTGGGAAACTGCCTTTCCTTTGGATTTTGGTGGGAAAAGACCTAAATCTGTGTTCCCTGCTCAGTAATTAAACAATATTGCCACAATGCTTTGTGTTAGTTTAAGCAGTGAGATTTTTTTCCCCAAATATCAGTGGGATTTAGCTGTATAAAATCCATTAGTATTGATAGTAATTGGAGGCTGTGTAGCTGGATCTCTTAATTATCTTTGCCTTAATTTAAGCATAGAATCATAGAATATCCAGAGCTGGAGGGGACTTCACTCTCCCCTCTTCTGATACAAATAATTACTTGGGGGAAAAAAGTAATAAATGTAGAAAAGAGCCTCTCTGTGCTGATGAGTGCAGCAGGTGGTAGTGCATTGTCAGAATGGGCTGTTCAGGTTTCATATCCATAAACAGATCTTTAAATTACCAAACACAACCTCAGAACACTGCAAGGTTATCAACACCCACGTTCCAATCATTAATGGGGCAGGGCTTGCTTTTCTTTACCTCTTTTGCTGCAAAGAATATGCACCAAAAAGGGGAAAAAATAAAAGAAAAAGAAAACAAAAGGTATAAGCAAACAACAAACAGTTACTATGGTTATCACAGTTTTAATGGAACCATTTGAAGGATATTTATCCTTGACATTTTGAAAGTGAAGTTCAGCCAATTGTGCAGAAGGGAATACAAATGTATGCATTCATCCTGGCTTAAAAGAATCATCCTCTGCTTCATTTTTTCCCCCCTAAACTATGCATAGCCATAAATTCCAGTCATGGGGGTTTTTAAAAGAATTTATTTACCCATCCATGCTGCTTTTCAAAATAAACATGAAATTTATCATAAAAAAAAAAAGCTATTTTGTTGCCTGAGTTTGTATTGCTGATAATGACAAAGAAAGAAGGAAAGAATCCCCACAGAACTCTGGGGAAGACAATTTCTCCAGCTCTGCCTTTCATTTAATGCTTCTTTAATAGGATATAAGTTTTACAAAATGGGTTGTTTTTTCCACTGGTGACAAATCATCCTGGAAGTTCACAAGCACTTATCCAAACTGCTGCTGAGCTTCCTTCAATGCTTCTGTATTTTATAAATGTTGTTTACAGACCCTTCTGTGAGAGCTCCCTGTTGAAAAACATTATATGCTAAATAGAAACACCATCAGGCAGATGTTGCAGCATCAAACATTTCATCTATCAGAATTCAGATTTATCATCTGCAGACCTGGGGAGCCACTGCAGCAATTATTGCAATTCCTGCATCAGTGTGGCAGGAATTGTAATCATTTAATGCATCACAGCACTGAGGCTTGGTGTGTGTTTTTGGGTTTGTGTGGAAAGGTTTTGGTGACTTTGGGGGGCAAATTGGGGTGGCTTCTGTGAGGAGGTGCCAGAGATAATCCCATGGAAAAGAGAGTAATTTTTCATGTGTTATTTATCACTTTACATTGTCCACTAAAATTTAGGAGTAGATTGATAGCCCTGTGTGCTTTGGTTTTTTATTCAGTAACCTTGTATTCCTGTCTGCTGTAGGAGTTCCAGTGCCTTGTTCCAATCAGCACCAGTGAGGTATCTGAAGTCAGTTTAGCTCTCAGATTTCTCCAAATCTGAGAAGTTTTGGGGCTCTGCACAACTTCTACTGCAGTGAATTCAGCATACACCAAAAATATTTAAAGTTCTGAGATGTTTGACTGATTTAACCCCCAAAAAGAAAATCAAAAACCATTTATACCTTGCATAAAAACTTGCTGGCTGGTTAAAATTCTGCCATTAGCTTATTAATGATTATATCCAGGAGCAGGTTCTGCTGTGTTGAGGGAGATGCAGCCGTGTGGTCTCAGTCTGCTTTGCTAAATGCTTCATTATCCCTCCCAGCTGGAGCTTTACTGGGCATGTGTTTGTTTGCTGTGCTGCATTATAAAGAGAATATGTGGAGTTATGGCAGTGAGTGGGCAGCACTTTGTGTGTGAGTCACTCTTGTCCAGAGACAAAATGTGTGGACAGCAGATCCAGGCTGAATATATAATTTTCATTAACTTTTATTTGTGATAGATGATCCTGCAGGAGCAGGGGGTGCACACATCAGGCTGGCACAAAGCAGCTCCAACAGGAGCGTTGCATTCACCTGTGCTCACCTGTGGCACGTAACTCATGCAGGGTCTCGACAGGAGAATAAAAAACCATGATTTCACCACCTGGGTGTGAGCACTGCCTGCATGATGGAAGGGGGATTTAGGCACCAGAGTTGGGTTTCAAAAGCTTTTGGGAAGTTTCTCAAGTAGATCTGAAAAGGCTCCATAAAGAGCCTCCTGTGGTTTCCCAGAACACACAGTGGGATCCTCACCAGTGTTTCTGTAGGACCAGAACTGCCTTTGTCCAAGGATGCTTGAGCATTTCATGTAGTTAATGTGTAATCCTACCCTGCCTCTGAAAATAAATGCTGATGGCCTTGATCTTCAATTACTGCAGAGATTTCCAGAGTCAGAGAGACCTAAATAATGTTACTCAGTTTGGTTTTTTTCCTTGCTTACCTGCTGTAGAGCTCTCTTGCTTCTCTTTGGGGCTTCTATGGATTAACGAGGTGGATTTCCAGATCACTGTGTCTGTCTGAGGACTCACAGCCACAAATACATCAGGTGAAAGATTTACTCAAATCAAAGTAACAATTTTGCATTTTGCAATTGCTTAAGGCTGGTAACTCAGCTGATAGTCACGGTGGAAATGGAAAAAAAGAGAATATCTCCTGGTAGGGCTGTTGAGGAGCACACCTGGTGCAGGTGAGCAGCTGCAGGGAGAGCTCCTGATGGAGCTCTGGGGTGGGGAAAAGAGCCAGAGCCCCAAACTGATGGCACTTTGTATAACAAGGGACACCTGTGGGGCTGGCCAGGTGAGACACATCCCCGGGGCAGGAGCAGAGGGCTGGGCAGGAGGAGCCCAGAACACACCGGAAGGTGGATTGAGAGGGTGTGAGAGCCCAGTCTGTGTGGGGACATGGGCTGTGAGGGTGTGAGAGCCCAGAATATGAGTCAAAAATGGATTGTGAGGGTGTGAGAGATCAGAATATGTGGGAAGATGGATTGTGAGAGCCCAGGGATTCAGGGCCACTCCCTGAAGGCACCAACTTGAGGTGGTTTTGTGTCACTGCCCTGTGGACAAATTGCTTTGAAGGATGTCGAGGTCTGGGACCCAGCCATGGGAAACCTGAGGAGGAGCAGGTAAGGAAAACTTCCAGCATTGACACTGATCTCTTATTTCTGTGGCTTTTAGTCCTGTGCTGGAGTGGGTCTCCTAAGCTCCAGCTTTAATTGGCTCCAGGTTGGAAAAGACACCATTTATTTAACATACACTTTGCAATGAATACACATTTCACCCAAAAAATCATTAAGGGGTTCTAAGCTAAAAATAGCACTGTTTACATTATTTATGGTTTGTGTCACTTATCTGGCAGGTGTGAGGGGCTGTGATTTTAAGGTAGTCAATGTTGATGGGAAAGAATCCTCTGGATCAAAGGGCCAACCATTACACCAGCCATGGTTTGAGTATCATGCTAATTATATGTATCAGAAAATAGGTGTACCTAATATTTTGCCTTCTATTTAAAATAAGTAATTTTCATGAAATTCAAATGACACCCAGACTATTCCAGATGTAAATTAGTTTTACTGGAACATGCACAAAGGTTTTCATTCACTCTCACATCTGGGGTTCCCTGATGGCTCATTGTATTTAGACATTAATACCAATAAAGGGCACAGTGATTGCTTTAGATAAGAGACACCCTCTGTGGTGGAAATCCCCTCCTACAGAGGGTGTGGTCCTGATCTTGGGAACTGCAGCATTTTGGTAACTTTTTATCTGTCTCCAGCACAGATGTGGCAAAACAAATTGTGATTTCTCAGCAAGAGTTTCTGTGGTGATCACAGCAAACAGGCTGGAAAGGTGTGTCTTCTCTTTCCACAGAGTTCTTAGATGAAATGAATTTCAGAAATCCCAGGAAATGGAATACCCACTTAGAAGTTTTATAACTTTTTAAAAATATATGTACAAAACTTCTGAATTGGCATCCACAAGGCCTCTATTTTATTTCAGCCTTTTTGGGAAACCACACAAAATTTCTTATTAAAATGGGATCAAAGCTTGGTTTTTATTCCAAATTATATCCACTCTAGGTAAACTGACACAGCAAGTGCTTTGTGAATTTAAAAGCTTAACAAAAAATATCACCAGCATGTCATATCAACGTCCCCAAGTGCATATTGCTAGAAGCAGAGAGGAGACAGAAGAGAAAAAGAAGCTTGGGGATTCCTGAGGAAATGCAGCCTTTGGTTTGGTACAGGTTGCTGTAAATATTCCATTAGAAGTATGAGGCAGCCTAGAATGCCATAAAGCCCTGGGCTTGAAATAAAGGCAGGAGATGTGAAACTCTTTGGTATATGAATATTTTTTACTGCAGAGTCCAAGAAAGAGATGGCAGGAGATGCCTTCAGTCATCCTCCAGAGCATTCATTTATTCTGATTCCTGCAAGGAGGAGAGCAGATATGCAGGGCAGGAAGCACAGATGAGGAGCCCTGCTGCTGCTGCAGGGGATTTCAAATGCCACTGCAATGGATGGGCTGTGCTGCCTGCACTGCAGCATCTCCTTCAGTCAGCACTGCTGGGACCAGGCTCCAAAAAATAAAATAAAATACTGGAGATTTAACTTTCTGCCTCTCAGGGAGATGGAGGGTGCAGGAAGCCTGTGAGCCTTTTATTAAAGGAGGAGCTCACTCAGTCACTCCTCAGTGTAAGGAATTCTCTCTGTTGGAGGGAGGCTGCGTTAAAAAGCTGTGTCAGGTTCTGGATGTGGCAGCCCCAGCTCCTGCTGAGGGTGTTTACACAACCTCATGGCTCTGAGAGCAGCTTTCAGCACCTTTGCATTCCTCTCTTCCTGGGCCAGGATTTATGGATTTATGCCCTAAAGGCTGCTCCCTCCTGGGCAGGCTGTCAGCATCTTTGTGGGACCCTTAAAGCTGCAAAGAAATGTGGGTGCACAAAGAGCAGCTTGGTCACCCTCCTGACATTCATGTTTCTTAAATTACCAGAAAAGAAACTGCACTGAAGCTCAGAGGCTTCCACAGGGTGCTCTGACCCAAAGCAGCATCTTAGTCATAGAAGATTCACTCAAAACTGTAAGAAATAGGCAAATTGTGCAACTCTTCTTCCCCTGGAGGAGAATCTCTCCTGATGGCTGATGAAGAGAAATTTCCTTTAAGGTGAAAATGAACTAAGTGTGGAAAAGAAGCCTACAGAACTTAAAGGAAAACATATTACTCATTCTTTCTAATTTTCTGCAGTAACCTGGCTGCTTTTAATAGAAGTTTCTGAAACCATAATTCATCATAAGCTGGTTTATGTTGCTTGGTAAAGTGAACCTGATTTTTCTAGGAGTGTGATTAATAATTTCACTTCTTCCTCCTATTTATGGTTTAGCATGAGGTCAATCAATTCCTTAGCTTTGTCCTCTGAGTTCATACCATATTGTATTAAAGATGTGAATTTGCAATCACTTATAATCCTTACATTTTAAATCTCTGGTATAAAAATGTGTTTGGGCTCTTGTTCAAATGAAATCACTTGCAAAACCTGGGAATGTTTTAATAATTTAAAATTAGCCAGTCCTGCAGTCATTAAAAATTCTGATCACATCAAATTTGGGCACCTTATGAAAAATGCAGCAGTGTGGCAATTGTACTTTGTGTCCTGGTGCCTGACCTTCCTCTGCTGCTGCCTTTGTCAAACACAAATTAATTTCACCTGTAGGCAGTAAAAGTTCAGAAATGCAACAGGTGGAAATCATCTGGGTCTTGTTATGGGAAGGATCCAAGTGCAGAAGGAGCTCTGAGCACAACAACAGAGTTTTCTGTTCTTTAATGTGTGACTGGGGAATTCCAGCCCTGTCCCCACTTGGCCAATTCCTGTCTCATCAATTTGCTCTGATCATCTCTTTACCCCCTGATTTGGCACTTCCAGTTTTGGCCAAATCCCACCAGAATCCACCAGCCTCTCCTGAAATACTGGAGCTCCCTTTGCAGGAAATCTTTCAGTCACAAAGTGGCTTTAATTCAGACAAGTGTTTGTGTGCAGTCACCTTGTGTTTGCAGCTAATGCAGCTCCAAGGTATTTAAAGCTGGCCCTAAAGTATTTAAGTTTGGACTGGGTTAAATACAGAGCAAAGTGGGAACAGCAAAACAGGCAGGTCCTGGACAGGTTATATTGGGACAAGGTCGTATTGTGACATGGGTCAGTTCAGAATAACAAATTTGTTTGTGAATAACAAAATTTCTGAAACTGAGGAGGAGATAAAATCTCAGAGCACAGTTGGTAGTTTGTAGCATCCATGTTTGTAATGATGTCAGTGCAGTTTGGTGATGAGATTTTCACTCTGCCTTTTCTCAAAACGAGGAAAAGAATGAACTGTGTACACATTCTTTTTGATTTTATTTATGCAAGGTGCTCTTGATGCAAATTGCAGTGGCTTTAGTGATCTCTGTCTCTCAGCAGCAGCACCACAGTGTACAATGTAATAATGTTTTTAAGGCTCAGTCATTTATTCTGTTCTTCCTTGCCACAATAAGGTCCATATCACCTCCCCCTGCCCACGGTCTGAACATCTCAGGGGCTGAATGAAGAGGAAAATGGGAGTTATTAGTCATGGAAAAATAAAACTACCTGTAGTCCTTGCTTGAAGAAGCAATTACAATAATCTATTTCCATTGTCATAGTTTTGCTGGAAACATGGAAACAAATGGGGCTACTTGAAATTGAATAATGTTCTTAGTAATTTATGGTGACAGTTATTGTTATTACAAAGCCAATGCAGGGTAAGGAAAAAAATATATCAGCTAGAGATGGAATGGGTGCTTTGCAAATAATTTCTACCATATGAAAGTGACAGTTTTCACTGGTTTTGATCACCACAAATGTTTTCCCCCACGTTTTATTTTGCTCCTAAGTACTGTAGAAATCTCAAATTAGCCATGTTGTTTATGCCATTGAAGATAATTCTGGATATGTAGGATATGTGTCTTGCAGCCATATGTTAAAAGGTCCAGTTATTCAACAGATTATTATCTTTAATCAGTAAATCATCCCAGGCTTTGCAGCCTGAATATATTTTTAACACAGTGTTTATTTGCATTAAACTCCAGGATCCATTTCAGGGAGATCAAAATTGCAAAAGTGAGCTACACATTTCTCTGAATGCAGCTTTGCTGTTGAATGTACTTTTAAAATAATTTTCCCAACTTGGCATGTATTCAAATGCTTTGCTTGCTTGTTTTACATCACCCTGCTGAGAATAATGGTTTCTAAAAGGAAATTCTGACTCTTTTTTTCATAAGAGGACTATAATTCTACATCTAAGGGAATGTAAGAGCAAGATTTGCTCAAAAACTTCATCTAACAGATATTGCAAGCTGCATCCCTTGGTGTTTCTATTACAAGTGTGATGTTTTCAACATTTTTAAAATGCAAAACAATTTGAAAATACTGGTTCTCAGGTAGCATTTGTGTTTCTGACAGTGCATGATTTGCTGCCTTCCCTTCTTGCTCAAATCCAGTTTATGTGTTTATGGTGAGCAATTTTCAAATCTGCAAATCTGATGGCTGCTTGTCCTTGACACCAGATGTGACGTTTCAGGTGTATTAAAGACAAAAATGACTGCACTGCTCTCATGGCTCCAGCAGAAGGATTTCAGCTGTACAGGCATGCTCAACACTTCAGAACCATTTGCATGTTTTTTTGGCCAGAGGACTGAGGGTGTGGAGGAGCTGGATTGGTGTAATAAACCATTGTGCTCCAAGCTTGCACCCAGCAGTAAATTGTTTTATAAAAAATGAACTGCAGCAAAAGCATGTCCAAGAGAAATGTGCTTCAAGAGATTCTGCTTCAGAGTCTTTAGGAGAGATTAAAGGACTCTGCTCTGTGTGCCTTAGGGAGGAGATGTGTGTTTATTGATGCTGAGCAGAGCTCTGGGTCTGGAGCTGCTCCCTCTGTCCCACACCTGCTGCTCAGGCAGCAGAAATGCAGAGTTTGAACCTTTCTGCTTTTTCTAGAGGCCACACCAGTGGTGTTTGTGGGAGCTGCCTGAGCCTTGCTGGGGCTGCAGCAGTGCAGAATCACATCCAGACTGATGCCTTGGGAAGGCTGAGCTGAAACAGAGACTGGACAGAACTAGAGAATAAAGCAAATATTTATTGAAAGACCCCAGGATACCCCTGGGACACCCAAACCTGACCAGGTGGCCCCTCCAAAAGTGCCCCGGTGCCCGATCTTGAGGCCACACCCCTCTGTCTGTTTGGGTCCATTTGCACATTGGGGTTTAATTGTCCAATTCCAGCTCCAGGCTGTGAGGTCTCATCCTTCTTGTTCCTCCCTTCAGTCCATGGTTGTTTGTGCTTTTGGGCCAGAAAGTTGTCCTTGGTTTTCAGCAGAAAGGATTTGTTTTGTCTCCCTACCAGCACTTAACACGAAGCTTAAAACTACACCCAAAACAGCAATGGAATCTGGAAAACATAAAAGCTAAAACTGAAGGCATCAAGACACTGCAAGGAGAGAAAAGGGGTCCCTGCAGGTGGCTGAGATGTTTTCAGAGCCCTGTGTGCTGCCTGCCCACACAGCTGAGGAGGCTCACAAGTGTAAGCTGACACTCATCACCCCCAAATCCGTGTTTCAGCCACTCCAGACCTGCTCCTGGACACGTGGCACCAGGGCAAGAGGCAGCTGATGCCTGAATGTGGCCCCAGTGTGCTCTCACAGCTGTGCCAGATGTTGCTGCTGTGCCCAATTCCAGTATTGTTTTATAAAGAGTCCTCAAAAGGAGAAGGGAAGAGCTGTGCAAGAGTGAGATATTCTTTCTCAAAACTGCACAAAATTACCAAAAGGAAACATGCTGCCCCTGCAGCTTTGCTGCTCTGTCGTTAAATTCAGCTTATTGCTTCCACATCACAACTCTGGGAAATCAGCTCCCACGTTTGGTAAGGATGGAGCCAGAGGCTGTGACAGCCAGGAGACACTCAGAGCTGTTCTCTCAACAGGCAATTTTCTCTCATATGTGGTGCATCTACAGAGGCTTTCATTAACAAAACCCATTTCCTTATGGTTTCACTGCCATCTCTGATATTTTTAGCACTGAGTGGTTGGTAAAAGGTCCATAAAGGCTGTTTTAGACTCCTGGAATTTGCAGTGCTGTGCATCTGATGTGTGTGAGGTAATGGCTCTAGCAAAGCATTCTGGTAGGTCTGAAGGTTTCTCCTTTGGGTTTGGAGTGTTTTTATGACATGGTAACCCAGCAATAATGTCTGTAACCCCTGGGCTTTGTCCCTTCAGCAGAGAGAACAGCTCAGAGCATAACCCAGGGGAGCTGTGGGCAAATGCATGAGACACTGCAGGAAACAGTCACATGAAAAGATTTAGTGAAAGGCAGTTCCAAATGCCCTCTAATGTGTGGGCAAAGTGTAAAAGTGCCCAAGCTGCACTTGCTCATTCCTGATTTAACAGGTTAATTCCATTCTGTTTGCTAACACATGGGATTGGATATTCAAAACACCAGCAGCAATTTCAACAACTAATAACTTTGGGGCTCTGAAATAAAATTGCAAAGGATCTAAGAATCATCACCTGAGGATATGTGTGTCTTTTCTTTTTACATGAACATTTATTACTAACAACCAAACATTTACCTTTAAATTAGTCTTACAAGGAATTTTGCAGGGTATTTGCTGTGGGAAGGTGTCATTACTACATTAACACACTGACTGCACTGTCAGTTATTTAATTTTATTTCTATTTGGTTTCTATGCAGTGCTTTGCCTTACACTAAATGCACCTTGTGTAAGCATAAAGTCAGAAAAATTAATATGAAATTTATTTGGTGTATTTATTCACTCTTTTAAAGTGCCTTTCCACCAGCTCACACCTAATAAAAGCAATGAGGTTGGTTTGGATGGGCAGTAGCATTCTGTTCAAAGCACTGACATTTCACATTCAAACCCTGTTTTGGAGAAACTTGCTGCACAGGGATCTCTTGAACATGAGTCTGGTGCCTTGTTGAGTTCATATTATGTTAATGCACAGTATTTGTGGTTTTCTAAAATCATATATTATTGCTTTTTCTCATCTGGAGACAGTGCAGCCTTTATTTCCTCACTGTGATGTCTGATATTGAAGAGGGCAGTGTAAGCATTAGAAAACTCTGGGATTTTTGTTGCAGCTGGAGTTTTTTTGTTTCCCTGGTGAAATGCTTTTGCAGAGCAGCTGCAACAATCAGCCTCGTGCTGCTGGGTTACCAGCACAGCCACCCCTGCAGGTCCCTCATCAGACAGGTTATAATATTAATATTATAACATTAATATGCATTTCTGGACCTTTCTGTCACCAGGCTTGTTCCATGCTGGAAATGCTGGTCCTTCCTGCCTTTCCTGGTGCTGTGGATCCCAAAGCTTCCTCTTCTATTTATATATGCAAATTTAACAGATCCAGGGGGATTTTAACATAATCCTTTTGGGTCCTTCCTTCTCCTGGGGAATAAATAAACTCCTGAAGGTTCCCACTAAATAAACAAAAATGTTGCAGGCTGCAAATTGCTGAGCTGGCACAAATCCTGTTGGATCAGGGAGTTCAACTCTGTGTGCCTGAAGCTGTGAGGTAAATTGATATTGGAGCATTAATGGAACAAATTCAGTTGTTCTGATGTCATGAAGTGTTTCCTGCCTGAGACCTGAGTGGAATTTGGAAATATCCCATCTTTTGGGAATGCAACTGTTTGGATTTAAATGTGCAAAAATAGGGTGTTGGGGCAAGCAGGAAGCTTTGGAAAAGGTGCCTTAGATGCAATTTCTAAGGAAGAGGTTTCTGTGTTTGAATTTCATCACATAAAGAAAGTTTTTCCCCTCTTTCAGTGGTGTAAAGGTACAAAATCTGCCAGTTTGGGAGGCACCGCAGTTTATTATGAAGAGGTTTTCAAAACATTTGCTTGGGTATAGAAGATGGTGTCAGCTACTTTAGTAAGAGCATTGGAAAGGCTCAGAAAAACACCACTTTTCTTGCCTGATCCTCATTACTGGATATGTGAGGTGCAGCCAATCTACTGCCAGGAACTACTGGAATTACTCAGATCTTAGCAAAGCCTGTCTTGGAAAATCAACTCTTCTTTTTTTTTTAATAAATTATGAGCTTATTTGTTTATTTATTCACAGTGTTGCCTGTTTTTAGCAGTGTAATAGTTACTAGGAGTAACTTTGATCTTAGTTATCTGATTGCAAGATCTACTTTTATTTTTTTATACTGAGAATTCACCACAGTTACAGGAAAATTAGATATACAGTGAGTCTACTTAGTGAGAAATTATTCAGCTGTAATGAAAGTGAAATGTTAGCTGGCTTTGATGAACCACTGCTGCATATTGCATGTTGTTTTGCTTCATAAATAAATCCTTTTGCATTCATGGCTGTAAGTGAAAATTTCTGCAATTCATATTCAGATAATTAATGATTAAAGATTC
Organism: Alaudala cheleensis; assembly: GCA_013398995.1. Taxonomy (NCBI): domain Eukaryota; kingdom Metazoa; phylum Chordata; class Aves; order Passeriformes; family Alaudidae; genus Alaudala; species Alaudala cheleensis. The sequence continues at coordinate 111,491 of VWYE01019480.1, read as the reverse complement.
CCTCTTTCCTTTCTTCTTCTTAACAATATTTTAAACAAGAAGCCTTTGGCAAAAGGAGAGAAACATCAGTGCTCTGAGCCTTAAGAACTCATGAACTTTCAGTTTTATCTGCTATTAAAAAAATCCAAGTCAAGATAAGGATTAAGTAAAGGACTTGGTCCAAAATCCCATTGAGGTCCCTACAAACACCTTTACAGAGAGCAGTGGATGTGAATTAAATCTCTGTACATCTGCATTAAAGTTTTCATTAAAGGCTTCATCCTGGCAGTGTGGAATTCCCATTTATTCCAAACAAAATCTGCACTGGCAGTGAAGTGACCTCCAAAGACATTCTGTTTTCAGAAATCTATTTTTCACTCAAGATAATTCTATGGCCTTCACAAAGATGGATGTTGGGTGCAGGCACTAATTTTGTGGAAGATCATTCCACTCTTGAATTCCCTCAAACCAACTTTGTTTCATTATCTTCTCATAGTCTCATATATGAGTTTTACTTTGGGTTTAAAGATGAGTTTTTACACATATTTGCTCTAATTTGGCTAAACTGAAGTTCTTTTTATAATATTAACCATTATTTTGTCTCCTCTGCTGCCCTCTCTTCCCTAGAACTGTTTTCTCAGTGTATAATTAGTATTTTTCTAGATTAATCAAGCAGTTACACTTGGCTGTGGAGCTGTTTGAGAGGAGCCTTTTGATGTGAAGGAGCTGTGTGTATGAATTATTGAAGAGGATTTCACTTGTTTCCTTTACCAGTGTGATTTGTAACGATGCTGCCTTTAAGAGGGGTTTAATTTTTGCTACCTGAGTTGGTTTTGCTGTGCTTTAATCAATGCAAACTGAGCAATGAAGGCAAACTGTCATGTCTTATTTCTGAGTCCTTAGTAAAGGCTTTGTGGATCTCCCAGCTATCAAGAGCATTTGAACTCCCAGTTTTGTTTTTTTTTTCTCAAGTACTCAAAACAAATTTGGCTTCTTTTTTATTTTTCTTTTTCCCTGGGAATAATATTTGCTAAGTAGTGTAAAAGTGCCTGTGAGATTAATTTTATCCTGTGAGAAAAGGAAATTCTCCTTTTTTGGAGGGATATTGTCAAATTGAATTTATACTCTGCCTCTAAATATTCTAAACATGAAAAGCAAGCTGGGAATGAAACACCACCATGAATGGAGAGTAGGATTCTCCTTCTTTTTGAGTCATCCTGAAAAGGGGAAAGCAAAATGTGAGAGTTTGATGAGAACTGCAAATGGAGCTTTAAATTTACCTTTTGTAAATTGTTTTTCACCTGGATGGGGTGAATAAATACACATTGGAGGTTTTACAGATTGTGTGTTGTGACTGGAATGCCACAAAATTCAGCTTAGCTCTGAATATTGAGGGGTTTTGGGTAGCAAGACAAGAGAGATCTGATTTCCATGTACTCGAGGAGACAAAGGCAGGAGCCACCCTGAGGATCATTCTGGAAATATATTGAGACACAGAGCTCCCTCTCTGACCCATCATGCAAAAGTCTTAAACATCATTTTGCACCACAGTTCTTTAAGCATTCCCTTAAAAGCAAATCAAATGAGATGCTGAAAGGAGCTGATTGTGGTCAGATTATCTTTTTGTTGGTTCCTTGATTGTTTTTCACATCACTGTTACATCTTTCAATAGAAATTTATCTCTTGTTTTTCTGCTTGGTCTGTCAGGATTGTTCTGCTGTTGCACACAATGGAACAGGGACTTTGGGCTCTGGACTTGCTTTTGGATTGAGAAAACAAATTTAAGAGTGACATTTTGCCCAGACTAAACCTTCACCCAGTGATGAAACCCAACTGAAATGTGACTCAGCTCCTGCCTGATTTACACCTGCAGCTCAAAGCTGTTTAATTGAGTCTGGAACTGCACCTGTGTGAGAATTCCAGCTGCAGATCCATGTTTGCCTGCAGGAGAGGAGGAAAAATGGTGAAATGACAGCATTTGAGCTCTGAGGGATGTATAGTGATGATATCTGGAGGATGTTTGGATTGCTCTTCCCAGTCCTCAAAGCAAAATATTGCACATTGATGAGCTTTGTGTGCTTCAAACTGGATTAAGATCCTGAATGGATACTTGTCCTTTGGAAAATTTGAACATTTTCACTTTTTTGTGTGTGTGTGTAGAACAGGATGTGCAGCAGTGCCTGGTCTCCAGGTGCTGTTATGTCCCTCTCTGCACAATCTCAGAATCCAGATGATTTACAGAGGATCAGGCCAGCCCATGAGTGCTCCTGTGTGGTCTCACAGTCCCAAAGCTCTCCTATAGGAAATCAAGGCAGAGAAAACTCTCAAAACTTTGAGCCTGCAGGCCTAAACTTGGAAATGAATGCAGGGATGTATTCGTGTGAGATCTTAGAAAAGGCTTGTAGATCTGGAGGCCAGAAGTCAAAATGTGGATTTGTAGTTGAAGCAGAAACATGCCAAGCCAGGCACTGGGAAGTTTTAGAGTTTAGATATAGAAATAGTTACAAAGGTAGAAAAAAAGTTTTAAGGTGTATTCCTGTAAGTCTTTTTGTCATTAGATGGTTGGTTAAGAAGGTCTGCATTGAGGCAAAAACATACAGGACAAATTAATTAGCTATTAGTGTGAAAATAAAAACAATCTCTGTAGCAGCAGTTTATTGGCTAATAAACCTTTAAGAGCCCTTGTAACCAGAGATGTTGTGAGCACTGACCTCTATCTTGTGCTGTGGAGACATTCTCACTCCTTCATGGGACTGCAGCAATAAATCTTGCTCTAAAACACCTCTCAGTGGTCCTGTCTCTACTTTAATCCCAATACTCTCTTCTTTTATTAATATCCTGGGTCTGGCTTTTGGCTTTTCTGTCACTGTTTTACCTTTTTTAAACTCTTGGGATATTGTTTTCAGCTTGTTTAACAAGCAGCTCCTTCCTGAGGTATTTTACACAGAGCAGTAAAGGGAGAAACACAGGATGAAAATGCCTGACTGCCTGCATGGCTTTGATGGTCACAGATTAAATTCTTACACAGCTATAAATTCCTTCCAAGTCTGTCTCAGAAGAGGTATGATGGCAAAAAAAATCAAGCAGATACAGCCAATTTGATTGCAAATAATAACTCAGAGTAAATGAAGATTAAATTTAATTTAATTANGATGAATGCAGGGATGTATTCGTGTGAGATCTTAGAAAAGGCTTGTAGATCTGGAGGCCAGAAATCAAAATTTGTAGTTGAAGCAGAAACATGCCAAGCCAGGCACTGGGAAGTTTTAGAGTTTAGATATAGAAATAGTTACAAAGGTAGAAAAAAAGTTTTAAGGTGTATTCCTGTAAGTCTTTTTGTCATTAGATGGTTGGTTAAGAAGGTCTGCATTGAGGCAAAAACATACAGGACAAATTAATTAGCTATTAGTGTGAAAATAAAAACAATCTCTGTAGCAGCAGTTTATTGGCTAATAAACCTTTAAGAGCCCTTGTAACCAGAGATGTTGTGAGCACTGACCTCTATCTTGTGCTGTGGAGACATTCTCACTCCTTCATGGGACTGCAGCAATAAATCTTGCTCTAAAACACCTCTCAGTGGTCCTGTCTCTACTTTAATCCCAATACTCTCTTCTTTTATTAATATCCTGGGTCTGGCTTTTGGCTTTTCTGTCACTGTTTTACCTTTTTTAAACTCTTGGGATATTGTTTTCAGCTTGTTTAACAAGCAGCTCCTTCCTGAGGTATTTTACACAGAGCAGTAAAGGGAGAAACACAGAATGAAAATGCCTGACTGCCTGCATGGCTTTGATGGTCACAGATTAAATCCCTACACAGTTATAAATTCCTTCCAAGTTTGTCTCAGAAGAGGTATGATGACAAAAAAAATCAAGCAGATATAGCCAGTTTGATTGCAAATAATAACTCTGAGTAAATGAAGATTAAATTAAATTCAATTTAAAAATTAAGAATTAATTAGATCTTAATTAATAAGATTTTTAAAAAGATTTTTTTTAATTGCAGAGGAAAACCCCAATTTAGTAATGCACTGCTACTTGAGGTTCCTTTACAAAATTCACTGGATCATCTCTGCCTAATTCTAACACACAAACCCTGATGTGATTGAAGGGTGGCAATAGGATAATTTTGAACAGATTTGGGAAATAAATGGAAAATGCACAAACACTTTGCAGGTTGAAATGTGTAACTGCTGATGTTTTTTCTGTTGACTTTGGAGTCAGTGTGTCTCAGTGAGTGAATGACATGGCAAATGCTGATTCCATGGTGGCACTGTCTCTACACTTCTTAGTGCACCCAACAGGAATTTCTCATTTCATGCATCATTTATCATTTGCTGCAGGAATTGAGAAGTCTCACTCTGTGTGTGTGCATATATAAATATACATCATTTTCTTAAGAGGAAGGAAATGTGCCTTGTCAGCCCTCCCTAAGCTGTCAGACTTCTCCTGTCTGGAAAATGTGATGGCACAAATTGTATCAGTGCAGGCTCCTACGTGTGCTCATCTCTGGAGGAGAGGGGAAAGAACAATGAAGTGCTTGATGAAATTTGGGCAGTTAATTACATGTTAGAGCATTTCAGGAACATCCCATCTGTTGCCCAACTGCATCCAGGATTAATTCAGGCCTGAAAATGGAGAGGCCTTGAGAGAATGGAGATCATGAGGGCTGGCACTGTTACCAGGGGTATTCCTGTCTTCAGGGATTTTCATGTTCCATTCCATGTTTCATGTTCTGTTCCATTGCAGAAGGACCAACTTGACAATTCTTTGCCATTAATCCATCAGAGAAGTTGGATGGTGGCTCTTTCTGATTATGTTTCTGTTTGTTTGTCAATTCACTGATATTTTAAACTCCCCTGTTTGCTTGATTTCTGCTCAGAGCATATGAGAAAGTGTCTCTTTGCTCTATTATTGTGACTTTTTGTAACTTTTCAGACATGCTGGTGCAGTGCAGGGAATTTTGTCATTATTTGTACGTTTGATAGGGAAATATGATAGATTTCTATACTGAAATAGAGCCCTTCTCCAGTCCCCAGAGGGGTGCAGGAACTGCAGATTGCTGATTTACAGGGACATTAGGTGGTTCTTTCTTAATTGCCCCAAGAGAATGAAACCAAGATAGGAGCCTATACCCTTGCTGCCCCTTTGGCCATTTCTCTCTTTTTTTTTCTCTGATTTTCTTGTGCTGAAATAAGAAAAAAAGAGATCCTTGAATATTCCAGTGTGGAAAGGGCTGAAAACTCCCTTTTAGTCTACATGGAAGAAAAAAACCCCTTTGACTACATGCAAAATTAAAAAAAAAAAAAAGGGCTTTGATCAGACAAAAAGACAAAGGAAAAATCCTCAGGCATCCAAAAAACCTGCCTTGAAACTGAGAACTCCAGTGGAGCACACAGAACCCCCTTCTCTTCATCCCTTCTCTTCATCAAACCCTCCCTGATAGGTTTTCTGTGGGAAAACAAGTTTCTTTTTGCCAGTAGTAACGTGTAACCCCACCCTTACTCATCCCAAAACTCTGTTTTACTTCAGTTTTAATAAGACAAAGAAAATGTACAGACAGCAAGTTCTGATCACTTCTACTTCATTATGGCTCTTGTGGAATGGCAAAGATAACTCATTGAATATGTTCTACTCTCAAAAGAAAGTGTGCTGTAATCAATATTTCAGATATTTCAAACTTAGCAGAGCTATGGCTCTTGTTTAGAAAACATGAGGCATTATTGGAGAAATTAAATTAAATTGCTCAGCGATTTAGCTTTTTTATAATGGCAGCAGAACAACTCAGGCTTTAAAAGATTCCATAAAGAGAGCTATATTTTTCCAGCACGATTATAATTAAGGTTGATGGATTGCTAGGGAGGAGAAGAACAGTGAATTTTCTGCATAATTTTTTTTAGAGTTTGGATAGAAACTGAAAATACATTTAAACACCTACACATGGACAAAGCAGGCCAGGCAGCTCTTTTTCCACTACATAAATCCTCCCTGACCTTTGAAAATAAATATAAATAATCTTCTAAGAATTTTTTTAATGTTGTTTTTCTCTAAATTTGAGATTGAGCCACCCATTTGCTTCAGCACACCTGTGACCTCTTTGCTGTGTTTGGGGTTTTGCCTGAACTCTCATTTCTGGCTGCCAAGGGAAACCTCCTGAGATGTTTTCATGGAGAGATGAGGCTTCATTTATGCTCCCCACATAATTTTATTGGAAATTTCCCTATTCAGGGGTAATTTTCAAGTGTGATCTCTCCCCTGTTGTTTTACAGTTACAAAGGAAAATAAAGGAGTCAAAAGGACGTGCTCCAAAATGTTGCCTAAATACAGGGCAGTTTTTATAGTGCCACAAATTTACTCCAAGTTTGTACAGATTTAGGTCAAGTCCATGGGATTCTCAAGCATTTTTAGAAGATAAATATTTGGTCTTCAGACCCTGCACAAGGCAGGGAGAATTACTGCACACACACATTCAGCAGTGTGATTTCTGCTTGAGCTGCAGTTTGTTTTTGGCTGGAACAAAACCACTTCTGCTGCGTGCTTTGTGTGCATTTTAAAGCATTTTGCTCCAGTTCCCGAAGAGTCCTCAAGAACAAATTATCTGACACCTGTGATGTTTAGCACATCTTGGAGTTCTTTGTTTCCCCGGGTGATTTTCAGCTTGTTCTGAGGTGTTAACCACACATTCATGGCCAGGGCTACCCTTGAAGAATGGGAAAACCCACATTTTTCCTCTTATAAAGAGTATTTTTCCCCCCTTAATTTTTCAGTAGTAAAACTGCTCTTCTTAAAAAGCTTTAGAGCTCGATTTGTAGGAAGAGACATTGATGTGATCTGGTCTGTCTGCAGTGCTGCTACAAGGGGGTATCATTAAAATATGCATCAACCTGCAGCACTTTAGTTTCTATGAATTATTCCATCCCATTGTGCTCAGTTTTGTCAGGAATATTGCAGATGAGAGAAGCAGGGAAGTGCACGACTAAAAGTACCTAAAAATGGTGTTTCAGTGTGTGTGGAAATAGAAACAGCTCTACATTAGGTGGGAACTTCAGGCAGGTATTGGTGTAAAAGTACCAGGGATTTTCACCATTCTCTCTCCAGGGATAAAGTCAATTGTGGCTTTCCAAGAATGCAGATTCCATTCTCAGCAGGTTTAATTTCAAGAGCCACAAAGTGGAGGAATTTATTTAATACCTATTACCTGTGCTGTGTTTTAGCATTGTGTTTTAATTAATGTGGGATGAGAGTGCTCTTCTGTTTTGAAAAAAAATCATAAATCAAATCATGTGCATATTAAACAGCTTTTCATGGCATGGACATCAGTGCAATTCATCAGCTCCCAGTTCCAGATGTGCCAATTCATCAAAGCAACAATTCTTGTCAGGTGCTGTCCCAATAAATAATTATTTCTGCACCCAGCCCTTCTGAAGGAGCCCTGATGATTCATTAGTGCTAATGCTGGGTGAAACCTTTTGTGTTCTTCAACAGAATTGCAGCTCATTGGGTCATTTCTATCGTTTTTAACCATCATGAGAGTAAAATTTGCATATTTTGTTTCATTTATCACTGACAAAATGAAAGGAAATTATTTGTAGGATCGTCTTGTGAGCATCTTGTATTGATAAATGTCATTAAATTCATCTGTGAATTCCTTTCTCTATAATGATAGTAAATATTTAATAGTAATTTTTGGAAGCATAGTTGATTTTTTTTCTTACATTCCTAGGTGAGCAGCATAGGATTTAATAAATGGAATTTCAAGTCTTACTGACACTTTGAGACAGACACTTAAAATGCTTCTTAAATCAACCCATTCAACCCATACCATTCTATGACAATAAAGGAACTTAAATACCATCTAGTTCCAACCCTATTGGAATTGGGGTTTAATATACTGACACACCTTTTTCCTGAAATATCATTTTTCCAGCAGAAAAAACCCTAAACTGCTCTGGCCACCTCTGCACAATAAGATTTACAATGTGACTTGGGAAAAGCAAGTAAATAAATAAAATATGAAACAGATGCTCAGGTCCTTGGGAATTGGAATTAATTGGGCAAGCTAAGTATTTTCTACAAGTTGGTGCTTCAATAAATTGAAGCATGGGGATATGAAATGTGCTTGAGAGTACTCAGAAACTGCAAGTGGTACCTTCAAATCCTGAAAAGCTGTGAGAGGGAACCATGGCCATACACAACTACTCCAACAACAGCTTTTTCTCTGTAGCTCTGTGTGCACTTGTTAAAACCAGGCTTGGGACTCACCCATCACACTGATCAATAATGTGGCAGTGTGATGTTTTTCATTAGCTGCAGCTTTATTAAAACTGGAAGCTTTTCCTGCTTCTTCCTAAAGGAACTTCTGATTTCAGATTCGCTGTGAGTGGCTCACAGGAAGGGCTGTTCCAGAGCTCTGAGCACAGGAGCATTGTCTCATCTCCCCTTCCAGTTAAGAACTATTCCATCTCAGAGCCCTCTGCAGCCGCTAATTATTCAGCACAGCTCAGGGAAGCAGCTCAGCACCAATCCCAATTTCCATGTGAGGCAGCAGAGCCTGCTCAGCCCCTGACTCTGAGCTGCTCAGCAGGAATTCAGCTCAGATCCTCAGTGACTCTTTGTTGGGGTCCNCCAGAACTTGAAAAGTCTGGGGTCTCAGTCCTTGAGACCCTTTGAAGGCAGTTGTGAGGCAAATGAGGGATCTCGGACTGACTCTGACACTCTTCCCACCCCAGGGGAGGCAGCTGCTGTCCTGCCCTCCCAGAGCTGAGAAATTCAATCAGGATGGGGATTTGAACTCTGGGCTCCTGCAAGTGCTGGTTTTGTTCTGCAGCTCCTTGGCTCTTCTGGTTCTGGCACATGCTCCTAGGAGCTGCTCTGATTCGAATAAATAATTAAATATTAATTAGAGCAGAGGCAGGCAGCCACAGCCAAGCAGTTTTGGTGTGAATAAACCCACGGTTTCTTGTCTGGAAAATGTATTCTGAGTAGGAAGCTTTCTGTTGAGTTAAAAAGCAGTCTGGTTACCTAAATATAAATTGAAACCTATATAAAATCTCTAAAAAAAATAAACCCCAGGGACAAATATAATAAGAGGAAAGCAGTATTTGCAGTTCATTTCTGAACAGCTGTAAAGCACCTGTAACTTTGTTTTCAGGGTTCTGTCTTCCTGATGTAAATTTACAGAATTGAGGAGCAGAAAAACACATGACAGCCCACTGAGAAGGGAAGCAGCTGAGGGGCAATATTGGAACAATAATTTGTGACTTTCCTGCAGCCCTTGTGTGGTCTTTAAGCAAATTCTGTTGACTGCTTTAGGTAGCTGACAGCTTGAAGAAAGGGAAAATGAGGAAACATTCTAGAAAAAAGGCAGGAGAAAGTATTTCTTAAAAAAAAAAAGATACTTCTTTAATCAAACAAATCCATTTTGGTGACTTTTGTTTGGATTTTTCTTTCCTCTAGGAAGGCAAGGTAATTCTTAATTAAAAATACCAAGGAGTATCATTAAATGGACATGAGATATTGTACCCAAACCATCCATATGGGTAATCATAGATTTTTCCCCCCTTATTTCAGCCTATGAAATATTTTTAATGTTTAATGTTTTCATTCTCTCTTTGAGGAGGAGTGAGGGGGACAAGAAACTTAAAAGTTTCCAAGAGATTTAAAACTTTCTAACAACTTCCAGCTCATTCCAGAAGAGTGAGATCTCCTTGTTTGCTGATTAATTCAGCAGTGTGAGCAGCCCAGGGTTCACCTCCTGTGACTTTGAACCGAATTGTCCATTTGAAGTGCTTGGAGAGGGAGTTTTGGGATGCTGAGCACTGCTTTGGAGCCCTGCTGGAGTGTTTGAGGTCAGCTGGGGTTGGTTCATCCTTTTCCTCCTGCCCAGCCAGACACAGCAGTGGGGATGGAGGCAGCACTTTCAAGTCCCACCTCTGTGGTACCAAACTGCCAAGGGGGAGACATCAAGGAATGAGGAGCCTGGGCCGTTTCACTGTCACTGCATTTCTTAGCTGAAAGGCTGCAGTTGTTCTCCATTTTTTGTGTTTTGCTCATTAATCCTGGGTATTTATAAACTGACTTAAACTTCTGTGTGCATATCATCAAGTGTTTCTGCAAAACACTTAAAGCAGATGAGGTCTCAGACCTTTTACACCAGCAGAGCAGAGCTTCATTTCCATGCTAAGCTGACTGAAAATGGAAATAATTCCCCATGTGGCTGGCTCAACAATCCCAAGTGCTTTAGCACCCCGTTCAAAAAAGACAAAGGAGATTATTGACGACTGAAGTAGCAGAAATCTCACACTTTCTCTTTTCTAACTTATCACAAAGGCTGCATATTTCTCCTCCCTGAATGCAAACACACATTCGTGTTCCTCTGTGTCTCCTTGCTCCTTTTCAAATGCCAGATAATGTGTTGTTTATTTTCCAACGTAGCATCAAGCACTTCCATTACAGCTGGGCAAGCAGGAAAAACAGTGGCACTCTGTAGATTAATTTAACACTAAATTTTAAATGTCCTGGATATTTACCTGGCTGATACCAAGAAGACAGATTTGGAATGGTTTGTGGAAACAAATGATGAGAGTGTGAGTGTTTATAAAGTCCTTCCTGGAGATGATGAAATTTAAGTTACTGCTTTTTGTTGTAGGTTCATTTTGCAAATTTGGTTTTAACTTTTCTCATACCTGCTGTCTCTTCACACAGACAGTTCTTTTTAATCTGTACTTCCCATTAAAAAACCCCATTACACAACTTCCCCCCTAAAAAACAACTTCAGATTGTTTGTTTCTGGCCAAATCCATATTTTCCTCAGGAGCTGGCAAAACTTTTTGTCTCTTGGTAGAGCTTCTGTGATGAAGGTCCCAGCATCTCTGCTTCAGCTCTCATTCAGTCCCCTCTGAATAAATTTTGTAAGGGAGTTTGACCATTTCAGCTTTAGGGTAGAATAGATTTGGGTTTCATGCTCTATCCTGGTACTGTAAAATAACCTGCAGCAAACATACCTGGCTTGGAGAGCAGCTTGGAGCCAGTCCAGAGGCAAACAGTGACACCTGGGCCTGTTCTTTCTGAGGACTGCTTTGTTTGGGAGCTCTTTGGTGCAATTTTGGTTGCCCGTGGATNAGGAGAAAGTATTTCTTAAAAAAAAAAGATACTTCTTTAATCAAACAAATCCATTTTGGTGACTTTTGTTTGGATTTTTCTTTCCTCTAGGAAGGCAAGGTAATTCTTAATTAAAAATACCAAGGAGTATCATTAAATGGACATGAGATATTGTACCCAAACCATCCATATGGGTAATCATAGATTTTTCCCCCCTTATTTCAGCCTATGAAATATTTTTAATGTTTAATGTTTTCATTCTCTCTTTGAGGAGGAGTGAGGGGGACAAGAAACTTAAAAGTTTCCAAGAGATTTAAAACTTTCTAACAACTTCCAGCTCATTCCAGAAGAGTGAGATCTCCTTGTTTGCTGATTAATTCAGCAGTGGGAGCAGCCCAGGGTTCACCTCCTGTGACTTTGAACCGAATTGTCCATTTGAAGTGCTTGGAGAGGGAGTTTTGGGATGCTGAGCACTGCTTTGGAGCCCTGCTGGAGTGTTTGAGGTCAGCTGGGGTTGGTTCATCCTTTTCCTCCTGCCCAGCCAGACACAGCAGTGGGGATGGAGGCGGCACTTTCAAGTCCCACCTCTGTGGTACCAAACTGCCAAGGGGGAGACATCAAGGAATGAGGAGCCTGGGCCATTTCACTGTCACTGCATTTCTTAGCTGAAAGGCTGCAGTTGTTCTCCATTTTTTGTGTTTTGCTCATTAATCCTGGGTATTTATAAACTGACTTAAACTTCTGTGTGCATATCATCAAGTGTTTCTGCAAAACACTTAAAGCAGATGAGGTCTCAGACCTTTTACACCAGCAGAGCAGAGCTTCATTTCCATGCTAAGCTGACTGAAAATGGAAATAATTCCCCATGTGGCTGGCTCAACAATCCCAAGTGCTTTAGCACCCCGTTCAAAAAAGACAAAGGAGATTATTGACTACTGAAGTAGCAGAAATCTCACACTTTCTCTTTTCTAACTTATCACAAAGGCTGCATATTTCTCCTCCTTGAATGCAAACACACATTCGTGTTCTTCTGTGTCTCCTTGCTCCTTTTTAAATGCCAGATAATGTGTTGTTTATTTTCCAACATAGCACTAAGCACTTCCATTAGAGCTGGGCAAGCAGGAAAAACAGTGGCACTCTGTAGATTAATTTAACACTAAATTTTAAATGTCCTGGATATTTACCTGGCTGATACCAAGAAGACAGATTTGGAATGGTTTGTGGAAACAAATGATGAGAGTGTGAGTGTTTATAAAGTCCTTCCTGGAGATGATGAAATTTAAGTTACTGCTTTTTGTTGTAGGTTAATTTTGCAAATTTGGTTTAACTTTTCTCACACCTGCTGTCTCTTCACAAAGACAATTCTTTTTACTCTGTACTTCCCATTAAAAAACCCCATTACCCAACTTCCCCCCTAAAAAACAACTTCAGATTGTTTGTTTCTGGCCAAATCCATATTTTCCTCAGGAGCTGGCAAAACTTTTTGTCTCTTGGTAGAGCTTCTGTGATGAAGGTCCCAGCATCTCTGCTTCAGCTCTCATTCAGTCCCCTCTGAATAAATTTTGTAAGGGAGTTTGACCATTTCAGCTTTAGGGTAGAATAGATTTGGGTTTCATGCTCTATCCTGGTACTGTAAAATAACCTGCAGCAAACATACCTGACTTGGAGAGCAGCTTGGAGCCAGTCCAGAGGCAAACAGTGACACCTGGGCCTGTTCTTTCTGAGGACTGCTTTGTTTGGGAGCTCTTTGGTGCAATTTCAGTTGCCCATGGATATGATAACCTCTAATTTGTGGGGTTTATCCCAGAAAATGGGTGGCTTGGTTATTTTCCCATTCTGTCTGTGCAAGGGGATGTTTTAATTCCATTGATTTAAAGCACCAAGTGTCCAGCTCACAGCCCTGAGTGTGATATAATCATCCACCAAGACAAACAGGGACGCTCACCCCTGGGCAAATGCTCCATCATTGCTGCTGTGGTGCCATCCTCTCTGCAGTGATAAAATCATTTAACAGCTGCTGTCTTTGAGCAGGTAGGCTTTTAACAGCCCATGGGCTGCTGGCATGGATTTGGCACTTCTATTTCATTTATAGTTTCATCCTCCATGATTGGTCTTATCAACCCCTCGTCCTGTGGAGGGAAGAGAAATCTCTCCAGCTGAAGCTTTGATGGTCTTATTTGTCCAAATTTGCACTTCTGTCAGACTCTTGGCTGCAGCTCTATATTTCATGTTATGATCCATTTAGATGCCTATGGGGATCTCAACAAGCTTTTTGAGAAGATTAATGACTGAGCTGTGGTTTTTATGCTCGTGTTCCCAGAGAAATGCCTGCATGCCTAATAAGGTTATTTCTACAAGCCATAATTTGCATTGCTTACCATAAAAAACAAAGAGATGGAGTTTAACTGCAAAACATCTGAAGGTTTGCTGCCCATTTTTATCTTTTGGAGATCACTTTTGCAGAAGAAAAGGTGGAAAAGTAAGGGAAATAAGAAAAATAAGAAGTGCAACAGCTTTAAAATGATGGCAGAATTCAAAATTCAGGATTTTTGAATCTTGTACCATATGGTTTTACCTTTGTAAGCTTTTATTGCCAACAGTCGTTTTTATTTGGACATGACTCTTAATAGGAGTAATTTAAATTAGTGTTGGAGCTTGCATAACATTTATTCAAGATTTATGCGAGTGGTTATAAAAAGATTAACTGAATCATTAGCTAAATTGCATTTCCTAATGAAATCACCAAACAGCAGGCTGGAGGGAGAGGTTGTGTTTGTGCTTTTGTTCAACCCTTGACCTAGCAGGGTACAAGTTATAAAGTGCATTTGAAACTTCTGTGTTAAACCATTTAATGAGTGTTTGTTAAACATTTATCAGCCACCAGGAATCATCCACGTGCCCCAGCTGTTTTTTGGCTAAAATTTGATTAATATCTGTTCTGCTTGTCAAAATGAGAAGTGTTTGTCTGGCATAAATCATCTTCCTTTGGAGATGAGTGACCAAGTGTGACAACACCTCCATTTATGAGTGATCTTATCTTTGTTAATAAGATCAGACTTCTGGTCTTTGCTTTCTCTAGATTTGTCTCTTTTGTGTTACAAATTAGGAAAGGCAATAATTTAAATGAGATTTTTTTTTCTTTCCTAATTGTGGTGAGTAAGCCTAATAGGTAGTTTCTATTCTAGCAGTTCTTTTAACCCATTCTGCAGGTGTATTTCTGTAGGATTAGTAGACAAACCTGAAATTAGAAAATTGAACATTTAACATAAAAGGAAGCTTACAAGGGAAAATAATAATTTTAGACACTCCCATTATGTATTGCCATTACCTTAAGTCTATGTAAATGTGAGTAAAATCTCTCCTCCCAAATGAATATGTGTTAGAAAAAATGCCTCCATCTGCAAATAAATGCAGAAGAAGCAATCTTGATTGTTCAGATATAAACCAGAGCAGAACAGACGCACGATTCTGTGGCATATATTGCTTCTATTTCTAAACAGACATTTCTTTTTATAAAATATACAGCGACTTTGACTGTAATTTCCTTGCAGCTTCATAAGAAAAACGGAGAAATTATCATATTAGCTCCTGAGGACATCTTCCAATATTTGCAGAGCAAATCTGTTTGGGGCCCAACACGATGTTTGAGTTTAGATGCCAGACATCTGTTGTTTGATTTGCTGCTAGAAACATGAGATGGTTCAGAGAGGAGAAGGATGGTGACAGGCTCTTTGGTGATGCTGCACAAATGCTGGCTGTGCCTGGGTGAAGTTTGCCAGAGGATGGACCAACAGGGAGGCTCTGCCTGGAGCAGAGGGGAGCTGTGTTAGCTCTGGAACCTGCTGGGCAGAAACATCAGTGCCATGGCCAGGGCAGAGTGTGTGGGGAATTCTATTTGGGGTGGAAACCACGGCAGAGACTCCTCTGAGTCCTTACTTAGTGTCACAGGTGTCACATCTGCCTTGCACAGGGACACTGCACACCTGGGCACCGCCACTTCTCCTGTTTTGTCTTCCTCTTTGAATATAACTCTTAATTTAACTTAATGTGCACATTTATCATTAATACCAATCATCTGTATCAAATCAGAGTGGTTCTTCCCACCCCTTGTGGTCACCCTCGTTTTCTCAGCCTTCTGATGTTTTCATTTTTGTAGTGCAGTTTCTCACAGAGTTTCATGTAAATAGTGAAATGTTGTTGTAACTATCGAGGTTGTTTGCATTCCTTCTCCTGGGAGGAGAAGAATTGACAGACTGTTGGTTTGACNAAAAAAAAAAAAAAACCAAAAAAAAAACCACCCCCCCCCCCCCCCAAAAAAAAAACCAAATTAGTACATCATATTTTAATTTAACTTCCAAGTAAACTGTTTGGTTCTTCATTTAATTGTTGAAAAACTAATTGCATATATTCCTCTTGAGCAAAAGTGGAAAAATATTATCTTTTGGTCTCCTTCCTAGGTTTGTTTATTTATGGCAGATGCAGTTAATGGATATTTCCAACCCCTTTTATGCAGTAAGTGGATTACCTAATGCCAGCTATTTAATTTCCAGTATCTCACATTTTCTTAGTTAGGCTCATCAACATATTTTTACATTAATTATTTAACTGCCATTTTCAGCCTTTTCAGTCAGCCACACTTATGCCTACTCAGGGCACAATTAGTCACTGCATTATTATAAAATTAAACCAGTTTAAGTGAATAAAAAGAAATTTGCACATTTTGAACACAGCTACATCTTGTTCTGAATATTTTTAGCCCAGAGATTGGCTTTTAGCTTCACATCAGGGCATTTTCTTGTTTCAAAATGAGAGAGCCAAGGCTTCTGCAGTTGTTTTCTTATTTTAGGTCCTGAATTGCTTTTACACACTCACTTCCACTTGACTATTGATCCCCCTTCTCATCCACCAGTAGCAAAAAGACAATGGAGGAAGTAAAAAAGTTCTGAAGCATTGTTAAGGAGTGAAATAAATCAATTAATATACAGAAATTCAATTTATCCACTGCCCTTCTTCCTGTTGCAAGCACAAAATACATAACTAATACTTTTTTCCATAAATACCAATTCATACCTATTCTGAGTGACGCCTACAACCACCACTGACTCAAATATATTTATTTAAAATAATGTTTATGGCTATTTGATTCAATACTTAGTACTGATAATTTTGGGAAGAATTGTGTATCAGAGGCTGAGAGGGTGAAAGGCTTGAGCTCTGTTTTTGAGTCACAATTAAGGTTTTGTTCCATGCTGTTGTGTCCTAGGCATTGCTGCAATGCTAAACATAACAGATGGTCAATTTTTAAACAGTAGAATTTCTTTTTGCAACTCAAAAATGAAAAATAAAATATGGCCATGCTATTTTCTAAGTATTTCTGAGGCCAGGAGCACACTAAAGAAAATCAGCATTCAAGAAAAATATTTTAATCTTGGGGAAGAGCAGTGCCTCATCAGGAAACAGGTCAACTCCTCTTTTCAACTTTTAATAGGATTGTGAAATTAAAGGGGGCTTATTTCATTACCCTTGTTCATCTCCCTTATCTGCATTTCTTTCTGCTCTCTTGCAAAGCCAGCTTTGACTCTTTTGGGATATTAACCTTGATTATGCAGCAGAGAGATATCTTTGGCATTCTTAATTAACCACTGGGTGTGTACTTGGATCAAAAATATTAATAAACAAGTTAGAAATGCTACAGGATTTCTAATGTGTTTCTTAGAAAGGTTTATTTTATTAGAAAGCTTTCCCTAAATGTGAGAATGAAAGGCTTGATAATCAACATGAAAGTTACAGTAAAGCATGTGAAGATTTCACCTTTTTATTCCCAGGTGATTGAGTCTTGCTTTGAGTAATGTCACAAAGAGATAATGCCATCATTGGACAAAGTTTATTTCCATTTGTTGTGCTTAAATTACCAAGCACCACCCTGTGAGGCTTTCACAAGTGCATTTTTCTCCTGATTTGTTGCTTTGGCCTCGTGCAAAGGGGGAAAAATAAAAAATATTTGAGTCAGTGGAGGTTGTGGGTGTCACTCAGAATAGGTATGAATTGGTATTTATGGAAAAAAGTATTAGTTATGTATTTTGTGCTTGCAACAGGAAGAAGGGCAGTGGATACACTGCATTTCTGTACTTTAATTGATTTATTCTATCCCTTAACAATGCTTCAGAACTTTTTTACTTCCTCCATTGTCTTTTTGCTTCTGGTGGATGAGAAGGGGGATCCTCTTCCTTCCTGAGGACGTTTTCCTTTTATTGCTGCAGTCCAGAGCTGCTCCTTGGCTTTCCTTCCACTGGGAGAGTCATGGAAACCTGGCAGGATGTTCTCTGGAGCTTTCTGAGTGAGGAATCAGTGAAGGAGCAGATAAAAGATGCTGCTGAATGTCTCCTGCCAGCCCCTCCTGGCCTTCCCCTGCCCCCTGGAGCCCTTGGGGTGAGCACTGAGCTTCCAGGACCCTGAACGAGGGCTGACATTAAATCTGACACCATGAACTGTGTGTCAGTCCCATCCCCAAAATCTCATTTAATGCCTTTGCACAGGGGATGGCTCTGACTTCCCTTTGGGCTGCAGGATCTGCTGCTTTTGAAATTTAAAATTGTTCAGTCTCAACCAAAAACTTGACCTTGCAAACAACTTTACTGACACAAACAGTCTCAATCATTCAAGCAAGGCTGTTTTTGTGTATAATTACAGCTCATATGAGTAGAAATATGCAAGAATGACCTTTAAAACAGGTTTCTTGGCTATCATAACTGAAGGGAAAAAATGTTTTCCCTTTTAATTTAGGTGGTAAATCTAGCAAATAATTTACAGCAGGAATGAATTACTTACCCTTTTCTGAAAAACAAAACTTAATTGTCACAACTGGAAAGCACGTTATTCTGAATATAAAGTGCTTTTTCATGAAAAGTTTAGTGAGGCTGTTTAATGCTGCAAAAGCACTCTGTGTGTGTCAGCAGCACCCACATTAACCCAGCAGACTGAAACTGCTCCATCCACGGACTCAATGGGCTGTGAAATCCATTCTCTCCATAAACCTCGACACTCTGCACCTCAGTCCAGTGGCTCCTCAGTGGATTGAGGCTCCCATGATGAGTCACCAGGTGAATGATACCCTGATAAGGCCTTTTTCAGGCCCTGACATGACAGATTTAGAGCATCAAAAGAATTGAAAAAACTCATTTTTCAAGGTTCTTCAGTTAATTGTATATTTGATAATTAAAGCAGTTATATTTAGGGGTCATTTCAATGCTCAAAGCTTCAAGTGAAATTTTCCAAAGTGCTTTATTTTATTTTTTTTTTCAATTTATGAAGCTGTATTGACTTTTCAGCAGACATTTGTGGGGACAGACATTCCTGTTGCTCCCTCCCAATGGCTGGAGCAGATTTGACACCCCCCACCCTTCTGTCAGCAGCTCCTGTCTCTGCAGGACTGGTGCTCATGGAATGATTGGAAGGGTCCCATTCACACTTCAGAGTGGTTGTTTAATTAACACTGGGTGAGGTGGTTTAAATGATGACCTTGAGCTGTGCAGCGTCAGGGAACAATGTGTGTCCCACTCTGACAGGCATTTCCCATGTTTATCATGGAAAATATTTAATATTCCTTGTTGTTGCTTCACTCTCATTTGCAAGGGTTCTGAGGATTGGACTAGAAACCTTCCCAGTCCTTCCTGCTGTCCTGCCGGGGTGCATGCTGTCTGCTGTGGCACCAAAGTCATCCAAAGAATTTCATTTGAAAGCCAGGAAGTTATCAAACCTTTCAAAAGTCAGATTTTCAAACTGCAGAATTACTGATGGCTTTAGGTCCCAGGCTGGCAGGGTAGAAAAGGTTCTGAGTGGGATGGGGCATTCTCTGCTGCTCTCTGATTCTGACTGGGCATTCAAAATCCATGGAAAACTGCTGCCACAGGGAAGGGCAGGTGTTGGATTTGCATTTATCTCCTTCAGTCACTTGTTATCCTCTGGCTTTCATCACTCTTTATTGGGATAAAGTTCTTGAGTCCCCTGAGAGGAGCTGCTGGGGCAGGGAGCTCTTCCCACCATTTCCAGGGTGAGTTTCTGCAATTTTGAGGTTTGAACCCAGACCTGTGCCAGGAGTTTGTGTGCAGCTGAGGCAGCACCAGCCCCAAAGGGCTCCACACCCTGAGCTGAGCCTGTTCCCACCTCTCTGGAGCCCCTCTGACACCTCAGCAGGCAAATCTCTACACAGAGTTTTAGCTCTTTCTTTATAGAATTAAAAAGGACAATATATACTTTTCAATAACTAAATGGCTCCCAAATGTAAGACCTTTCAAATGCAGACATGACCACGCTATGAAATGCTGCAGGAAGCTCAGAGATAATGGCAATCTGTGTTTTTGTGTTAATTGATGCAGCAGGAAAGGGGCCATTTGTACATTTAGCCTGCTGCTAACCTTGGGGATTAATAATTTATAATTAGGCCAAGCAGTTCCTTGTCAATAAACAAGTTGGAGAAGTTTTCAAAAGGATGATTATGATGATTTTGCTGTGGGCCAAGTTTATCTATACACAGTTAAAGAATTATAAAGAACTCCAAGAGACAGACCAGATAAGTATCTCTAGAGAGATGAGTCCTGATTGTTAACTTTTCTGCAGCATCTCCATACCCATGGAGACTGCAGCTTTAGAAAGTGAAAAGTAGCAGATAAAGAGGCAGCTTGCAGTGGAGATTGGAGATTATTTTATTAATTTAAAAATTATAATGTCTTAAATTTTATCTGCTGAAAATGGAATGAATCAAACCATGATGCACTGCAGTATTAACGAGATTTCAATTAAACTTTGCCATGGTTTTCTCACTCAGTTCTTTCCACTGCCAGGAAGGAGGAACCCCTTTTACAATACACCTGTAAATGCTGGACCCCAATTCCCACATTATAATGTGATGATAACATAATGCAAATTCTGTAAAATATCTGTAATTAAGTATTTGTGAGGCTTGATAACAGCTCCTCTAGTATTGTACAACTCTAAATCCATATGGAAGTTATTTCTTAGCATTCATGCTATTCTAACAGTCATTTGTATTTCATATTATACTCTGTCTATTTTGATTATATTTTATAATAAGGCACAGCAGGATTAGTTATCAGATGATTCTTCATTTGCATAATGAGCTCCTTGAATTCCTGAATTTGGAAGCCTCCCAGAACCTTGCATTAAAAACACATAGTCCCAAGCACCAGGAAATGTGTGAAGGTAAATATTTCCTGCAATGTAGGGTAATTTGAAGCAGAATTTATGAATCATCATCTTCAGCAGGTTCATGTGTTGGTTGTGAAAGAAATGAAATATTTGATGCATGGCATAAAGTGGTAAAAAATTCCAGGATGCCCATTTTAAGTTGATCACCAAAATGTTCACCTCTGCTGAACTCTTGCTTTAACCAGCCAGTGTCCCTAATTCCCTCTGTATGTTTAATATTTTGTATTTTTGTATATAAACACACATACGTAGCCACATATATATGCTTACATTACTTATTACATATGTTTTTGTGCATTAAATTAGGTTTTTATGTACATATGCACATGTTGTGTGTGCACATTAAATTTCTCAGGGTACAATTAGCAGCACTGGAAATTTTCATGCAGAGTAATTTATCTGTTGTGTAATAGCCAAACTTCAGACCCTGAGAATTTCCCACCTCTCTCCATGAAGTCTGAGCAGCAGTTTCACACAGCTCACTTGTTAATTAGAGGTGCCATCTACTTCCTGAGGTCATTTCTCTGGGCTGGCAGCCATTCCAATGCCCAGAGCATCCCCACAGCTGCTGCATCTCAATGCCCTGCAAACAGCACTGGTGGAAATGAGTAAACCTCATTTAAATACAATGTACTTGTGTCATTTACACAGTACAGTTAGCAGAGGAAAAACATTAATTTAAAATCTATCATACCTGAAGATTTCACTGTTAAACAACCACTCTACCTCAAGGTCAGGTGTTGGAAGAATCTAACTGAATGTGAAATACTCCCTGTTGTTTATTTGGTGTAATTTTTCTGTTTTCTTTTGGCATTATTATTCTAATTTTAATGGCATATGTAATAGGACTATATTTATATACACACATATATAAATTATGCTACGAAATATCTGTTTGTGTATGTGTCTGAGGATTTAGGCTCCTTAGACACTTCACTGTTGAATGGAGGGCACATCACCCTGTGTCACTTTGAACCCTGCCCTGTGTGATCAGTATTGATCTTCTTTGTGCAGTTTCAGGGTCAGCAAACCCCCCAATTTAAGGTCCCCATAAACAAACCTGCCTGAATCCTGCTGTTTGAAATGCTTCAGAGAAGTGCTGCTTCTACAGTGAACTTGTATTTTGTCTGGATGATTGAAGTTTATGAGGAATTAATTAAATGGGGCTGTGCAATCTCACAGCTACTCCTGTTTAAATTCATGTGTTGAGGGTCATCTGCCCTGATGAGGACAGACAGCCCCATTCCTGTGAGTGCTCCTCTTGCTAATCCCAGGGACCACTGATCAATGATTTCTGCAGGAGAAAATCACTGAAGGTTTAGGGAGGAATCAGACCTCATTGCTATTTCCCCTGCACTGCTATCTCAACATCTCCTTGGCAGGCTCTGTGTAATAGGATGGGGAAAGGGTTTCTGCTCCTGACTCGTGTCCAGCTGATCCCTTTAAGTTTTCCCTGAGATATTGTCTTTCTTGCTCTGTTAAATCTCTAAGTCACTGATCCAACCTGATGGAACCGAATTTCTAGTGGAAAAGTACAGCTAGGAAAGGCTCCCTCCTGAAAATCAAATCCTTGGCTGTGCAAGGTGAATTCAAAAGATAAAATCTCGTGCTTAGTGCACTGCATGAGGATCAGGAAAACTGAGTTTTTCTGGTCAGCTCTGGGCTCTTTTCAAAATGCCTTTGGGTCAGACCCTTAAATATATGTGAAT
>VWYE01019480.1:0-75324 GCA_013398995.1 Alaudala cheleensis | reverse complement strand
CCTGTCCCCTTGGGTCTATTTGCATATTGGGGTTTAATTGTCCAATTCCAACTCCAGGCTGTGAAGTCTTATCCTTCTTGTTCCTCCCTTCAGTCCATCATTGTTTGTGCTTTTGGGCCAGAAAGTTGTCCTTGGTTTTCAGCAGGAAAGGATTTGTTTTGTCTACCTAAAACTACATCCAAAACAGCAACGGAATCTGGAAAACATAAAAGCTAAAACTGAAGGCATCAGGAGCAGGGATCTGTGGGGGTAAAGCCGGGCTCAGCTCCCCAGGCATGGCTTTTCATTGTGATGCACATTAAGAAATGCACATTTCTTATCATCCACTCAGTGTGTTTGTTTCCCTTTGGATGAAATACAGTCGTTTCCTGCTAAGTTCCCACTCCTAATTTCCTAGGATGTGCATTGTGTCATCTTGGTTTTGTGGTTTTGATGGTCTGACCAGTTGAAATTGTTATATTCTGTGATCTTTCCCTGCTTCAGCCTTGTGGGCAGCTGAAATTCCTTCACAGACAAAACTTGACTTCTGCCATTACTGTCAGTCAAGAATTCTTGTGCTTTTTTTTATTCTGAAAGAGCTGCACTACAACAACAATTTTGTAATTTTCAACAGGGAGAGATTTTTCTTTACAGAAGCAGCTGGGAAACCAGATGGAAAGTCTGTGTTCCTTATTTTTTTCCTTCTTGCTTTAACTAAGTTCTCTGCCATTAGAGTTGGTTCCTTTCCTTGGGGGAAAAAAAAAGATGTGGCTGTTGTATTCTCAGCATGAGATTTGAACACTTCCTCCTCTTTTAGAAATTCCTGGTGAGTTGCAGAGCTTCTGGGTCCATGCTGAGCTTGTTCACCTTTTGGAACAAATGCTCCTATTGTTCCAGGTGATACCAGGTGGTCACAGGATGTGTGTGGGAAACAAATGGGAATCAAATTCTGACTGAAGAATGCTCCAAATTGACCTTTTTTTTTTTTTAGAATGTAAAGGAGCACGTCCCAAGCCTTTACCTGAAATCAAATGATTTCTCTCTTTCTAAGCATTTTGTGACTCAGATGATGTGATCAGACTTCGTTCCTTCAGCTCCCCAACAAAACAGGGAACTGCATTTTAAGAGTATCCTCTCATTCAAACAGTTCCCAAGTTTTCCATCTTCAGAACTGGCACACCATTCTCAGTCTGAGCCACAATTTAAAGTCTGATTTTCTTTTTGATGGTACCAGTTGAGTCCTAAGCATTTCATCTTCCCCCCTTTGACATGCCAGTGACAGTTTGGAAAACAAAAGTGTGTGCATACACCTACCTGTCCTGGTGAAGTTAAATAGTGCTAAAGTCTCAGTAGTGAGTATTTGTGTTTTATTTAGAGCTTCAGGTATTTCTGGCTCTGATATTTCTAACTCACATTTGCTGAATCACTCTTTTCAGTCTTCATGAGCCACATCAGTGCAACATGTCATTTCCTGCTAGAAGGGCCTCCACTGTCCTGCAGCCAACTGGAAAGTCCAACTGAGCAAATCTTCCCTCTGAATTTTAAAATTCAATAGAAGTGTAGAAAACAAAAAGTTATTGCTTAAATAATTTATACTCTGTTCTTCCATTGATACAACTGACATTTCTGGTAGCCTCTCATTTCAGATGTTTTCCCTGTGGAACTCTTTATCCTACAACCTGTGAGGATGTGATTTTGCTGATTTTGTTCCAGCTCATATGATTTGTTGTTCTTAGCAGGGGATAGCTCCTATCATTTTGGAGAGGTGGTATGAAAGAGCATCCTCACTTCACATCTTGCAGAGCTGTTCAGCAGGGATCCTTTCAGAAGATATTCACTCTTCTTTGCCTCAGGCATCAATCTTCAAAGTAAATTAATAAACAAACATTTATTGTATCTCAAGAATTATCTCAGCTTTAATTATCACGACCACACAAATTCTCATGTCCCCTTTCAAACAACACTATCACCTTTTCTGGCCTTTGAATTGCCACCATGTAAAGCCTTCTGTCAATCCTTGTAAATTATTCCAAGATCTTTCACTGACGGATTCTTTTCTGACATCAGCAGGGTGTGGGGCTGTCCTGCAGCTCCTGGGACACCCCAGGGATGGCTCCTGTTAGACCCTTCCCCCAGGGGAGCGTTGCTTTTGACCAAAATAATGCAAGAACTCATTCTGTGCCATCAAGGGCACCACACTACCCCGAGTCAGAGCAGGATGCTTCTTCTTGAACTTGACTGAACTGAATCACAAACTGCTCATTCACTGTTGGTTAATCCTTGCCCACTGGAGCCTGTCTCCTCTCCCCTTCCACCAAAGCCATCAATGTTTTATCCGCCTGAAAATATTGGAACTATGCCAGGCTGTGTGAGCTTTTTTTTTTTTTTTAATTTTTGTTTTGTTTTGTTTTACTGTGGAAGGTGCAGCTGCCAGGATCTTGATTTACCTTGACTGATGTGAGAGGGTGCAGTACAGGACATAGGGCTCTCAGTTCTGCTGTTCCAGAGGTGCTGCTCTGCCAGTCAAGGCAGCTCCCCCAACACCATCCCAAGGTAGAGGGATCGCTGACACGTTGGAGCACAACAATCTGCCTTGGCTCTGCTCCTTGCCCCTTGTTTAAGAGCCAGATGTGAATGTTCCTTTGCCAGGGTCCTGTGCAGAGAGCAGGAGAGCGNGTGGAAGGTGCAGCTGCCAGGATCTTGATTTACCTTGACTGATGTGAGAGGGTGCAGTACAGGACATAGGGCTCTCAGTTCTGCTGTTCCAGAGGTGCTGCTCTGCCACTCAAGGCAGCTCCCCCAACACCATCCCGAGGCAGAGGGATCACTGACACGTTGGAGCACAACACTCTGCCTTGGCTCTGCTCCTTGCCCCTTGTTTAAGAGCCAGATGTGAATGTTCCCTTGCCTCTCCTGTGCAGAGAGCAGGAGAGTGGTTTTGCTAAAGGANGGGGCTCCTTTGGGCAGTTCCCTCTTGGGGTAAATTGGCCTTCCAGGTTCAATAAACCCTGAGAACTCAGGCCCCCAAAGGACTCAGCCTCTTTTCCCAACGGCAGCAGGAAGGTTTCCACCACTCCTGCACCCACCGGGGTCTGTGTGTGTCCTCAGCCCACAGATCGTGGCAGGGTCACCTCGGGCAGAGCCTGCCCTAAAGAGAGGGAACACCTGCAGAATGGCAGGAATGTCAGGATGGATGGCCCTGGGGAGCTGGCAGTGCGTGCCTGCTCCTGACAGAGCCACAGGAGATCCTGTTCTGCAGGCAGGGCGATTTCCCAGCCACCCTTACACCCCTCTGCCTCCTGTCCAGGGCTCCCAANAACACCTGCAGAATGGCAGGAATGTCAGGATGGATGGCCCTGGGGAGCTGGCAGTGCGTGCCTGCTCCTGACAGAGCCACAGGAGATCCTGTTCTGCAGGCAGGGCGATTTCCCAGCCACCCTTACACCCCTCTGCCTCCTGTCCAGGGCTCCCAAGGAGCTGCTGGGAAGGTGATCCAGCACCTCCAGTGCCTGTGCAGTGTGTGCAGGCTCTGCAGGCTCTCCTGGCAGGAGCACTGCCTGCACCTGGCTGCTGCTGCTGATCTTTGTTCCCATTTTTTATGGAGATGGAATGGTCAGACCTGCAGAGAGAGACTCGGCCACACTTGCCTGAGCAGCCCATAAAAGTTAATAGAAAATGAGAGATAATTAATTACAATAACATAATTATGATAATAAATAATACTTATATTAATATAATGATATCTATAATTTTGTCATGAGGTCAGCTGCTCTACTGCATGTCAGTGCCAAGGGCAGCCCAGCTTATAACTTCCTTCTTGTGTTGTACACAAGGAAACACAGGAAAGGGGGAATAAACCAAAGTGTGGAGGCAGAGCTGGCATTTACTATGGCCAGAGCATACATTGGGAATTTTCTGTGCTTTACTCACTAATACAAACACGTGATAAATTTATGTTGGCTCCAATTTGAAATTCAAGCAACTTCCTGAGAAGGAATGACAGAGTCCCATAAAGCAGAAGAATAATGGCTGGAAGTGGTTTAAGTGCTT
Source organism: Alaudala cheleensis (assembly GCA_013398995.1). Classification (NCBI taxonomy): domain Eukaryota; kingdom Metazoa; phylum Chordata; class Aves; order Passeriformes; family Alaudidae; genus Alaudala; species Alaudala cheleensis. The sequence goes on along the minus strand of VWYE01019480.1, from coordinate 71,295 downwards.
GGAGGGGAATTGGAGAGTACCTGAGTGTGATAAAGCATTGTGAAATGATTCACAGGACTGTTCTGGGGTGGGGAACATTTTAAATCATTTGTGTTCTTATGGGATAATTCAACAGCTTACAGGACATGGTCTTTTCAGAGTGACTGCAACCCTCTGCTGCTGGATTTACAAATATATTCCAATTGGTTTTGGCCATGAAGAATATTTTTAAGAGCCTATTTAAATATGGAAGCAAATGAGGAGATAGACTGGGTGCCAGGCTCTGAGCCATCCCAGCCAGGGTTAGAAGTAAAACAGTCTTGCAAACAGGAGTGTGGAATTAATTTTAAAAGATTTACCAACTCAAGAAACTAGACAGAGGGATTTAATTAAAGTCAGAGGAGATGAGAGGTAGCTAGATTAATCTTGGAGGCTGAATTAGTTGATGAATGGAGCCCTTTTGTCTGTTCTTAGTTGATATTAATTTCTGGTGCTGTACTCATTTTTTATAGGGTTTTTTTTATGTATTTTAAAGAAATTCCACTGCTTGGGCTGGTTAAACACCTTTCATTTCACCTACTTTGTTTTTTAATATATTCTGTGAATGGTTTATGATTGCCATCTAAGGTAAAAGATAACCTTTCCAGTCCTTCACCTTAGATGACTCTTTTTTTCAACAGAAAGCCTTTTAAAAATCATTCACCAAATGGAGAATATTGAGTATCAAATATAATGCCATGAAAAAACCAACCCCCAAACCCCAACCATGTTAAAAATTCAAATAAGAAACATAAGAAACCAATCATACAAGTACTTAAAAGAAAATTTCAGTCACCTCAGTGCCTCAAAATTAAGTGAATCATGCAAAAAACCAGCTGGATTTAAAAATCAGTTTGGAATCTAAACAAATCCTCAGGAACCCAGAAACAGGTCTCCTTGAAAACAAGCCTAGGATGTATCAAATTTATTAATATTTCCTATGGAGTCAAGTGTAATTGTATGCTCTTGACAAAGCAGTTCAATTTTCAGGGAAAAAAAATAAATCTATCTTTATTTCTTTCAGAAGTGGTTGGGTCTGTCCCTCATAGGCAGCCATAAAAGTGTTATTTGACCACAGATTAACAAAAAATACCTACCTGCAGTATGTTCTTTTATTTTGTGAAGAATGTTACTTCAGTGTGGAACAGGACATGGACAACCAAAAAACTATTATTAAATGAAAGAACTCAATTAATTAATAAATACCTCAAGTCCAGAAGTTGTCAGAAAAAAAAAAAAAACAAACTAAGAGACAAAGAACTGGGAACAAATCAGGTCATGAGCTTTGTGCTGCCTAAAGAAGCAGAAATGCTGGAAGTTGGAACCATGACTATGGCACAGAGAGATCACAAACTAGTAATTCATATTAATTACTCTGTCCCCGTCCAGGTCCTTTAACAACTCTGTTTTCTCACATACAATAATAATTTTGCACTTTTTTATTAGTGCTTCCATTGCTTGTTAAGGACTTAACATCTCAGGCTATTTTGAATGGGATTTTTCCAGATGGTGCTCTAAATTTGTGCATCTTTGTGTTCCATGTTGTCACAGTCAGGCAGAAGGCACATGCAGTTTTCTGAGACTGGTGTGGTAACTTTTCAGAGTTGCTATTTCTATTTCAAACACAGACATGCCAAGCTTATGCTGACATGTGTGTGCACACTAATTATTAGAATTCCTCAAGGTCAGGTAGAGCTCATGGCAGTTTGGAGTGATATTTCCCATCCTTCCACCACCTCTGGCTCTTCCAGAGGGGTAAAGCTACAAGGAAGGAGCTCAGGCTTCCATAGAAAATATCAATTCTTCTTGGCACATGATTACCTGCACTGGAATATATTGCAAATTGACCTTCCCTGGTATTTCTGGATGTGCTGGTGGTGGCACAGCATGGTCAGGAATGTGATTATTTCTTAGATTCCATTTCCAAACTTCTCAGTGGCTGGCAGCAGTGAAATCCAATAAGAGGGAATAGGAATATTCCTATTTTCCTGCCATTTGTTCCTTTCTCTTTGCCACATTTATGCTTATGAGTGCCCAATGAAGGTTATAAAGCATAAACATGTTGAATTTAGGGGGATATTGATAAGGTGTTGGGGAGATGAGTGGGCACTCAATCCCTCCCAAGCTGTTTGGGTTTTTTGCTAATCATTAGCTATAGAAAACATAAAACCCATGCTTCACTTGGGTTCTATGACTATTATGCATTAAAAGCTAACTTTACATTGCTGTTATGCGACTGAAAATTTAAATTGTATCAAAGCTCACTCTATTGTTGGAAATAACAATAGAGTAAAATAAATTCAAAGTAAAATAAATGTGGAAAAAATCCCAGAAACATCCTGTTGGTCTCTAAATTGCTTATGAATGCCCAATGAAAGTTTTAAAGCACAAACATGTTGAATTTAGAGGAATATTGATAAGGTGTTGAGATAAGTAATGGATTTCACGTGGTAACTCCCACTCTGACACAGAATAAACAGATTTTCCAGCTGGGACTGAGGCTGCAGCCTCAGAGATTCTCCGCTCCAGCAGCTCCCAAAGTTCCATCGTGTCCCCAAACGCTCTGATCCCATGTGAAGCACCACTTAGCAAGGCATCCTCACACTCTGGGAGCCCCATTTCATGCCTCAGGCTTTTACCATCAGGTGCAAACCCTGAGCGCTCTGAGTGCTGATGGACATGAGAGTGTCTGTTAAGGAAGATCTAATTTAAAATCTCTGAGCTCTTCAGCCAGAACATTGCATGAGCTGCTTCATTGCAAGTGGTAGGAAATGTGCTAAGCCTGCTTTTATTTTATTTTTTTTATTTTATTATTTATTTTGTTTTTGGTGCTAAAAGGGGCTGACCCATTCGGACTCTGGTGTTTTAGAGCAGTCTGAGCTACAGATTTTGGGCAGCCCCACGAGCTGTGAGGGCTGTGCCTTCCTGAGCAGTGTTGGAGTGTGTTTAATGGACAAGAACAGATGACAAACAAGGTTCAGTAGCAGGCAAAAAGATTTTAGAGTAAATGATGGGAAAATGTAACTTTTCCCCCTGCCCACAAGTTACCTACTCTGTTTTATGTGTTTGATAGAAGCAGCAACCTTCAAAGCAAAGGAGTAAGGGCAGGACTCTGAAAGCCTGACTGGATTTGTGTTCCTGGGCTCAGGTAACTATCCAGGCAAAGAGCTGGTAATTTTAAAAGTAAATTTTTCAGAGTGTGCTATATCTGTCTGGGAGATGAAGCCAGTTCTCTTGTCTGCCTTTAAATCTCTTTGCTCCTATTTCTGGCACCAGAAATGATGCTTAATTGCCAGTGATGGAGTGTGGCTGGCAGAATTTTGCTTTGCACAAATGGATGGTTCGGGTTCATTTTGTTCTGAGAATTGCCCTTCCTCAGCCATTGTGTTAAAGCTTGGAGAATGAGGTGATAAAAAATGATATTAAACATATTTTAAAATCCTTGAGAATGAGGTGAGAGACTGCTGTGGAGACTGTGCTGTAAATGGATGGACTTGGACAGACTTAGGCACAGCTTAGTAAGGATGTACTCAGAGAAAAGTTACTGCTTTACGTGTAAGAAGCTACACTAGCAGGAGTTTATATTCAGAAGAGGAAGCAGCAATTTTACAAATAAAAGTACTGCCAAAGTCTTAAGGTTAAAGCTCAAGAGCTGCTGTCACTGCCCAGAATTAGATGTGAAAATTGAATATGAGACACAGAAATAGAAAGTGTTCTTCTACCTTTGCATTTTCTGGGTCTGAAGCAGTAAATCTCAGCTCGAATAGATTCATTAAAGAGGAGAAAGGAAAAGACAGCAATATTCCTAGAGAATGCTGGGAATAAAAATTATTCTTCTTTAACTTCTGTATTTTGCTGCGACATTAATTTTTCTTACAATGTAAATCTGTGTGACAACTGTGATCTCTTGTCTTGGAACTTATTATGAATTCTATCTTTTTAGTGGACTTTAGAGGCTATAAACCAACTTTTCAGAGAATCTGTGCCTCTGCACCCAGCAGAAGCACAATCAGCAATGAAGGCTGGGCTCCAAGCAGTTAATGAATACTACAATTAACACTGGCAAACATTTCCCAGTCTATTAATCCATCCCTGTAGCCCAGGATGTCCTGGGAAACAAGGACAGCAACTTCAGAGGCTGGAAGATGGATAGCAGAATAGAGCTTGCTAAATATTAATTAGTGTAGTAACAGTACACTCTTCACTCCCCTACTTCATTTGCCGTGGCCTTTCACAGGGAGAGGGACGTGGGCCATGCATGATTCATTACACACATTTATTTGCCCTGCCTTTTGTCAAGGTGCCATTGGAATGTTGTACCAATCCCCTTTTAGTCTGGGTGTTTTCTCTCTGCGTCTGCCTGTCCTTAAGGTGTGATTTGAGAGCAAATTTCACCTCTCTGGTGCCTTCAGCAGCGCAGAGGAAACGTGTTGTGATTTCACACGAGGTGGTAACTGCTATGAGATAATTTCTTAAATATCTGTGATTCTTCATGTGAAATTGAGGCTCACTTACACCTCACAGAGCAGCCTTTTATAGCACAAAGCTGTTGAAAATTGCACAGTCTAAACCCGTGATAATAAGAATATCACTGGCCATAATAAAGGCTGTAATTCTAACTCTAGGCAGGTAATTCACAGGGTTGTTTAAATATTCATTGTGCCATAGGCCTAAAATGTCAGTACATAGTCTTAAAATTCCACTCCTTGGGCTTTCAAGGTCCTAATTAAAACAACTATATGATGATATCTTGTCTTCCTAAATTTAGCATATTCCTACACTATATTTAACATATTCCTACACTACATTTGCAGTAAACTGTTTCAGGCTATAAGGGAGGTGAAAGGCTCTTGCTGTTTCCTGACAGCATTTTGTAAAACCTGTGCTGTTACTGAAGGAGAAATACTCAGCACTGGCAACTTGCTTTTTCCCTTGGCATTTCCTTCAGTAATTTGGTGTTGTTATTAACTTAAAAGCCACTTTAACTTAGGAAGACAAGCACTGGGCTTAACTTTTGCTTGAAGAAATATGAAAGGAGGAAGAGAAAAAAAAAATAATTTTCTCACTGTGAGCTGTGTATTCTCTGTTCATTGGTGCAGAATGAGGCTGGGATGGCAGAAGCAGTAGGTACAGATATGAGGCATCTCACCCCTACTAGGCAAAGTTTAGGGCTTTGTAGCATCACAAAGGACTGTCACTGTCCTGACAACAATTGGAAGGTTTTCCTCTGGGATGGGTGCATTTAAAAACCAACTCAAAGCGTTGCAGACTTCAAAAAAGAGCCTCAGAGACTCAGCCTGTGACAGAGCAGGTCCCACTTGGCAGTCACAAACAGCTTTTGTGGGGTTTGAGGAGCTGCCATGGCATCCTAAGGGAGCAGTAAAGCTTCCAGAGAATGGTGCAGGAAAGGAGGCTGAGGCAGCACGTGAAGGACAGCACTGCCAGGCTAAAAATCCACTTCAGAACAACAAGAAAACAAAACCGCCCGAAAATCCTTCTTTTCAACAATTTGAAAATATTTGTCTTTTAATGAAATCAGACTTCATTATCCCAACCAGTCTGCCATCCAGGCAGCTCCCCAGCTCTTTGGGGCACACACAATCCTGGCAGGGTGGCACTTGTTCCTGCCTTGGCTCTGAGGAGCTGCCCCAGGATGGGACCTCCCAGTGCAGCCCTGGGCTAATTCAGCTGTGAGGAACAATCTCAAACGTGGGGTCAGCACCACACAGTTCCCACATTTAACCATGGAGAAATCCATCATGCCTTGCTGCAGGGAAACCAAACGTGAGCAATGAGGAGGGGTAATTGAGAAGTCAGCAAAAGCCATCATGAATTCTGCTCCAGTCAGTGCTCCCAGGAGTCAGCAGGGTCACACAGAGGAAATGTGCCTTTGAGAAGGTGAATTAGTCTCTGTATCACTGCTGGCACTGGCTCACCATAGGGGATGGCCACTGAACATGGGAGAGGTGGATAATAAACATGTTAGTTGTTAATATAAAGATTTATGTAAGTACATATTTTAATGGGTCATTTTGGTTACAATTATTGTTACTTGCCAATTGTCATTTAGATGCTGATGGAAGCCCTNGAAATGTGCCTTTGAGAAGGTGAATTAGTCTCTGTATCACTGCTGGCACTGGCTCACCATAGGGGATGGCCACTGAACATGGGAGAGGTGGATAATAAACATGTTAGTTGTTAATATAAAGATTTATGTAAGTGCATATTTTAATGGGTCATTTTGATTACAATTATTGTTAGTTGTCAGTTGTCATTTAGATGCTGATGGGTGAGATTCCCCTGTAAGGGTGGGGTTCCCCTGTAAGGGTGAGGTTCCTCTGTAAGTTTGAGGTTCCTCTGTAAGGGTGAGGTTCCTCTGTAAGTTTGAGGTTCCTCTGTAAGGGTGAGGATCCCCTGTAAGTTTGAGGTTCCCCTGTAAGTTTGAGGTTCCCCTGTAAGTTGGAGGTTCCCCTGTGCTGCCCAAGGAGTTTGGCTGTCAGAACTCACCCTGGGTGCCAGTTTTCTGAACAAGACCCTAAAAATGGTGTGAATGAATGAATCCTGCAGTGATGTGAGCAACAGGGCAGGAGCTGGAGTGTCCCTTCCTGGGTGAGACCAGAAGAGGGAAGAACCCCTGTTTTTCCTCTGTGTTCTGAGGGTGGCAGGTGGAAAGATGTGTCTGAGTGACAGATAAGCACAAACCTGGCTCCTCACCTGTCTTGTCTCTGAGTAACAGAACTGCCTGACACTCAGTGATGGCTGATTTATTAACTGGGTTTGACCTGCCTTTATTGAGTTAGCACAAGCAAAATAACATCTGCCAGCTTCTGCCACTGCCAATGAAAGTTAATGTTTTAATGTGGGCACCTCAACCACAAACATCCTAAATCTTTCCATTTCAAGGCTAGCCCATGCTTGAAAATTAAACTATTCCTTATTATACATGGATTGTTTTGCCATTTTTTATTTAAATATATTTATGTATAAACGCAGTATCAAGTTCTATTTATAGTGTCTTTAAAAAAATATATATGCAGCCTGGTAGAGAATTGCAAAGCTGTTGGTAGCAAGCAGTACAAATATTTACAATCCAAATGAGCAGGAAAAACATGTGCTGTTGTGCTAACTTACCATTGGAAGCGTGTCATGCATGGCTAAACAACTGAGCATTAAAAGCTGAGAAGATGCTAAATGCTGCTGATTAAAAAGGAAAAAAAAAACAGGAGAAGGTCCCTAAAGGCCAAGGACTCAAACAGATGCATTCCATGAAAAATGCAATCTGTTTTCAGACCCTTGTACAACAGCAGCCTTAATCTGTTAATCAGGAAGACTTAAAGAATTATTTTTTGTTTTTTAACGGCACCCTAAATGTTTGAGCTGTGCTCAGCCATATGGCAGCAGAGTGTTTGGGGACATCAGTCACTTCATGCATTGCACACAGGGGGAGGAGAGACCAGAGAACAGCAGAAAATGCAGCATCATGGGAGGGGAGTGGTGCTGTGCAGCACATGGGAAGATAAATTGATGCCTCAAGTTTGAGCTTTCATGTATTTCAGATTTTTGCTGCCTCAGGTGCAGTTCTGAGCTCACATTCAGTGTCAGTGAGCTCTGCACAGAGCAGGGACACAAAACAAATCCTGTCCCTGCTGCACACCAAGGACAACTTTCAGGCCCAAAAGCACAACCAAGGCTGGGCTGAAGGGAGGAACAAGAAGGATGAGACCTCCCAGCCTGGAGCTGGAATTGGACAATTAAACCCCAATGTGCAAATGGACCAAAACTTACAAAAGTGAGAGACCTCGTGACCATTTGTCCATTTTGTGAACATTTTGGGTCCACCTTGGGCGTAGCCCTGGCCAGGCTCTTGTCCTGCCCAAGGTTTACCCTAAAGATCTTCCAATAAATATCTCCTTTATTCTCTGGCTCTGTCCAGTCTCAGTTCCAGCTCAGCCTTCCCAATAAATCTTCTTTTTTAGAACCAGGAAACAACACTGAAATAAAGGATGCATTCTATTATAATGTCAGGTATTGTAATATAGGAACATTTAAAACATCTTTCTTTTGGTTTGGCAGATTTTACTAGAGATACAACACAATGAAAAGCATTTACTTGAAGACCAATCTCCTTTCTGAGCTCTGGATAGATTGGGGGTTTTTTTTGTGAGTTTGTCTGAAAAGAGAACTTGTCATATTTAGGTATTGAAAAATCAAATCCAATTCTCATTCTCTGCTCCATAACAGATGATGAATATGTTGTTGCACAGTACCATGATGCTCAGCTCCCAGCTTACAATGCCATTACTTTTCCTCTATTGCCAAATACCAACAAGTATTCTCTGAATGAAGTTCTCTGAATATAACTGAGGCTTTCTGCCATCCAGTGTCATGGGTTTTTTTGTGTGATAAATTTACCATTTTTACAGACAGCCTGAGTAAGGTTGCTATATCTCATTTCAAACGTTTAAATATTTTATTTAAACTCAAACTTACAAAGCAATGAGGGAAAACTCAGGGATGGTGTGAGCTGAAGTGCTGCAGTTGCACTGAATGAAAAACAGTGAGAAAGCAGAGCTCTGAAAGGTTCAGGTCAGGAACACATTACATATAATTTTCTTGTGTGCCATAATGTTTCCTTTAACTAGAATATGTTATGAGTGTGTTTAAAGTAAATCCCTTGGGAAAATGCAGAGTTCAAATCCCATGGAATGGGCGTTATCATGAACTGACATGAAATAAAAATAAGGTGATTTTTACTTCATTATTCTTTTTTCAATAAACAAAATGTCAGAGCCATGAATGTCCCCTGTCCTGACATCAGGAAGTCACCTCACTGTACTGCAGATGGCCACAGGGAAAAACCAGAGCTGGCCAAAATCTCTAAAACCCCCTCTGCTTCTTTGAGTGAGCCACAGTGCCAAAAAGTGCCAAAGGCCCTTACTTATCAGAATGTCTCCTTACAGAAAAACATTTATTTTCATTTTTGTTTGAATATTTTAAGGCAAAGTCGACTGCTTTTTTATTTGCTTGCTGAACAAATAGATATTTTCTGTTTACATGGCTTAAAAGGTTTAATTTATGATGGGCTCCACATTTGGAATCATGTGGGATATTCCAGCCAGTGTCACTGTACTCCAAATTTCTTGCTGTTGTGTTTATGAGTGCTAATGGGTGATGGTTTAATTAGCAATGACCTGTCCCCTGCACAGTGTGTGAGTGTGATGTGACACTGCATGGAAAAGCATCGAGGTTACAGCTGGACACAGCAATTCCAGGTTCCACACCTGGCTCTGGGCAGATCTGTGCTGTTGTCACCTTATCAGAACTGCTGGAAGGTTCCATCCCTGGCTCTGGGCAGATCTGTGCTGTTGTCACCTTATCAGAACTGCTGGAAGGTTCCATCCCTGGCTCTGGGCAGATCTGTGCTGTTGTCACCTTATCAGAACTGCTGGAAGGTTCCATCCCTGGCTCTGGGCAGATCTGTGCTGTTATCACCTTGTCAGAACTGCTGGAAGCTTTCGTTCATTTTCTTTGTGGCACCTGAAAGTCAAACCTGTGCACAGGTTTAATTTGCAGAGGTCTCATTGACAGCAAGAAAAATTAATACTGGAGCCAGTGGAATGTATAATACCTGCAAAATAATGTCTGATCACACCTAAACAGAGCTGGGAAGGTGATGGGAGGCAACATAATTCCCTGGGATAACTGGATTGGAGAGCACAAATATCCATGGATAAAATAAGAGCAGTGTTCCCTCAGTGCTGCAGTGAGGTTTCACATAAACTTTGTGTTTAAACTGTACTCATAGGAGGAAATTTGGATGAATTCAGGGCATTGTGCACCAAGGTCTGTTTGATTAAGATTTAAATGTGTGTGTGAGAACCTGATAAATGTGAGCCCCATGTGGCTGAAGGGAGTGAAGGACAGGATAAAGATGAGAAAGCAAAATAGATAAATACTGAAATGAATAATGTAATACCTTGAAGAAGCCAAGAAAGTGAGAAAAATATATGAAAAGTCTCTCAGAAGGGAATGGTGCTGTCGTATTTCTTTCAAGGCAGGGAGAGGCAGGGTTTGAAACTGCAGCAATGAGATTCAGCAAATGTTTGTTGGAATATTAAAATATTTGTTTGAAACCAGGTTTGGGTTGATTAAAAAGGTACTTTCAACAAAGCCTTAAATAAAGCTCTCCATGACCTATTTGAATGGGTGGGGAAAGAGTCAGAGAGTAGGAAATTTGCCTAAAAAGGTGAAAGTGGAGAGAGTCCAGGTACCACTGCTGGCCTTTGCCTTTGAGAGTGCACATCCCTGCTTGATGGGCATCCTGAAGTTCTGCTTGTATCTTTGACAAAATTGGGGTTTTTTTTTACTTTCTTCATAAAGTGGTGCCTTCTGTTGACAACATTCTGGAATAACTGCATTAAGCAGGTGAACCACTACACTCATTCTCATTTTCCATTGAATAAATATTTCCAAAGCCTGCCCAGGGTATTGCTCCACCTGGTTCCACCTGGCACTCTGAAACACATTTCACTGGATGTGTTTAGTGGAGATTGACAAACACAAAGCCAGCAGCAGAAGTGAGACTAAATGGGCACATAATTCATATTTCTTCCTGCCACGTGGGCTGAGCCCTTCAGCTCAGAATTGATTTCAGTGTGGAGAATCTGGGCTGTGCTCTGTGTGTGACAGCACATTGGGAAACCCAAAAGTTGCTTGAAAATGTGCATCTAATCAAAACAACCTGGAAGTTACCTAAGAAGATGAGTAAACACTGATCTCATGGGTTATTTTACATTTTGTGCTCATTTATTTATTTTAAACAGCAATGTAACTCACTGTATTAAATCAGTTTTCCTCAAAGCCTTCATTCAGGAATAATGTATTTCTGAATAAAAAAAATAAATTAGAATGATTTAATGATTTCATGGCTCAAAGAAAAAAAAATAATTTTCTTCTGAATTCGAAGACTTTTAACTGGACTCCATGGCTTATCTCCCTCTAGTAATAAATTACAACTGCATATAAATACAGCAAAATAATTCATCAATGTTTGCATAGCACCTCTCATTCAGAAGGATCCAGAATCACTCAGTAACCTTGAGAAATTACAATCCAAGCTCCACCAAGGCATTCTGTCCCCATCATTGGGATGCAGGCAGGACTCTGCTCCTGACAGAGCCAATCTCCTGCTCTGATGTGCTGCATCCTGTGCTCCTGTGCTCCTGGGCTGCTCTGGGCAGGGCATGCACAGAATGGCAAATGCAGCATTCTGCTGTGGCTGTTAGTTTTTATTTGGGGCTGTTAAATAGAAAAATAAAGCTTTCTCTATTGTAATCATTTCCTGTGCAGGATTGGAATGCTGAGTGTTTGGCTGGAGGAATTGCAGGGCATTTGCTGTAGTTCAGTCAGGGACACACCTGACCTTCATCTGCTTCATTCCCTCCTGCAGCCACAAGCAAACACTTGTGGAGATGGATGAGAATTGTCTGTCACCTTCCTCTGAAGTACTGAAGAGGTGGTTTCTAAAGTGGAATCGTTTATGAGTTTCATTTGGTGGCTTTTAGATGAAGCACCTTCTAATTTTAGTGATTCCTAGAATTAGGAGTTCATTCTGAACTTGAAATGTTGTTATTAATATCTGAGTGGAGCAGTGAGACAGTGAGTGTCATGTGGCAGCTCCTGAGCAGAGCCAGTGTGGGAGTTTGTCCATTGTTCTGAGGAGGTAACAATCCAAACAGGTTGGACACTGCAGTAAATAAATCAGCTTTTAGCTAGGATGCATTCAGATAATTTTTTGATGCTTGTGATGGGTTTATTTTTGTTTATCACTTCCTCCTCCTGCATTTCCATAATCTCTGTGCAATTGAAGAGTTAATTTTTCCTGTGCTCACTCCAAGGAAAAGTAATGCAGGAGAACTAAGACAGGCATCAATGACAGACACTGTCAGCTCCTTCTCTCACACATCAATCATCTCCTCAAAGCACCTCAGAGACAGCAGGCTTTGGGTGAGCAGCACCACTTCATTATTCTCCTCATTTCCCATGGGGTTTCCCCTGGTTAAACAAGTGCAAAATGGACATTTTCCCCTTTCCTGAGGGCTTGGTGCCTCATGGTGAGCAGCCTCTCTTTGGGAAGCTGAGCCCTGAGGGTTTGTTCATGGCAAAACACAAATGTAACAATGGATGCAAGCTGTGTGTGTGCTCTGAGGCACTCTGCAATCACCTGGGGGTTACAACACCACAGGAACCATGTTCTGCTGCAATTCCTCCCTGTGGGAGTTTCCCAGGAAGGTGCTGGATGGAATTCTCAGCATGTCCAAGCTGTCTGAGGCTTCGTTTCGTCGAGGGTGTTTCAGAATTCAGTTTTATGTATCTCACTAATGGTGTCAGAAATGCCTCTGGACCATGCCCTGGAAGTGGTGTGGCACTCAGAGTTTTTGATTCATTCCTTTGCTTTGCTGAATCTCCCTGTCTGACCCAGGGCAAGTCTCCAAAGCTCCCTGGGTCGGATTTATCCCACCAAACTTCTGATATTTAATGAGACACCAACCAGTCGTGCTGCTGCCTAAGGCTTGCTGAATAATTAAAGGACAAACATGTGGCATTTCTACACAGCTGTACACAGCCCTTCCCCCTGAATAAAGAAAAAGCTTCCAAACTTCTGTTCCCTCAGCGAAGGTGTTTCAGTTAGTTTGTCTGTGTTTGTGTGGGATGAAACCACTGAATTCCTTGCTTTTGCTGCTGTCTATAAGATGAAGAGTGCTTGCTTTTACTCCTCTTTTCTCATCCTGGCTGTTCTCTCAGACAACTCTTGTCTGCAGCAATACAGGTCTATTCAAATGCAGCCTTGATTTCCATTTTCTAAATTCACCAGTTGGGCCCTTTCCTCGCTGTAATAACACAAATAACAACAGAAGCTCTCCCAGTTTCTGCCTTGCATCACTCAGATTTCATCTCCTCTGCCAAACTATGGGCCCGTCTAATTTGCATGAACACAGGGGCAGCCCTTAATGATTTTGGAATTAAATGTAGCACCTCGATTCCAGATTGGAGTTGATGCTCACTGGCAGGACTCTGAGTGACAGGAATCTGTCCAGGAGGATGATTGGCATGTGCATGGGGTGGGAATGGTGCTGTTGTGTGGGTGGTGCTGTTCAGAGCCTTCAGTCACTGTTCAAACCGAGCCTCTATTGTGCTGCATTTTAATTCTTACTGGTGCTGGGTGCTGAGGGCTTTCAGAAGCTCCTGAGAACACATTGCCTGCCTGATTCTGAAATTTCCTGATTCATTTTTTTTCATTAACTCAGTTTTATTAGATTTTTTTCTCGATTTTTTTTATTTTATAAACTGAATTTTTTATCAATTTAGGTACAAGAGTCTCCACAACTTGCCCACACTTTTATCATGCCTGAAAGCTCAAAAAAAACCCAACAGGAATTTTCTGGTAGCACAACAAAAATTTCCTTTTCAAATGCCACCTTCCCTCAGCAAATTGATCCAAACTGTGTGGTTCTGAATGTTTTGTTCTTGCCACCTTGTGCTGCTTTTTTTTCCTGCCAGTTTTTTACAAGGAGCCTGTAATTCCATGGCTCTTTGAGGATGCAGAATGCAGAAAATGACCACGGTACCTGCAGTGTTTGTCTTCAGACCAGGCTGACTCCTAGACAGTGTTGTCAGGAATAAATAACAGAGTGACATTTTTGTAGGCTGAACCAAAAAGATTCTCTTATTTTAAGACAAAGGAGAACGACAGCCACTGCTCTCAGAAGAAAAGCTTAATCAAAGCTTAATTCCCTCTTATAATTAAGTCTTCAAAATTGATACATGGCACATTGAAGCATGGAATTTTTAATTTAATTAATTTTCTAAGGACTAAAGAAACTAACTCTGATTAAAAAGTACAGTATGCCAAGCAAAACTTCCAGAACCACACCAAGAATTCTCTGCCTGTGGTGCTGCAGGAGCCAAGCAGGCCCTGGGAGCTGCAGCAGCAATTACAGGAGGAACAAAATGGGACATTTTGAGTGCCAGGCTGGTTCCTCTCCCTGCTGCCAGTTTTTTACAGGGGCACAGGGCTCAAGGTTCCACAAAGGAAGATGGGAATGAGACCTTAAATTGTTGTATTACCTTAAATTATCCCTACTTGAAAAGAGGCTCCCACTGTTTTATTGTATTGTCTGTGTGTGGGGTGGGATGGATCTCAGAGGAAATAGTTCCCAAGGATGAATTTTGTTTAATCCTGTGTTTCTGATCCTTACCATCCCTTCAAACAATGAATTGAGTACCAAAAAAAAAAAAAAAACCAAAACAAAAAAAACCCCAAAAAACCCCAAAAAACCCCCCCAAAACAATCCAAGGTACAAATCATGACATGCACTGTTCAGAAGGGTCTGGGTATTTGTCTCCACCTGCTCTCAAGGATTTCCCATCCTGTCCCACAGCTTGGTTGGGTATTTTGATGTTTGTCACCTCATCAGCACAAGGAGAAGGGTGATGGAGAGAGTGCCTTAAACCAGGCAGTGATTCTGCATTTCTTCCTTCTAAAACTCAGCCCTTGTAAGAGTGAGCCAGTCTTTTGAACTGGAGAACACAGTGAGACTGTTCACATCAGAAAGAGTAATTTGCAAACACCTTCATCTCAATTATAAAAAGTTCAATAACCTTGTGCCTCTCCAGCAGGTGTCCCCAGTTGTTGGTGTTCTGCACTGAATTAAACAGAACAAATGCAGCTTTGTCACACATGAAGTGCAGGGACAAATTATTAGGGGTCATATTGTTACCAGTTCTCTTTGTGTCATCATTATCAAATAAATGATTTCATTAAGAAATTTAGGAGAACACACAGCAGCTGGGTGAGTGGATTCCTTTGTCCTGGATTCTGGAAAATTTCAAATCTAGTTGTCTTTCTTTTAGGATGCTTGCAATACATGGTGCTTCCTTGAACTCTGAGGTGGCTTTTCTTATATTTTTTCAGATGTAGAGGTTTTTGATTCACACACTGATGTAATATTTATATATGTTTTCATAATGCATTCCAGAAAAGGAATGTTCTGTGCCTAGAGCTCACTGAGAATAATCATTCTTTGATGAACAGATATTAAGTGCACATTCTCACTGGAATTCCTTCAGGAGTGTCTTTGGTGTGCCCTGCACACTGATTTGGAAAGTTTCTGCCTCAGAACCAGCCTGTGCAGGGGGGTGACAGTGCTGAACTGAACCAGAACTTCCCCAAAGTTTTCTCTAAGCTGACTCATGCAGGTAGAGGGATGTTTTGTTCTTATACAAAAGGTAAACAAGAGCATTTGGGTCTCAGTTTGTTGGGAAGAACTGCAGAATTGGAACTCCAGCACGAGGCAGGGGCTGTTCTTTACAAGCCCACATGTCTTTGAACACTTGTCTCGCTTTTTTTGTTGCTTGTTACTTCCATTTCTTGAGTTACAGACAATTGAGCATTTCTGCCAGCTCCCTTCAGAACAGGTAGTTTGTGTTTTGGTGCTGCATCCTCTGAACAACAGCAGATTCTGTTAAATTGCTGGAAAAACATCTTTTGACTAAGTGATATTTTCCAGTTCTTGTTCTCCCTTCTGATTTAAGCTCTCCCTCACATTTTCAGGATGGATGTGATGTGATAGCTCCTGAGTAAATCTGTGTGTATTTGTGTTCTTGGAAACATGAGAATTAGTTTCAGATGATAATCAGAAGAGAAAATTGATACAGGAGTAAAACCACTCTGCCTAAAACCATCTTTGCATGTGGCTGTCCTCAGGTTAAGGACAAATGGAGATTTTATGGCTGCAATGTAAAACTCTGTGTGCACCTGGCCTGATTCCTTGGAATTTGGTGTAAAGTGATGGGCAGAATGAGACATTTTTGTCATTCCCAGCATTGGATGTTGGTTACCTGGAGTTGAGTTCTTCATAAGAAGTTGGGTTCTGAGCTGCTGCACTGAAGGTGTTATTACAGGCCAGCTGATTTTTAGGACAGGGTATCTCTCATTTCTATTCTGGCACCTCTTCCAAATCCAATAACTCTTTTCACTGTAAATATCTTAAGATTTATTTATTTATTATTTATTATTTATTTTTCTATTTATTTATCTTACTTATTTTTGAGGCATCTGAGACCAGTTTTTTAAAAAAATTCAGAAGCAGAGACTTGTAATTATTTGATATTTAAAAACTGAATGCTGGCTCTGTGTCTTTAGCTTGGTTTTGAGTGATGAATAGTTCATAACTTGTGTTGGTGTTACTGAGAAACTCAACTGGAGCAACTCACAAATTCTGAATCCCTGGTGCTAAACCTGCTCTGCATTTTAAGACCTTGGTTTTTGGTGTCACAAAACAAGTGCCAGCAGATTTACCTTATTCTGTCACACCTGAGCCTGAGATCCTTTACTCACAGGGAGATTGGCAGGTAAATATATTTTTTTTCCCCCAATTTTCTAAGAGTTATCAATACTGTTGAAAGTTTCAGCATTGAGTGGAGGTTGCCCCACCCCATCTCTCCTAAATCTCTGCAAAGGAGATTTTTAAAATATATATTAAAAACAAATCTTTTTCCATCCTGCAGTAATTGTGGTTCTGGGCTGCAGGGACCCTGCAGGCTCCTGCTGAAAGGCTGGGAATGCTCCACGGAGCAGAAAACAAATCCAGCCTGGATCTCACACCCATATCACCAGCACAGGGCAGCAGTAAAGTGGCTTTTAATAATTCTGAGCTCATAATAAAGATGTAGAATGCATTGAAATGCCACTACCTCTCAGCAATAGTTGTTTTGTTACATGATGTGTATCCCTCATAATTTGGTTCAGACCTGCACAAAAAAAGGTTTTTTGCAGAGGTGCAGAGGGATCATCTCCAAGGGGCTTTAATTTGGAAGCAGCTTGAAAGGAATGAAGAAAGAAATTCTTTTATAAACACACTTTTGAAACGTGGCACCTTTCAATAACTGAAAAAATGACACCAGAACAATTAATAGAGGTTAAAATGAGGGTACACTAACAGGAAAGTAATGCTCCATCAAAGAGAACATTAAATATCAGCTGTTTGCTGGGCTTTGCCATGACAAAATGTATTTGGACAACAAAGATCATGAATGGCTTCTGGCATTTCTAGAAATTACAATGAATGAATCAGCTGCTAATCCAGAGCTTGGGGTACTCTGCTTGTGCAGATGACATTTGGAATCACTGACAGTCACGTTTAAACCACATGGACTGCACTGAATTTCCTGTGGAACCTTTCCCCAAATATTTTGCTCACCTTGCAGTAATCCACTGTCACTTCCAATCCATCTCCATCCCACTGGGTCCCAGACAACCAAAACATTGATAAAACCCTTTACAATCATTATTTCTAAGCATTTCTGATGGCTGGGAGAGTGTGAAATAAAAGCTCCTGGAACTGTGTTTATGCACTCCACTGAGTTCTGATAATGCTGGGCAGCTCTGCCTTTTCAGATGTGTCACTGCAGCTCTTTGAAACACCACTGCACTGGAACATGCAGGAGGTCAGCAGAGGAGAGGATGAAATCATTCCACAACAGAAATATCAATTCAAATAATAGACTTTTTTTTTGGAAGTTTATATAAGTAGCGGTTTAACAGCAGCTGCCCTTTCAGTTCATCTCAGTTATGGCCTGCTAAATAAAAATGCTGTCTGAAGAGCCTGGAGAATATTTAATTTCTTCCAGTGGGAGTTGAGGATAGTTTTTTTTTTAAAGAACTTACCTAGATCGAGTTCAAATCTCATGGGAAAAAAAATTTCAGTTGAAATTTCCAAGTTTCTGGCAAATAAATGGAAATAATTCTTATTTAGGAGAAGAGAAAGGGGCAAATAATACCTTTATTACTAATTACAAATATTCTTCAGAAAGAATTATTGTGCAGAAATTACTTTGTCTGTCACAGGGAACAAACTGAGGGCCAGTTTTAATTCTGATATTTACTGTAAATATTGACAAGTAGATAATGAGATTTTAGCTATCAATTCATGGGTTTGCCTTTATACGTGTCAGTTGGAATTTGGTGGAAAAACCACCAATGAAAGCAAAACCTCACTTTGCATTTTGTCCAGGGAGTGAAGGGAGGCACTGCTGGAGTGAACATTCTTGGGTCTTGTGGTGATTTTGGTCACTGCCAGAATGTCTCTCGAAGTTTTCTTGCTGCCTGATGAGCCTAGATAATGATATTTTCTGTGAAAATAATAGTGATTAATTATTAATAATGTATCTCTTTCATACATCTTTTATTAGTATTTATGGAATTGTGCTTTCCTACACCCATTTTTTTTTTAAACTTTTTGAATCACAGTTAAAAATTAAAAAGAACAAAAAGATTGGCTTGAAATTGTCAGGATTGTACAAGAGATTCCTGATCCTTAGAACTTCTGAAACAGTTCAATGAGAAAACTTTGAAGTGGGCTTGAACTATGTTTTAAATTGAAAGCCTCTAAGTCAACGTGAGGTCACTTGTGTGTTTATTGAGCAGCATTTGTAGGGATAAAAGACAAAGCAATCAAGGAAAATGCCCACTCTCTTTTGTAAATAATGAATTCTTTCATATCCCTGAATCACTGTGTCTGTCTCCATTTTCTATATCTGAAAGAGTGAATTTGTTTGCATTGACAAAATAAATGTAAAACAGAGTCTAAAAATTACATGAAATATGGGCTATTTATTAATTTTAGTGTTACTGGAATGGTCTGAATGTTTTGTCTGGTTTTAGATTAAAGATATTTTGCTTGATTATCAGGGTTTTTTTGTACAAATGTAGATTAAATGTTGAAGTTGTGCACTCCCCCCACAGACTGCAGAACACACTTTGCTTTTGCACTTTCAGAGCTCAGAAATTCTCATTCCCCACCTATAAAAAACAGCTGCCAGGATTTTGTGATTCCAACTTGGCCAAACACCACATCAAACAGCAGAGCATCCAAACAGTGCAAAGCACTGAATTCTCTCTCTGGGCAGGAACTTTCCATTCCATCCATCATTCAAAACTTGTGGTGATTCCACCCTGGAGGCCTGAAACAGTTCATGGGAAAGAAAAACTTCCTTTAGGGTTGGGGTGGTTTTTTCCCCTCTTCTTCTGTCTGTGCAGAGTAACTGAGCTCAGTTGTTTGTTGTGATCCTCCTTCTGGAAAACTCTGAATTTGCTGCAAATCAGGGACATTTTGCCAAGGGGTGGAACATCAAACTCTTCCCTGCATTCTGCTGTGTCCTTCACTGGCTGAACCACAGCACTTTGCATCTCAAAATTTCATTTTAGAAGCAGTTTGTGGTCTGTGTTTTAATTGTGGTGATGTAAATAAGTGATGAATGAGCAGCTGGATTTCTGTCTTACTGCAGGAAGGATGTGCAGCACCAGGAATGCCAGGGGACAGAACTGACAGAGCTCTCAAAACCCACATCTGTGGAAATGCTGGGTACAGTGGGAGTAAAGCAGGATTTTGCTGGATGTGGAGAAATACTAAATTCCTTAAAGCTGGAATTTAAAAGTCAGTGATTTCGAATTTGACCTAAATCACAGCAGCATAAAAGCAGAATTAGTTCATTGAAGCAAGTGGGATTTTATGGAATTAAAGTACTGTAAATAAATTCATCTTCTTCTTAAAACGAAAACAAAAAAACCAAAAAAAACAAACAAAAAAAAGGGGTCTAAATCTTAAATTTGTTCAGCAGTGCTACCTTTTCTCTTTCCAAATCTTTTCAGAGTGGCACTAATTTTATTCTTCAGGACTGGACAGTAAAGCAGTCACAAATTCCTCACTGTCAAAGCTGCCTATTCTGCAGGACAACATCATCTTTATTGTTCTGTAATTTTGTTAATGTCTGTATCTGCTCATCTCTTTAAAGAGAAAAAAAAATTGAAATAATTCACACCTTTAAAAGCTGCATTTTGTGAAATCTGTGTGTACAGATCTGTTAGGATTACATGTGTGGAACACAGGAAAAGCCAGGCAAAGGGTGCTCAGTGTTTGTATGCTGTGCAGAAATCCTCCAGAATTTAAAAAAAAAAATATCACCACAGAATTTATGAATTTATTTTGGCAACTTATTTTACGGCAGTTAATTATTTATATAAATGAGGCAGAATTACTGTGAAAAATCCAATAAAAAAGTTCAATTAAAAACCTAAATTATAAGTTTAATCAGAATCTTCAGCAGCATAAAGCCTGATTTGCATACAGTCTCACTGAAAAATGCTCTCTGTGAGATGAATATTGCACTTTTGTGCAGCCTCAGCTCTATTAGTTATTTCTGCTGCATAAATGATCATCTATCATTTCATCGATGGCAATTTGCTCTGCAGCTGCAGTTCCTGTGAAAAAGAAATCAGCAGCTCTCCACCTTTATAGTGAGAATTCAGGAGGCTCCTCTTTTTTTTGTGGATGAGCAGTGTGGGAATCAGCACAAATTAGGAAATCCAGGGTGTTCCAAGGGGGAGCTGTCCCTGTCCATCCATTTCCTGAATTGTTTGCCTGCCATCCTAAAAATCACATCAGTGCAGTGATGGCAGCTTTCAGAAAAGCTTTCTGGTTGTGAGGAAAAGCACACAAATCTCAGAGTATCAACCAGAGCAGGGGCACAGGGGGGACCTCAGGGGAACTGGTGCCGTGGACTGTGGAGGGAAACTGCCCTGGAAAACTCCCCCTGGCTTGGTGGCACTTGGTTTAGAAAGAGAAACAAGGTCGTGCAAGAGAGAATTCAACCCCCAGATGGGATGGCAGTGGCTAAACTCTACAAGAAAACAGCTCCTGGCACCACAGGATGGTCAGAACAGGGGGTGAATACAACCTGCTCCTCTGGGAACATGTTCTGGAATCACATCCTCAGGTTTTTGATGTGGTTTTGTTTCTCAGTTCCTTTTTCATTTTCCTTCTCACGCAGGATCCTCAGGCTTAATGTTCAGATCTCAGTTATGTAAATGTGTATTTATTGAGACTGAGAGCAGTGAGTCAGTGGAGTCCTTGTTCCACAGGTGCCTGTACATGACTCTGGTTATACCTGTGCTAGGAAAGAGATTTATTCAAAACTATTTGACTTTGTGAACAAAATCAGCATAATGCAAGAAGTGGAAAGCACATCATATATTCATACTTGTGTGAGAGGATTCTCACTACAGCATGGAAAGCTGCTCTGCAGGGGTTGTGGTTCTCCATAGCAGAACTCCCTGATTTCATTCTCCAAGGGGGAATCACCAAGTGATCACTGCCAGCTCCATTTTTTGGTCCAGCCCCACGTTCCATCATTCAAATGATTCCACAGCTCCCACAGAGAAGCTGCTGGGGAGGAGAGGGAGCATCCCCCCCATCCCTTTTCATCTGGCAGCAGTGCAGCAGCCTTGGCTGATCCACGTCTGTGATGAGGGCTCTAAGAGAGCACAGATACTTGGATCAAAGGGTAATCCCTCTCTTTTATGGAACTGCAGAGCCTCACCCATCACTGGATTATTCTCTGCACTTGCTGTAAATAATTCCCCCCATCAGAGCTGAGCACTTTGCAACCATTGCCTCTAAATTACGAGATGATCTCCCCCACCTCCACCTCTGGGCAGTTCCCTGACCTAAGGTTGCTTTATTTTCACTCAGCTCCAGCTGCAGATTTATGATCACAGCATTACATTTGCTCTCAAGGGGACATTTTTTTCCTTATCAAACAGAATTTGGTTTTTATTCAAGGTTTCATCATCCCCTATTTTTATGACTGTACTTTGGGAAGTGTGTGGTGAAAATATGAACTTATGTCTGTTTATTCAATGAATAAAGAGCTGTAGCAAGGGTGGGAGCAGGTGTAGGGTCCTCTGGAGGGGATTCAGAGAGAACCATCCTGTTCAAATTCCAGGCACACAGATTAAAAAGATTTAGCTGGTTAAACCCCAAAAGGCCTGGTGAGACAGATCAGAAGTAGCTTTTGAAGTGAAGTGAAGTTGACAACACGCATTTACACAGTTCAAATGGCAAATGAAAAACATCTACAGGGAAGCAAAAGGAAGAGACCCATCTTTCACATACAATTGAAATACCTGAAGGGGCAATGCTCAGACAAGGGGAAATAAAACAAAATGCCAAATGTAAGGGATATCACTGGTGACTTTACACCACCAGATAAAGAACAAATATGAACAGGAGGGGAAAACTAAGTCATGAACAAATTTAGTTTCATTTCCACAGGTGTAAATGAGGATGAATTTTGCTGATTGAGGTGTTGGTGCCACAATTATGTTTTCTTTCTTTTGTTTGACAAATTGTTGGTTGTGACTTTGTGCCACAGTGAGTGTGTGTTGAGCTTTGGGCTGGCACATGCAGAGGCAGAAAGGCTTCACATCCCACTGA
Source organism: Alaudala cheleensis (assembly GCA_013398995.1). NCBI lineage: Eukaryota > Metazoa > Chordata > Aves > Passeriformes > Alaudidae > Alaudala > Alaudala cheleensis. The sequence goes on along the minus strand of VWYE01019480.1, from coordinate 48,943 downwards.
GCAATGACAAGCCTTACCTGACTGCAGAGCAGTGCCTTCATTCCTGAGTTTGGGGTATTTTATTCCAGCACCCTCAGCATTTCTGTGCCTGTCCCAACCCCACAGCCTGTGAGGTTTCCTCTCCTCCAATGCCCAGCAAGGTCTGTCCTTTCAAAGGAACACTCTGCAGTTTTCACCTCCCCATTTTCAGATTTGAACCTGCCACACTCAGTGGCACAGATTTGTCATTTTTGGGGGGGAACTGGCACCAAACCTGCCCAGTGCAGAGCAGGAAGGTGAAAGTGAACCTCCCACAGAGCTCTCCTGGTGCTGCTGGCTGCATCCCTCTGCCAGCACTGGGGACAATGGGATTGGCACCAGCAAGGGCTCTCCAGGAGCTCAGCAGCATTGGAAGGGTCTCTCCACACAGCTGGAATTGGGAATTCAGGCTTTGGAAGGGACTCTCCACACAGCTGGAATTGGGAATTCAGGCTTTGGAAGGGTCTCTCCACACAGCTGTAACTGGGAATTCAGGCTTTGGAAGGGTCTCTCCACACAGCTGTAAATTGGGAATTCAGGCTTTGGAAGGGTCTCTCCACACAGCTGGAATTGGGAATTCACAAAGCTCAGCTCCTGTTTCACTGCACTTTCCATATCCTGTCAGTTTTTCATGGCAGCATAAAGGGAACTGCTCAGTGTCTGCCTGACAAGAGCATTTTGGGGCTGCTTGTGCTGTCAGGAGATGGTGCCACCTGATCCAAAGCACCTGGAAGGTTTCAATGATGCAGCAACTGCAAGAGCAAAATGCTGGACAAGGCAGGCTCTCTAATTCAAGTGGTAAATGTAATATTTTAAAATATTAACAAAGAGTGGGAAGGGAAGGGATGAAAGGAGAAAGGAAATGTTTAGTCTGGATAAAACTCATCCCAAAACAGGTGAAAAACACTGAACTGTAGGAGTTATCAAAACAGGAGACAGGCCAGCTGCCTCTCGAGAGTCTTACACATTTTCAGTTGAAAGGAAAGGTTTCTTCCTCTGGGTGTTCTGGATTTGACAATAAATTGAACTCAGATTCTTAAGGGTAAAATCATTGTGAATTTATCATTCTGCTGTTAACTGCTGCCACTCACAATTTATGACAGTTTCAAATGTTCTGTTTTGAACTTGAGTGGATTAGAGGATTGGTGTTTGAGCAGTCAGGATTTAAGTTTTCAAACACTGTCTTGTAAGAACTCAACATTTTCCTCTTGAAAGGAAGTCAAAGTTTTCTGCACAGTCCTTATGAAATAAATTCTTCAAGAGGAAAAACCAGCAATGTTTTGAAGATTTGCAGTAGAACTGTTGGCTGGATATTTGTAGTGTTCTGTGCATTGTGACTGGAACCACGCCACCTTTTATTCCCCAAAGATATAAAAACAGAATGTTCACGTTTTCCTGAGAGTGTTTTCCTCTTTCCCTACCTGCCTGTCTCTTTCTGTACATATTTTAAAAACACTTTCAAGGGGGAAGGAGTGGAGTAGGGCAAGGAAGAATTATCTGGAAGATAATTTTTAGAATTAAGGGTTATGACCACAGCAATGACAACAAGGAGGAAACAACTACTGATGTTTGCTCCTCCTGCTTTAACCAGATGTGTTTAAACAACCCCATTGCTTGGGATAATTTAAACAGAGGGGAAAATGTGGCTTGATCAGCCCAGGATCCACCAGCCCAGCACTGCTGAGCCTTTTTAGCATCCCCTAAAAGCTGCCTGTGGTGATTTCCAGCTCTCTGAGCAGAGCTCCTGGGCTGGCAGGGAGGCAGCACCTCCCTCATCCCTGCATATTTATTTAATAAATAACATCTCTGCACACCCTCTCTGTGAGCACCCATGCAAATATCTCTGTAACAGCTGCACAGGGGTAGAGCCCAGCAGAGAATTTGTGCTTTTAATGAACCAGAGAGATGGGAAGGGGGAGAAAATCCCTTCTGTCTGCACCAGCTCTAAAAATTTCGCTCTGTGCTTTTTAAAATACCAAATGAGAGCTCAGGAATTGCTTTACCAAATTGGCTTTTTTTGGTGTGAAAAATAAGCTAGCAGATAAAAAAAAAACTTTGTTGATTTTTGTTGTTGTTGACAAAATCTGTTATGAAGCTGAGGTATAAATCAAGAGAAAATGATAAAAAGGACTCACTGATTTGCTTTGATCTGAAGTCTGTGTCATTAATCTACTCTCAGGGTCAGCTGGAGGTGTGAGCAGAAAATAAACTCCTGTAACATAATAAAAATTCTGATACTGCCTTTCCCTATAGCATTTACTGTCTCCCCTAATGGGAAGTCACAGTTTACATGTATATTAAAAATAAATGTAATTTATCTCAACTTATCTCAGAAGTTTCTGTGTAACTGGGAACTACTCTGGAAAGCAATCTTTAAAAACTCCTTACTCTGGAATTTTCCAGGAAGCTCACAGTATTACAGAATATGTTTTATCAATTGGAAGAGCTTTTTTCTTCTTCTTTTATATTTTTTTTGTCAGGAACAAGCAGATAAATTGGATTACTTTTGCAGGAATAACCAGCTAAATTGGATTAACTTGATGAACTGATAAAATCCCTTCACACTGCCACAATGCCCAGGGAATTCTTCCTGACATTTCCATTTCTATTAACATCCTCCTCCTCCCCATTGTCTGAGGTGCTGAAATGTTTTTCAGAGTGTGTCCAGAGGTGACAGCATAAGGTAATTTGGGTGGGAGATGATCAAAAAGCCTGATGACCCTTGCTCAGGGATATGGGAAAAGATTGAAATTCAATGTCTCTCACCTACCAAAGGCTTCTTTAAAGAATGACATCCTTAAAAAATTCCACTCAGCTCCTCCTTCTTTACCCCTTGCTGTCCATCCTCCCTCCACCCCACAACTCTCAGGTTTAATTGTGTTTTTGAGTCTGAGATTAGGTAATAAGGTTTGAAGGAGAGCAGGAGGCTGAGTGTCTGTCTTTGGAGATTGTTTATTCTTTTCTTGTCTCCACAAATCCTTTCTGCCCGGTGTGGAGTGTGCAGGGAGCCAGAGGAGCAAAATCTGACCCTCCTACAAGGGCACCTTAACTTTTATACTCACACCTACATGAACAGTGTGTTCCTTTATGCACCAATGCCTAGAGCCCATGTTAAACTGTGAAACTCCACCATAATCCAGTCCAAAAGGGCCATCACCTCAGCAGATGATGGAGGACAAGAAAGACCAGGAAAAGGAGAATAGACACACCTAAATTCCTCCACCTTTGCCCCCTTTACCTCTATATTAGAATCTGCAAATTCTCCTTTTCACCTTGTGACATACTAGTACTTACGCTAATTAAACTCTGGTGGCTAGCATTGCTTATTTTAATATCACAGGGGCTCAGATCAAAGGCACAGGTATTTTTTGCTTTGTCCCAAGAGCCTTGGATCTCCTGTGAGAGTCTCGAGCCTCCCAGGGCACCCCAAGGTGTGACCTGGGCTCCCACACAACAAGACTTTTTTTTTCCACCTCTGACATGTCCTGGAGCTCTAAAATCCCTCTGCTTGGGATCTGGCAGCTCGTGCTGTCGTTGCAGGGCACCCCGCTTAAGCAAACTCCTTGAGATTCCAGTTTCTCTTGGAGTTTTTCATCCCTGGCCAGTGTGAGAAAGTCTCAGACCATCTGATGGCAAAGTTCAGAGTGTGCCAAGTGCCTTGGGCAGTGCACAGGTGACAAAGTGACAAAGCACAGCTGCTGTCCCAGCGAGGGGCACATGGAGTCAGTGGGATGCTGCATCAGGCACTGAGCTTTTCACACTCTGCTTGTTGAGGCCACAGGAACAGCCCCAGTGCTCTCAGTGGTGAACACCTCTCTGAAGTGACCTCTGCAATTCTTCCTGGGAAAGGCAGGGAAATAACCCTGTCCTGGGTTTATTTGTGCCTGCAGTGATGTGACCTGAGGGGCAGGAGAGAGCTGGGAATGAAATCTGGGACTGCACAGAGGTGGAGTTTTTTCCTGTTTCCACGTGAAGTGCAAAACTCAAAGACACTATTTACAGAACATTAGCCCCCTTTGTTCAATCTTTGCTGTCTCAAAGGCATTTATTTCTATTATCCATTCACCTTCGTGCTCAGCCTGCATTTCACAGCTTTTCTGCAAGGATGGGGCCTTTCACAAAAAGACCTTTTTCTCAATTCACTCCTACAACGCAAGGTGAAAACTGATCTTCACAAATTCATGTTCAACTCGTGCCTGGATTGAATTAAAACCACAGAAGGACAGTGAATACATTTGAATGTTTGTCTCCATTATAGCAGTCTAATGGGATCCATGAAGTGGGAATCACACAACAGGTTATTGTGCTGAGTATGTGCTGCTCCTGTGCCTGTCTCAGCCTCATGAGAGGCTTCAACCTTCACTGGTTGGTTGGGGGCTGCAGTTTTTTATCTCTGCTCTGTGATGGATTCATTATGTTGTTATTTGCCTTTAAATAATGTTGAGAATTTCAATATAATTAAAACTTGGTTCACATTGTGAGCTACCTAACCATCTTTGATCCAGTTGAGTGGGTGTTACTGGTTTAGAGGCACTTTACCCTTCTAAGCTGCTTCTCTTTAAAATTCTAAATTTTGAGAAACAAGTTACAAAGTTAGAAATTGGAGGATTCATGTCATTATGTTTAAGTTGCCTCAAAGCTGGGTGTTTAGTCTCTGCCAGCTGTCTTCAGCCACCTGTTTTTCTGTGAATATCCCATCCTCAGATTGGTTCCCAGGGAAATGAACTGAGCTGTCCCTGCAACCAGGCTTTGATGTGAGCAAAATCAGATTTAAACACACCTGGTGGGATTATATTTCCCATACTCTGAGACATAAGTTAGTGTTTTCCTCCTCAGCTGACTGATTCAAATCCAGTTTGATTTCTGTTTCTGTGCACTGCATTGTTTACACTATTTGCTGGCAGGTAATGGGATTATTGAGATAAAACAAGCAAATGTGTTTTATGCAAGTTTCCTGCCAGTCTGGCCATGTTCATATGACAGGTACTAGACACATGATTTTCTCTGGTTGAGATGAAAGGAAAAGCTGTACAAATAGTTCCTCTCACCAAGCAAAAGTGCAAAGCAAAATATTGCACTGCAGCAGTTTTGAAACATGTAGGAAATGTGCTCTCAGAGTGTTGTGGATTTGTCAATTTTTTGCTGGAGGTGACTGACAGTGCTTTTGCTGAAACACCACAGGAGCCAGAGAGGAAAATCCAGGTTATTTTCCATTTGCTCCTGCACGTTTTCATAGCCCAGATGTTAGATGGAAGGTCAGGTCTGGGAGGGAACAAGTAGATATCCAGAATTCAAAATGAGATGGACAATTGAAGAGATGCTGTTTGAGAAAACAGTGACAAGGCTGAGAATACATTGCTGTCCTTTATTTGCTAATAACTTTGTTCATCCATTGCTTTTTTAAGATGGAAATGTNCAAGGCTGAGAATACATTGCTGTCTTTATTTGCTAATAACTTTGCTTTTTTAAGCTGGAAATGCTGAAGAAAGAAATGAGCTAGGGAGTGTTAATGGGGGTTCTACTGCAAGGTTTTTGAAAGGAAGGAGACACAAACATAATGATGATTTGGTTTACATCAGCTCCTTGGGAAGATGTGGCTCAGAAATTCTGTGATTGGTGAAGTGAGGAAGGAAGGTTAGAAGATTAATTAGGCAGAGGTTTTTATGTTCATTCTTTAATACTGAAAAATCTCAGGAAAATTAGTGATTCCATTAAAGGGGGACAGAATAGGGGGAAAGAAATGTGATGGCAAAGCAACACTTTGGTTTTGCAGCACCTGCTGCAGCTGCATTGCTGTGAGGGGGAGCTCAAGCAGTTAGGACACAGGAGAGAAGCAGGTATGAGTGCTCAGACAAGTGGTGTCTAATTCTGGTATCATTCACATCAGTTAATGGCACAAACTGCTCCATGGGAGCCAGAGAAATTTCACAGCTTCAAACTGGTGGGGGGTTCAGGACTTTTGACTCCTGGCTGAAAAGAAACATCCTGAGTGAAGCCCTGGAATTGAATTTAAAGAGGGATGATGACTCACACTTGGAAATAGGAGTGTGGATGCCTCAGGACTGGCTGTACAATATTCTCTTTCTGGTTATTGTGATGATGATCTGAAACCTGCACAAAGCCATTATGCAGCATTGGTAATTAATGAGGGATTGGGAGTTGTGCTGGTTTAACTGAGATCAGTCTGTGATGTGGTGGAGCAGCAGCTGGGTCAGGGAGCCTCTGTGTGGAGCTGGAGCTGCTGTTTTCTGATCTTGGGGCTGGAAGGAAACCCTAGAGCTCTTGGATGCAGCAAACCAGGGAATTATCCCAGACAAACCTGCAGGTTACAGGACAACAGCCCATCTGGGAATTGGAGACAATTCATGTTCTCCAATGCCATCATTATCACTGTGCTATCCTGGTGATTTTTGTGGGAAGAACTGGTGGCAGTTCTTATTCTGAGGCTGCTGCCACTTCATGTTAGAGAGGGTTCTTGGAACCTTTATCTGAACGTTCTCAGCACCTCATCTGCTTGCAAAAGACTTTTGAAATTCAGCGAAGTGGAAGCCTTCAGGGTAATAAATGTTCCCAAGTGGAATCACCTGGGAATGCTCTGTAAAAGATTTAGAGGTTTTCTGTTTGAAAATTGCTGAATCCCCTAAAATGAATCTTTCCTGATCCCAGGCTTTGGACAGATGCAGGATGGGAGACCTGGTCAAAATGAGAGATAGGAAAAGACATTCACAAAATGATCATTATCAACAAAGGAAAGGAGACAGAAAATTGTCTGCCTGAGAACAGCCAGGGACCCAACCCTTAAAATACTTAAAATTCCTCATGTGGGAGCCTCACATTTTAATTGCTGCTCCAGATGAACAGCCTGAACCTGTACTTCTAACGTGCAAGATGAATGCCTGAGCTCCAGGGTTTGTAGTTATTCCTCCCCTCCTTCCTTGGAAATGAGGATTTTACCTTTGGCACAATGATTTTGTTCACAGCAGGGAGGCTCCCAGGCAGCTGCAGGTCCCTTTGCAGGTACAAAAACACTGACAGAGCTGAGAGAGGAGATTGGGCTTCACCTGCAGCAAAGTGACCTCACCAGAAATGCTGTGAATGACACATTCCTGAGCCATGTCACCTCAGCCAGAACAATTTAAATCAGTGAGGTTCCAAAGCTGGAGTCACTGCTGGGTGAGGCACAGTTTGGAATGCACGTGGCACACTCAGCCCAGACTGGGGGGTCTGTTTTCAGCACGGATAGAAAGGCTCTGTCTGTGACAAGATGTTTCCTAAACAACTCATCTGAAAGATGAAGCTGTTCTCTAACTCAAATTACCAGTAGGGAAAACTCTGCCAGTTCATAAAAGATATAACTTCTAAACTCCAGCTTGTATGGCTCTTAAAGTGACTGACTCTATTCCTTATTGATTCCAAAGTGGCCTCCTCTACAAATACTTGGATATTTACACTTCAGTGGTGTACCTGCAATAAAAAATGAGATGGACATTTCTGCAATTGCTCTTTTGCAGCAGGTAAGAATCATTTATCAGCTGCAGTGCTCTCCCCCTGCAGCACACCTGGGGATAATAAACACCCATTAGAAACCAGCAGCAATGGTCACAGACTGTTCTCTCCTGAGCTGTTTCCTTCCCTGTAATGAAAATGTTAGTCAATAGAGGATATTTTAGCCCGATGAAAATCTTTTCTGTTTGAGACATGAATTTAATGGTAATGGAAAGTGTTCAGGTGATGGTTCTATAAACTCACGTGCTTTGTTGTCTCACTGTAGTCACACAAAAGTGTTTTTGTCACTTCTGGTCTGTTGGAGTAACTTCCAAAGTGAATTCTTCATGCAGCTCCCACATCTTGTTCTCAGAAAAATACAAAGAACATTATTATGAGGAGAGAGGACTCTTGTCCATGGGGCAGGGAATTCAATCTTTCAAAATGGTAATCAACCAGAAAGGAAACTGAAAGGAAACATTATAAAAATGATATTCATTTTTATAATTTAGTTTAATGTGGGAGTTACAGGTTCAAGTAAATACTCCAGAGTGATGTTGATGAGTCCAAGTAATCTTCCCATTTAGTGGTTTTTTTCCCCTCTATAAAATGGAGAAAATGGCATTTCCTTACTTTAAAAAGACTGAAAAACGTAATTATAACAGTGCAATTCTGGCATTTGCCACTGGAAATTCCCAGTGTTTGCTGTGTGTCTGTGGATTCACCTTGGGACATCCCTGTTGGTCAGTGACTGCACAGCCCTGGGCATCTCTGTTTTTTTAGGCCAGGAAAAGGTCTCAGAAATGTGCTCAGTACCTTTTGTTTTCCTCCCCCCACAGATTTAAGAGCGTGAATTTGCTCATTTGTGTCTATAATTTTGTAGCAATAAATTCTGAGGCCTTGAAACTCTTTGTGAAAAGTTTATTTAAAAAATCCATGTTGCAAATTGTTCACCTTTTTGTAGCTTCACTGGCATAAATCCAGTGAACTGTGCATTTGCAAATGCCAGTTGATTTAAAAAAAATTATGATAATGGTAGTTCTGTAAGAAATTCTAAAGGCCCAGGACCAAATTACAGTTTCCAATGCTCTTTACTTTGAAAAACTGATCCAGAGAATACTTTACAATGGTCTGTGATCTGCTTTTCCTTCCATCTAATAGCATTTAGCATACTTGCTCAGAAAATGGAAAACATTAGGCATCCAGTATCCAGATTGCATCTCAGGCAGAACTAATAACTTCTAAAAACTCTCATTTTACTATAGATCTATTTCTGATGAAAATTATTGCATTCTTCTGCCAAAATTAAATGTCCAGGTTCTCCACTTCTTCTATTTTCTTTTGGCCTTTCTTTTTCACCCAGGAACAAAATGAGATTCAGATTAAAACTATAGTGGAAAATAATCTTTTACTTCTACCTCCAAGTTCACTTAGCTATGGTGCAGAATATCAGCAAAATTTCTTTCCTTGCCTATTTATCAGGCCAGATTGTATTGGATAGAACCTTTATTTTTGTCAGATTTTATTTTCATTTAAAGATATTCTGTCTCTAGACAAAAAAACATCCAGTACAGCAAAGCATTTAAATGGTTTTGGGAGCTAAAATGTGGACTACAGGCAGATTCCAGCTGCTATAAATCTTTTTTAAGCTTTACAAAAGTGAAAGGTTAGTTTATTTCAACGAGGTACCAGGCAAAGAAGGTTTTATATGAGGAAAGGAAAGAAGAATTGTTGCCAGCACATCATTTTGTATGTGTAAGCTATTTTTTCTAGGAACTGCCCATCCTGACCCATTAGTTCAGAAGAAGGTTGGTCTGTTGAAGGATCAATAAGGTTTGCTACCAGTGTTCAGGGAGTGTTCAGACAGGATCTGCAGGGCCAATTTTTAAGGCCCTGCCTGAACCCAGGCAGCTTTGGGAAGGTCCTGGCAGCTCCTTGTGCAGCAGCAGCAGCAGCTCTCCTTTCTCATGGGGTACGAGGTGTGAGTGCCACAGGACCAGGATCTGTGTGTGTGCATGGAACAGGCACATCTGCAGGGCAGAAACCATCCCAGGAATCATCCCCATCCCCTCCCAAAGGCTCCTGCTGGGCTGGAGCTGAGCATTTGCTGGGGCAGGACACTGCTCCCTGCAGGAGAGGGTTTCTCCAGGGCCTGAGCACATTTCACACAGAATCACAGAATTTTTAGGTTGGAAGAGACCTTCAAGATCATCGAGCCCAACCCATGTTCTAACACCTCAGCTAGATCATGGCACCCAGTGCCACATCCAGTCTTTTTTTAAACACATCCAGGGTTGGTGACTCCACCACCTCCATGGGCAGATGGTTCCAGTATTTAGAGCTGTGTTCTGGCACTCAGGTGTTCAACCTGCTGTGTCACTTGGAGAAACTGATAACCACTGACCTTTGTTGTTAATCTGCCATTTAGAAAACTCTTAGGCTTCTGATAAATGCTTAAATATTAAAATACCTTCATTTACATATTTTGTTTCTTCTCCTTGGTTGTGAAGCTGTTACATTTCTGAGCTATTGACAACTGGAGGAAAAATTCAAATGCATCCAAATCTGGCCTCAATTGTCAGTGGAGCCAGGGTTTCTTTTCTTCCTGGAGCATGAGAAAAACAGTAGGTGAAATTGTTATTGATAACAGATATTTGCAAGACAGGAGTTGGTTGCCTTGTTAGGTCCTGGCTGAGAAAATGTTACTATTTATAAAATTGCTGACTTCTAGCAGGAGCTAGAATTTGCAGTGATGGATCTCCAGATTGCTTTCATTATGGGGCTTCCACATTGGAAGAACACTGGGTTTGGTTTCATTTTTTGCCTTTTTGCCAGGGAAGGTCATTTATAACCTTAGCTCATGAATAATGGCCAAAATAGATGGTGGAGCTCAGAGAGCTTCATCCTCAGAGTGGTTTAAGCTCAGGGCACACTGAAGATTATATTGGGTAAACTTCCCTGTGCAATTGTTCTAGAATATTTAAATGCCTCTCTTAGGTTTTTTTTTTCCCCAGCATTAAATCTCTCTCTTAGGACCTCTCCCATAAAACTGTATCACTGAGGGTGAGTTAGCTTTAGAAATAAAACACATTTATTATCTGGATAAATATTTAGCATATTTCAAAAGAGGGATACTCTCTGCTCTGTCTGCTGGGAAAATGACTGCTCCCCTCTCTTTGATCTCTTTGAACAATTGCTACATTCCTTCACAATTACTTAAGTATTATTGCTTAGTTTAGTTTTTTGAGTAGGTTTCATGATATCTCATTGAATTTTTAATGCTTGGTTGAAATACAGCTTTGTGAATTCTTCCTAGTCCATATATTTTACCATAGTAAATTTATCTGTAGGAGATTAGAGAGAGTTTAATACAAATAATTGTGGTAGCATCCAGCTGAGTTAATTTCCCAGTGGATTTATCAAGAGGAATAGATCATATCAAAATTAATTACAGAGTCTTCTATAACTTATTTAGCAGAGCCTCTACTTATTTGCAAATAACAATTGAGGTGCTATCAATAATAGGACAACCTGAAGTCATTGAAAAAAAACTAATTAAAAATTTGTTTACATTTAGTAACAGCAACTCAGATCAGAATTGCCTTCCCAAGTGATAATTCATTCTGGATTTTTTCTTTCATATGTTACCTAAGGCATGTAGTGACTGATTCAGGCTAATTCAAACTGCTCTTGAAATCCTCCAGCAGCTGTAACCAGGGTAACCTGTAATTCTAATCCCAGTTCACTTGAAAATCCTAAACTGTTTTTATCAGATCTTGTGGTGAACTCTTCCTTTATATATCAAATATTCATTTAATCAGTTGTCCAAGGAACTGCCAGGTTACTGCAGCACACAGTGAGTGTTGTGTCTAGATTGTAATTGCTGAGGCTTTTGAAAGGTGAGTGTTGTTTCTAGTTAGTTTTTCATTACCTGAAAGCAAAGCATTTCAATAGGTTAGTCTGGTAATTGACTGAAGAAATGGATTTTCTCATTGTCCAAGTATGGGAAGGTGAATGCCAGAAGTTTTAATATTAGATTGGAAATTGTCTTGGTTTGGAAAGACAGGAGCCTCCCTTGAAATGGAACATGTAGACCCCTCCCTTCGAATTATAATTTTGAAATTAAGGGGCTCTCAGGTGAAGATATGGGAATAGGAATAACAGTTCCTTACTAGGAAAAATAAAATAAAAATGCAGCAGTACAAAAAAACCCCAAACCACTGACAGAGTCAGAATACAAGCTGACACCCTGTTGGTCAGGGTGTTGGTAGCAGTCTTCTACTTCCATCCCTTAGTAGGGAGATGTTACTCTGAACTTTTAAGCCTTCTGATAAGTTGTAGTTTGGAGTCAGTTTTCCCATGGTTTTTCATGTAAATAACAGGTGTTGTTTTCTAACTAGCTTGGATGTTTACAATTCTTCTTAGTGAGAATGTGTATTAGCTAGTGTGTGTGTAGAGGTGGGGACTTTCTCTACTAATTAGAGCTTTTCCCCTTTTCTGTATATCATATCCCTGATTTTTGATAAACATCTCTTTCTTGTCTTTCCCCTGGTGATTGCTGTGCCGTTTTTCGTGTAGCAGTGTGACAGGGAGACTTGCCCACGAGCATCTTGATAGTTAGATGGATGTCAGTATGTAAGATGGAAAGAATTTTTTTTTCCCACAGTGTAGTTGATTAACTTCTGTTTCCAGTATTTATTTTTAGCTAAATGAAAAAAAGCAGTAGTGATTACCCCAAGTTGTTACACTGCTCATGCATGATGGATATGCTATCTAGAACACAGTTCATTTTCCTTCTAACTGCATATTGCACTTCCTGCAGTGTCAGTTCTATTGAATGATAAAGCTAAACCCACTCTGGGATTTAATCTTTTTTATTAAAATTGTCAGCCATATGAAAAGGGAACCATCAGCATCATTGGGAGCTGAACTGGTCCCAGCTGCTTGTTATTTATGTGTTCCTCTGGTGTATCACACAGAGTGCTGAGCTGACTCTGCATTGAGTCCCACATTCCTGAAACACAGAGAGACTCCTCCTGCCATTAATTGGGCTATTAATTGAGTTTTACATGGTGAAACATAGATCAGGAAGAGACAAATAGTTATTCCAACATTTACATATAATACATACTGTATTATCTCTGTGTCCTTATTTCTAATCAGCTGTTCTAGTTTGGTTAATTCATAGTAATTTACTAATTTCTTTCCTTTTTTTTTTTTTTTTTTGGTTAAATAAAGCAACTACTTTCTCTTCAGATGTAGTTGCAGTAAAGATAAGATTTGGTAAACCAGTTTTAAGTATGCATTTGAAAGCTTTCCTTGTTGATAGTGCTGAGAAAGTGCTGTGGGCTGATGTGTAAGCCTGGGATAACTCTGAGTTTTCTTGTTTTTGTAAGTTCAAAGTCTTCAACATCCAGTTATGACTCTTCTAGGAGATGAAATGCTGATTCAATGTCAGTGTTATTATTCTGGAGCACAGTGGAAACTGTGGGGACTGAGCCAACAGTGACTCCTCTGCAGGGACAATTAAATACACACACAGAGCCATCAGTGATGGCCTCACCTCTGAGGTGGTGAGTGCTAAATCTCTTTCTTAGGGGAGGAACTTTCCTGCTCCTCACAAACATCTGAATCCCTTCCTGCAGCAGGATCCATCCACCACTGTGCAAATATTCTGAATTAATTCTGGACCACGCGCAGGCCTGAGTGACATCAGAGTAAGGCTGCAGTAACCCCAATTAATTTTAGGAGGCTTATTCCAGGTTTATCCTACTCAGAGATAAAAATGGGTGTATTTATCTTTGAATTGCATGGCACAGACTTATTATAATGTGGTGCACTGAGCTCCATTCTCAGCATAAATTAATTTGGGGTAGTTGGTTGAAAAATACTGTTGCACACCAGATTGACAAGCTAGATGGCCATTATCACTTCAGCTAAGGAAAATATGGATGTTAATGAATATATTTTGTTCTATCACAGCTTCTGAAAATGAAAAAAAAACCTCTAACACCTATGGGTTTTTTGTGCAATTTCTATTTTTTTAATTGAATACTATTTTTTTATTTTTTTAATTGAGTACTGATAATACTGGCATTTGTAGGGAAAAAAATTAAGTTCTAATTGGTTGGGCAACTTTTTTTGTTGGTAGGAGCTGGATCCTTTCAACAGAACACTTTGACATTACTTAAAACTATTGAGTCCTGTAAAATATTGATTTTATTGGTCTTTATCTATAAATTTTTTGGCAAGTAAAGGTCGATGGCAAAGTCTGGTTCCTCCTCCTGCACTCAGATCTGAGGCAGATCCTCCACCTGAGCTCTGTAAGGCTTTGCCACTGCAGAGACAGTGACACCCAGCTGGGGTGGAAGGACTTCTCCAGGAAACCCTGTTGTGATACATGTAGGAATCCTAAAAGCAGGAGAGAACCCAGGATGTGTGAAAGAGGTTTTAAGAAGCTGACAGGAGGTTGAGAGAAGCTGGGAAATTCTACAAATTGTCATGGGAAACCAGGAAATTAGGAACTAAAAAATACATTTTGTGTGTTAGAGGGAGCAAGAACTCATGCTGATGGTACAGGATGTAAAAGACTTAAATTTACCTTGCTTTACAAAGATAGAAAAAGTTTCAAACTAAATAATTAAGTATTGTTTATTGTTTTTAGTTCCATAGAAGGCTTTTGTTAACCTAGAACCCACACAGGTTGTTTTCTGATTTGCTAGATTAATGTGACACTAAGCTTGGTAATTGTAAGCTATTGGTTCAGAAAATTCTTATAAAATGTTCTGCAGAGGTTTTTATTTTGTCTCTTGATTTAGTTTGCATGGATGTTGTTGTTTTTCTGTATCTCTTGCTTATTGCCTGTATGATATAGACAAATAATAAATCCTGAGTCTGCAGCTATCAAAGATCCATCCTGTTTGTGAGACACAAACTGAACCAGCAACACTCACTGGCACAACTTCTGAAACAGAAACACATTCTATGGAGGAAATTGTCAGAGTTTAGGTGAAAACACAGTGATTTCCTTGTACCTCTGTGTCCAGGTGGCAGTTGAAAGGCACCTGGATGATTTCTTTCCCCTTGGTGTTCTCCATTCCCTTGGCAGCCTCACCTGGGTGCCAAATCCCACTGCCTGGAGAGGATTCACTGCACACAGGGAGAGGATGAACAAAATACCCTGCAGTGCTCAGCTCTGCCTGCTGGGTGTGTCCTGCCTGGCCCTGTCTTTTCTATTCAGCCAGAAAACATATTTTTAAAATGAAACAAACAGCAAAAAAAACCCCCTACTTGCAGTGTATGAAACTTTATCACAGTCTTATTTACTGTGCTGGGAGGGTTTTATTTGAATGCTGATAGAATTGAGATTTCACTCATTCATTCTGTTATATTTTCCTATACTTTTATATTTTCAGCTATCTTTTATGTTGAATTTCATCATGTTTCATTACTTGGCTTTAGGCTGTGGAATGGCTGCCTGCTCTGTTTTAGGCTTGGCAAAGTACTGCACAAATTCATGAAGCTATTAGAACTGTGTATTGTCTCATTTTAATAACAATATAGCCTTTGGTTCAGATAATTTTATTATTTCACTAAATGCAGGATGTGGAATTGGTGCCTTTTTGTCTGTGGATGTTATTTTATGGCCACTGAATAACCATCAGTTTTAGGAAAGGGGAAGAAAACTGCAATGCAGTACAGTGTTCCTCTTCAGCTCTTTCTTCCATCAATTTGTTGATTTAATGATTGGAAATCCAATTGATGGTCAGGTATTTCTTCTAAAACATTCTTTGTTGTTCAGGGAAATTTAGGAAAGAATAGCATTTGACATTTTAATAAAGAAATTTGGCTTTCTGCTGCAGTCAGTATGTTTGTCTAGAAAACATTCAAGGACTATACAGGCCATTAAAGGAAAATAATAAAAATTTTTTTTTTTAATGTCCTTTACCTTGAATCCAGCAATCAGAAGAATGATGTAGTTCAAAAGGCCTAATTTGAATAGAAATTTGTAATTATGTTACTGAAAGCTTTAGTAGTTTTCTATTTAAATCCCTGGGGCCCAGTCTGCTCTCAAAATGATGTCATTGCTCTGCTGTGCCTGAGTATTTCCAGGGCTGGAACAAATCTTGAATTATCACCACTGAAGGAGGAAAATACAGAACCCAAACCAGCCCCTGGCTGCATTTATTGTAGCCTGACCATGTCCATCACTCCTGATATTTTAATTTTTCAGTTCCAGAAGGAGATGGGCTTTAAAACCTGGGACATGTTCAACAAATAGATTTTCCTCAGGGAACAGACTCTGGATCACAATAAGAAAACTCAGTTTTATGACAAACTTGGTGACATTTAGTGAAGTTGACAAATTATGAAACAAAACTCTTAACATCTGTTCCACCAAAGAGCACATTCCCATATACCAGAACATCAATTAGTTCTTTTAATTATGTAGATGATTTGCATAGGCTCAGAAAGCTTCATGACAGCACAGAAAACTTGCATTAAGGGTCCTTTTAATGCATTTTCAATCTAGGTTTTCTTTGTTTTTAAGAGTAGCTGTTTAGAGAGCTTTCAACATCCATGTGGCTTACACTGGTATTATTTTAGGTATTGAAGTTCAACATGTGTAGATCCTAAAACTGAGCTGATGTAAATCTCAAGGGAGGTCAGAAGGAGCCTGCTGCACTCAACATTTGCAGGTATTTTGTAAATCATCCCTTTAAAACATGGGATTATGTTCAGCAACCTTGAGATTTCACACATTTTGTCTGGTACTGCAGAAAGGCAGGAAAAAGAGAGGGTGGCAGTTTTGTGTCTAATTGGCCTGATTTTAATAATTACTTGAATAATTTAAAGTACAGCTCTTCTCTTTTGGCCTCAATGAGTTCAGTATCTTCCTAAATCCCACAAACTTCCAGCTGGGATTTTTGATTTTGCTGATTACAAGGAAACCTGACATTTCATTTGCTGCAGGTTGGTTTTAATGCCTTTTTTTTGCAGGCAGGGGGAATTCCTGTAATTTTCCCTGCCAGTCCTTCAATGCCTCACCACTGCTGGGTGTGTGATGACACCCAGCTCCAGCCCTGTGCAAGAACCCTCACCCAGACTGGAGTTTGGGGAGTTGGGAGACAAAAAATTTCTTCAACTTCTGCTTAAAAAAATGAAACAAGGAGTCTGCATTCCACGAGTGTCAGACTAATCCACTTCACAATGCAGTTTTTTATGCACCCAGTGTGGTAACCCTGAGGTTACTCTGCACTTGCAAGTTTGTAAATGTTGTCAGTGAGCTTATGCTCGTGTCAGGCTCGTGACAAAGCCAGAAACACACAGTGAATTGAATTTGGCAAGCAGTTCTTAGCTCTGAATGCTCTCCAAGTTGCAGTTTTATTGCATTTTTGTTGATTTGGTGAAGTAGTATAAAAATACTGCTCTTCAGGTGTGGTTTTGTTCAGTTTAGTTTTGGTTTTTGGTTTTTTTTTTCCCCTACACGAGCAGATCTGTAGCTTGATGTGATACTTTTATTGAAACAGGAGTTTTGTTACAGCCTTTTTTGGAATATCCAGAAGGTGATGCTTGAGTTAAGTCCCTTTCAATCATCTCTTAAATTAATGAGAAAATGTTTCCAATTAAAATCAGCATTTGATTAATTAGTAGTTGACTTATTAAGAGGGAGACAAGGAAGTCAGGAGTGTTGGGATGCATTCAATGCAAATCAGGGAGGAGAGTGTTACAGGAAAGAAACCCTCAAAGGATGCTGGATGTTTTTCTGTAGGACATCCTTCAGCAGCCTTTTCAAGTGGATTTGAAGAAACTAATAAAGAAAACAGCCACAATTTGTGAGCACTTTGAGGTTAATAAGGGCACCCATCCTTCAGCATTATGTGTGACTGAGTGTAATATTGTGCAAATGGCAAAATAAATGTCAGGGACATGTGCACATCCTCATACAATGTTTGAATAGCAAATAGATTTGTTCTATTTTATTATTTTAAGAGATCTATTTTTCATTTTCTGTTTTGGTACAGCAGGGACAACAAATGTGGTGCAGAGAGAGAAGTAGCACTTAGTTTTAGAGATTCTGTGTCCTGGAGACACTCTTATCAATGGGTACAGTATTGCTTTTCTTTTTTTGGTCTTCATGTGGAAGTTGTAGCATTCAGAAGAGAGTTGAATACTCAACAGAGTGAAATTCATCTTTCACAACATTTATGTGAAGTTGGCCCCACTGCATATTTGTTCTTGCAGATGAATTGCAGTTTTTTGGTGCCTGGTTTCCTGATCTAGAATCAGAGAATATCCTGATTTGGAAAGGATGCAGGGGATCATTGCAGTCCAGGCTNTCCCTTGGGTCCCACAGGAGAGGGATCAGTGCCTGCCCCTCCTCTGTCCCTCCTGAGGAAGCTGCAGACCCCAGTGAGGTCTCCTCTCTGTCTCCTCTTCAATCACCCAAACTGCTCCTCATCTGCAGGAGGCTTTCAAACAGCTTTAAATCCTTCTGGTATCGTGGTGCCCAAAGCTGCTGGGGAGCAGCAGAACCATTCAAAAACCTTCCACGGAGTTTATTGTTTGCTTGTTTACATTTGCCATATCATCACAGTCTGAATGTTATTAATAGCATGAATAACACAAAGCAGCTTTATGGTTTCTATTCCAGCTGAAATGTCAATGCAAAATGGCCTCAGCTCTAAGGGAAGCCAGTGATTGACTGCTTGGTTCCGGTTATTTAAATTAAAAATTTCAAGTAGAAGTAGCAAAGATTGTTGATATATTATCCAGAATTCAGAGGAAATCAATACAAGCCTTAATGGCCTTCCCCCACTGCTCTGTAGCTGCATTAGTCACATCTTGGGAGAGCACTTTGGCCATCAATCAAAGAAAAAAAATCACTTTATTTTCATATTGTGAACTTCATGGCAGCTTGTGTGTAATCTTGGCAAGCTACTTCTGAAATTCTGCAAGACAAATGCAAGAGGAAAAAGTTTCTAAAGTAGGCTTTAAAGCATACACAAGCAGTAACTCAGACACAAGATAAACTTTAGATAACCATCTTTTATTATTTTTTTTGATAGTGGAATGATCTGGATAAGTGACCAGGCATGTTTTTGTGTTGAACCAGGGCACCAGAGAAGAGCTGTGCAATAACAGCCATACAAGAATAAATCAAGCAGAGCAGCTGCCCAACCCCAGAGATCCCTGTAGGATGCCATAGAAATAAAATACTTCTGATAATGAAGAGGGTTTGTTTCAAACCAATCCTCAGCTTGGTTTACTAATCTTCTCTGTGGAGTAAAGGCTCAGTTGGTTCTGATGGCACTGATGTATCCATCCATGGGTTGGACAGGAAATATCGACCAAAATCTTGCTCCATTTCTGAAAATGAGAGGATCCTGTGCCTGGGAATGAGGTGGGACAGGAAATTCCTGCAGCACCAATATCTGGCACATGAACTCTTGAACTGGGCTCTGCAGTGGAGATTTTCTCCAGCCCAGCAGAGATGGAAAAACAAATAGGTTGTGACCCAGTGAGGGGGTCTGACTTTCACATCAGTTTCTTTACAAAATCACCCAGGAAAGCTTGGCAACACCTGATAACTTTTATTCTAAAGATCTGTAAGAAAACCCCACTGAAAAGCTCTTCTGATCTGTGCCTGCTCACGTGAACTAATTGTGGACTTAGGTGTTCACAGAGAAAAGCACATGAAATAATTATATCTATTTGCCAAGAATCAGGTTTTTTCATAAATCTGAGGGATTAGGCTGAGGTGGAGAATTCTTAGTGATTTAAACACACCTTGAAAGCAGTTCAGCAGAATTAAGCTACTGTGATGTACAAAAGCATTTTGGTCTCATGTCCATCAAACAAAAGAGGAAATGACTTGGCCTGAGTGACTCTTTCAAACATGGAAAAAGGAGGAAAGTGCTTTTAAAAGCCCTCTTAGCAATCCCAGCATGTCCTGGTAGGTCTGACAAAGATAACAATTGCTTCAAGAAGTACTTAACAGATTAATGTGGGTCTTGCAGATTGTTCCTCGTGCCTGCAGGATGGCAGAGATACTGCAAAGGTTAAGAGGATACAAACTGTATTTAGACTGCAAATTCCACTTGGAGGATGGATTTCTTTTTGTGCAGCTTCTCTGTAATCCTTGGTATAGTGGCTTTCTAAATCTTGATATTTATCTTGGATATGAATGTAAGGTAAATAAGCATGAATAATAGAGGCCAGAGCTGTTGTTTTCCTATTATATCCCTTGGTCCCTCACAGTGGGAAAATGTTTGTAAACTGCTTCCTCTGAAAATGAGTCTGACCCTCAGAGACTGAGCCATGTCCTAAACATCACATGAAAAGAAGTGAAGTTGGACAAATGCCTTTTAAACAGCACCTGAAATAGAAATAATCATGAGCTCATGTGTTAATAATCTGTCCTGCAGTTTAGCACAGTACTATTTAATGTTTTTTGCATTAAAACCTAAATGTGCAGAAAACAGAGCAGTTAATAAATTAAAGAGTAATTGAATAATAAAAACACCACACCCCAAACCACAACAAAGCAGTGATTGTTGCACACTGAGTGTCCTCTCAGCACTGCATGACTGCAGATTGATACTAATCTGGCCTGCAGTTGGAGAGGAATGAATTTATTTAATTACCTCCTTAAGTACAGCATTTGTTTTGGCCATGAGTAGCAAGCTGAGGTTAGTGTCAAAATCACAAAGTTGCCTTTATTTTAGTTTGCTGCCCAGCCAAATAAATACAACATAGTTGGGTTCTGCCTTTTTCACTGCAGTGAACAAATGAGCCTTTTTCCTTTTTGAGGGAAGGGTGACAAACCAGCAGGTTACTCTGGGATCACATTAGAGATCTTGTCTTTGTTCCTGAGGGACAGAGGACCTAAATTTGACAGCACAAAACCTTCAGTTTCTAATAAGAGCAATGCTTTGCAGTCACATTCCAGACTCTGGATTTGACTGGGTGACTATTTTTTTACCTTTTAACCAGTCTCTTCTGCCACTGCAATGAGACTTTTCATGGCTGTTTTAATAAAAGAAGAAAAGACATATTAGAGTAGTATTTTTCCCTTTGAAATTTCTCCTGTGTTCTAGTCTGTCTTTGGTATTCAATTTTTTCATCCTGTTTTATTGCTGTCAGGAATTTGATGGATAAAGCATCATTCATGGTCAAACCCCATAAAGTTATTAGGGGCAAATGTCTCACTCTGGTCATCATTTTTCTAGATCAGATAATAAAGAGTGCCCCCATCCTTCCCTGTGCTGGTACTAAGTGCTTCAGCCTGTTTTAGGTAACTCAAAGCTGAGCTCATGAATTGCCATCATGTCCCTGTGCCACAGCAGTTTCCTTTCACAGCATCTTCTGCACTCAGCATAAATCCTTTGGACTCTTCTTTTGTGGTGTGTGAAGAGTATTTCATGCTGTGTTCTGCTGATACTGCTGCAAAAGAAATAATGGTGTTATCTACTTCTTCTAGCACAATGAAAACTCCATTGGACTCAGTTTATTATGTCCCATACTGGAGTTAAAGATCTATATAATTCATTTTCTCTTCAACTTTGTTCCAGCTCAGGTTTTTAATATGGTGTAGGAAAGGCAGGTTTCCCTATCTTATCCAGAGATACAGGTGAAATTCAGAGGTTCCAAAGGAATTCTGCACTGGTGCAGTGATTAATGGCTGCACATTTGCAGTTCCTGTTTGCTCCAGTGACCTTCATCCCTGATCTCTTTAACTCCAAGTGTAAAATACCTCCATTTCACTTCTCCATTTAGAAAACATGTTAAAATGAGTCCATTTTTGAAATGTATATTTAAATTCAACAGATTTTAAAAAAATGACACAATCTGTGCCTCTGCTATCATTACAGTGGGGATGGGTGCCACACCTACAATCTACATCCTCATTTGAAAATTTTGTTTATTTTCACTGTAGGCTTTAGTTGGATTATTTTGTGGTTGTGGAGTTTAATTCTGAAAGATCTGCAGCTTGGCTCTTTAGAAGCTTTCCCCTTTTTTTTTGGCATTCTTTACCCTGTCATTTCACCTGCAGGAAGGCTGCTTTGGAAAGGCAATTATTTCTCTTATAATTTCTTAAACTCATGGTCTAGGTCAGCAATTAACACACTGAGACAAAGTCAATCAGTTATGCACTGCAAACTGTGTGCCTGGATAGACTTAAAAAGCACAAAGAAATTCAATTATAATTACTTACACATGTCTTTCATGTACTGTGAAAGTTGTATCCCCCTGTACATGGAAGCTTGGCACAAATAGTCCAAAGAAAACAATTTCATGTGATCCTACCTTCAGCTCCAGAAATAATGCCACTTCTCTGTGTTTCTTTTGCCACTTATAGTTAAACTGTGTGCTCCTGAGTGCTGCAAGTAAAAGGTTTATTGATTAGCACCAGTAAAATTTATGTATAGGCAGTAAAAACAACCATATTTCATCCCCTTCCCCCTCACCCAGCAGACGCCAGTGGAAGTTTATTTGCTCCATGGTGAGAGATAAGTGAAATCACAATGAAAATCTCTGTGTAAGTCAAAGGATCTAATAAATGAGCAGTCAGTAGAGCTGTGAGAAATTGGGGGAGGCATGGAAAGCATGCACTGCCAAATTGAATTCCTTGTGTCATGAGGCAGATCTGCCTGGGGTTATGACAGACCCAAAAGATGGGAGAAGGAGGGAGATTCTCTCTCAGGGCAGCTCAGAGCTGGGGCTGACTCAAAGATAACGACAGAAACGTTCATGGATTTTTTGTCCTGGTGATGTGGCCTGTGTGATTTCCTCCTCACACACTCCTCTGGCTTGCTGACAGCTTGTACACCTGGAAATGCCTGTGGTTTTGACAAGCTGGACTCCTGCAGCACGTTGTTGTGGAGGGTGGATTTCATTGATTTCAGAGAAGTCACGATCCAGCTGATGCTTGTAGCAGACATGGAAGGGAAAAGTGTGATCACTGTTTTGTCATTCTTGGCATGACATTTCACAGAGATGAGTATTTCACAGGAATCTGAGTAAAATGTGATTCATTTTTCTCATTTGCATGGTGGTCTATAATCTGGAAGTGAAAGCTGCATGCTGTAGAGGGTTTCTGTGAACTAGGTAGAATTTTTCCAGCTAAATTAACTCAATACATCTGAAATTATTTAGAAGTTTTAGATCACAGAAGTTCTGTGGACAGAAAGCAGAGTGTGGCTTTTCTGTGTTTCCCCTTGTAAAGCAGAGATGTCAGAGGATCCCTTTGTGCTCAGCCTGTGTGTCATCATTCAGCAAATAATAATGGGAAGCCAAACTCAATTGATTGTGATTTAATGTCCTTGATGTGATGTGATGGTTTTTGCATTTAATTCACCACCATCTGACTCATGAGTCAAATTTGACAGTGTTGTTCTGGGAGCACTTGCAGTCCTCAGTATCAGCCAGAGGGATGACTCCAGGGAGCTGGGGAAGGTGAGGTTCTTGTGGCCAGAGGAATATTGCTGTGCCCTGCAGAGGGGGTTTGGTGCTGAGTGCCTCCTCAGGGCTTCTGGTCTTAAAGTCCTGCTGGTGAAGTGGAGAATTTCTGACAGGGAGTTTTCAGCAAGCCCCAGTTTGTGTTTTGGCCATCTCTTCTCCCTGCTGTGGACAATACTCTTTGTTCCTTTGCATGTTATTTAAAAAACTGACCTCTTCATGACTGTCACTAAGGGGAAGGAAAACAATTCAGAAAATAGGTTCAGTCAATTTTTTAACATCTCTGCATCCTGGAGGCTGAAAGGACATTCCTCCCTGTTCACAGCTCTACAGCAGAGATCCATTTGGCCTGAGTTCAGTGCTCTGACAGATAACAATATATAAATATATTACAATTGAAAAATGTTGGCACCCTCTTTTTAAGCATCATTTGGGATACCAGAATGAGAAACACCTCGAGAAACAGATCATTAACTCAGTTTCCTGTGTCCAGACACTGAGTTAACCAAGTGAGGGCCAAAGTAGCATGAGAGCTTCTCAAATGACCTTAATTTGAACTCTCAATGCATGGCAGGTTCAGAACATTTCAGGATGAGCCAGTCAACCCAGACTGTTCCTCTCCAGTGCAAGTGAACACTCTGCAGATATTGGAAGTACATCAAACAGTCCTCTACTAATTCAGGAGGTCAGGTCAAGTTGAGGGCAATTCTGCTTTTGAACTGGCTGAGGCTGGAGATCAGCATTTTTTTACAGCTGTAATTGAAATACCAGACTTTAAGAAGTTTGAGAGCTTCTACCATGAATCAAGATTATTTCATGGACTTAAATCCTCTCTGAGCTTTTACCATGAGTGAATCTTGTGAGCTCATCTCCACATCAAGGTGTTCCACTCTTGCTCAGAAGAATCCTTGTGCTTTTAAGTTACAGAACAAATTCAGGGACTTAAACAAAGTCTCATTAGAAGTCCCCCAGCTCTGGTGGAATTGTGAGTTTGATTGTTGGTTTATCTGTGAACTGGCTCAGGCTCTGTCATGGGCTGATGTGACTTCAGTTGTCAGCTTTGAGAGGAAAAAGTGCAAACACTTTTTGTGTGTGGTTCCTTCCACAATCACAGCTTTCTCTGGATGCTGGAAAAGCCATCAAGACTTTTTCCCACTGACCTCAAATGACTCTGAATTAAATTCAGTTGTGCCACATATAAAGCCATGACTGCTAATGAGTCCCTGTTGGTGATTCTTTTCCATTCAGTATTTACATCCTTCCCTTCCCACCTGGCTTAGTCATTCTGGAAGAAAAGAATTTTCTCCTGGACTCTGTAACCTCCTTTCTCCTTTCTCATTGTTCTTTTCTGGGGTGACAAACAGCAAAAACGTAAATCACCTTTACTATCAAAGAATTTGGTGTCTTTTCATGGTTACCTGGGCCATGTATTTGATATTCACACAAAAAAAACCACACTGATGTTCTTGGGGTTGGATCAAGTGTTGTCTCATTATCATTAAACAGCTATAATGGGAGGGAGATGAAAATAACTACAGAAACACGAGGAACAACAAAGATGAAAAGGAAGATGTGAGAATGGTACAAAAACATGGTTCCTTATTTGTAGGGTAAACTTGAAAGGTACCCTCCTCAACCTGCCTGCCTTGTAATGTATTCAGAAATGGAAATTAATCAGCAGTTGTTTATAGCTGCTCTGGCACATTGGATAGAATAACTTGCAAGCAACCTGCAGATTTTAAAGCTCTTCCACAGAGCTGCCTTTTCCCATTAATTCTTCTCCATAGTCTCAGTATCTGAGCTTTTTTCCCCCTTGACTTTGATGTATGAACATATTCCTCACTCTGGCTGCTCAGAGTCTAAGGTATTATTCCTTTGCATTTGGATCTGTTAAAATGTTTTACGCTTTATGTGAATTTCTCTACTGCAGAATTGTATTGATAATTCCAGTTATTTTCTGAAACATAATGATCTAAGTTTAAAACCAGAAAGATTCAAAGGAGAAATGGTCTAATAAAAACTCAGTTCAGTCAGTTAGATGTGGTTTATTGCAATGGTTTTTCAGTCAGTTTTTATGTATCTTTAACTTGTTTCAGCTTCAGTTTGGTCCTGTTTTGAACCAGAAACTTTCTTCATAAGAATCTTCATAATTTCTCTGCATTTGAGCACATTATTTCTATGACAACTAATAATTTAAGTTGCCAGTTTGCACTGGTGCATATGTTATCCCGATAAAGATTGTTGTGTACTCCACCATAAATAACTCTGTTCCTTCAGTTTAGTTCATTGGAGGGGTCTGCCAGTGGCAGAAAATGCCTTTCTCATTGCTGTATTGAATGGCTCAGTAAATGACATTCTTGGCAGAATTTCTTAAGCCCTCAACACTTTCATAACTATTGATCTGTTTTTGAAGCATGGAAATGCTGCTCTGGTGGTGTTGTGCACACACAAACTTGTGGCACAATCTCTGAGCCATTACCTTGTTTTACTTTGTATAAATGTCATTTTCAGCTGTTCACGAAATTTTCCTCAGACAATATTGAGTGATTAAACAACCTTCAGGATTGTAAAGAAGCATTGTCTAAGAAAAATATTTCACAGATGAGTTTATTTGCACAGTATTACATCTGACTTTTCATGCTCATTTTCTTGAACTCACTGCGATTCTGGTGGGGGTTTTAATCAGTCATGTTTCAAATATGAATTTCTCCTCTTCATAAAAGAGCATTTCTGATCTACATGCACGTTTGATATGCACAGCTGAATGCAGCAGTGGGTTTGTTTTCCTGGAGGACACACATCAGCCACAGTGCTCTTGATCAGTGTCGTGTTCTCTCCCAAGGACACAAGCTTTGGACCCACAGAAAATACCTTAACAAAGGATTTATTTTCCTCCCTGATTGTTCTGTCTCATTGCTCCTTCCTTCATTCAGTTAAAAAAATGCTTCAAGCACAAGTCTGGGTGTATTTGGTGGCTCATGCTGGTCTCACAGACTATTTAGTTATGATGTTTTGCAGTTGAAGGATAATTGCAATGCCAGGAATTGGGGGATTATTTAAAATGTGAATGGGTAATGATGAAATGGCTCAGAAAAGCATCTCAAATTCATAATGGCCATTCCCATAAATAATACTTCACCATTTCCTCTCTGTCATCCACTGTGAAGATTTGTGGCAGCCTTTGATCAGATGACTTGTCCTTGAAGTTCACTCAGAGTTCCAGTGTGAAATCCCAGCTGCTCTGCTGAGGGGATGGGTTCAGCCACAAAGCATCAAAAGCTCAGCGTGGCACCCACCATGGGAGCCCAGGAGAAGAGAGTTTCACCCCTAGGCAGAGCAGCCTGCAGCCTGTGTGAGGGGCATGAGAGGTTTGAATGTTGAACAGCTGATTCTGGTGGGGCTGATATGAGTTAGGCACTAATATTGCTTTATTTGTTTTATGAAGCAATACAATGACCTGTGCTTACCTGTCTTGCCAAAGTTGTCAGCTTTAGGCAGTTCTTTTATTCCCTCACTGTTTCAGCAGCCCTTTATTAGAGGGTAAAAATGAGTCAAGGCACAGATTTGTTAAACACAGCATAAAAATGGTCCTGGTTTATTCCTCTTTACAGACAACTTTTAGACTGAGTGCAACCTTCAGATTTCATCCTTCCATCAGTGTCCAATCAAACATGAAATGAGAAACAATCAGCAGGATATCCCAGTACTGGAATAATTAATCTGTTACATGCAGTGCACTTTTGTTCTGACACTGGCTCCAGTTTTGCTTTTGTGAGATGAGGAAATAAAAACTGAGTAATGACTTTATGAATAACCTCTTATAAATTAAAAGAATAACAAATGCATGTAGATCAAATACACCCTTTAGTTTATTCATTCAATAAAGCTTGTTATGCTGATACAGATAAATGCTATGCAGGGTCTAAATATCTGAGGATATGCTTGTTTTCTGTCTTCTTTTCTAATTATGACATAGATTTGGGGGTTATGAATATGTTAAATCCCTCAGGTAGTGAATCCTGGAGTGTATCTTTTAACTAGATTTCATAGACATAGACCAGCCTTCTTACTACCACAAATAAAATAATATATGGGTCTGATTTTGCATTCATTCAGCCAAAAATCTGCCTTAGTGCTGTGGGTTCAGACTCTTTGTAAGGTGAATACCTGCCTAGTTTGTCAGTCAAAAGCTCCATTAAATTTTCCTGGTGTGACTCAGGCTCACAAAAGGATGGGAATTCTCAGCATCAAGCTTCCAAGACTTCACTCAAAAGCTTGGGTTGAAGTTGGGTTGCAGTGGTTCCCTGTTGTGCCTTGATCCTGCTCACAAATGGCTGTTTTTCTGTTGGTGCAGACAAAAGTCAAAGTGAGGTCTTTTCAAAAGTCAGGAGGGATAAAAGAATCCCCAAGCTCTTCTTAGGGGATATGAAAGCACAAAGGTCTGCAGTGAGTGAGGATTTGAGAATCAGAGAATTTCCTTTGTCTGGGAGTGGTAAATGGAGCTGAACTCGCTCTGTCTTGAGAGGACACAATATTATGAAATATAATGTTGTCACCCCATGAAGAGCCACCTGAGTGTCTGTGAGGATGTGGCACCCCAGAGAGCCCCCAGGGCAAAATCATTTGATCATTCTGCACTGTCTGATTATTTCACTGAGCCTAATAATTATCAAAATTCAGTTTGACTCTCACAGATGGTTTGCCATTACCTTAAAACTCTGCCTTTTCCAACACTCTTTTCTTAGGGAGGGGTGGAGAGGGGAATGTTTATCCTGTGAGGTGATGAGGCAGGGGGCTGTGTCAGTCTGCTGTCAAATTAGGAGACAGATGGATCAAGGCAAGGGAAAATGGAAGAATTCCCATTGCACAGGGTTGGTAGCTACAATATCAGTGTGCTGGGAGGAGGAAGCTCCTGGTTTGGTGACTTTGCAGCATAAAACACAACAGTTCCTGTGTGATTGGGAACTCTGCAATGCTTTCCTTGAAGGCCTCTGTGCAATCCTGGGTAGGAGATATGCCAGGTGATGCAGGAAAGTCGCAGGACTCTTCCCCTCAGGGATGGAATAAGTTCAGCCCTGAGGTTTCTTGTTCCTTGGGTCATCCTATAAATATTTATAATTTCATCATTAGGTCAGAGGCAGTTGC
The DNA here is from genome assembly GCA_013398995.1 of Alaudala cheleensis. Lineage (NCBI taxonomy): Eukaryota > Metazoa > Chordata > Aves > Passeriformes > Alaudidae > Alaudala > Alaudala cheleensis. The sequence goes on along the minus strand of VWYE01019480.1, from coordinate 20,833 downwards.
TGTGGAGCCAAGCAGTGGGAACTGATAAAGAGAGGAATTTTTAATATGGCCCATTTGAGTGCAGCTCCTCCACCCCTCACACACTTAGGGGAAAGGATTTCTGATTCACACATTCAGTTTGAAATGATTGTGCTGCTAAGGACACATGAGGAGCTCAGTGTGGTATCTCACCCAACAAAAAGTGATTCTATACATGTAGAACATATTAAATATTACAATACAATAGAAAATAATATAATACCTAAGATACCTCAGAGTTACTGATTCAAAGTCATCCTAACATTCAAAGTTAGAATTTAACTTTATTTTTACCTTTTCTTCCCATTTTCCTTTTAAGAACATGTACTGTGAGCTCACAACTCTGTAAATGAGATGCACATTGACAAGCCATGAGTCAGACTAAAGGGGTGTTTGTTATATTGCACATGAAAAAACATTCTTAATAAATTGTTCATCAGGACAGCCAAGTGACAACTGTGACTCAATCCTAAAAGCAGAAACAGGTAATAAATGGGAACAACAACTAATGACAAGTGCAAGTTGCTCTTTCATGCTGCTGGAAATTCCACTTACTCCTTTTTAAACTGGTCTGTCTGTTGGAAAGAAAATTTTGAATATTCAACTTTTAAGCTGATGCTTCTTTCCACATGGAAACAATCCATTGACTGGATTAACTCAAGTTAGATCAATTAATTGTTATGATAGAGATTGTTTTCACATTCTGAAAGGGATTTCCATTGGCTTCTTTATCTAGAAGAATTTATTTCAGTGTCATTTCATCCAGTTGACTTAAATTGCCTGAGGTGACTGGGTTCGTGACCTCCTAAAATAATTTTAGCTATATGATGAAATTATTTTCTAATTTATACTTGGGAAAATATTAGAGAATAGATTCTGATATCTGGGAAATGCTTTGGAGTCCCAGTGTGCTCAACACATTGCATGGAAATTACAGACAATTACAAGTGACCTTGACTGTGTCTTGCAAACTGAAAAATGTGACTTACCAGGGGCCCTTTATTTCATTTTCTTCTTCAACAAAATCCAAGGTATGAAAGAACAACTTTGTTGTTCATTAACTTATTGAATAGAACACTAAAACCACTTTTTTAATGCAAATACAACCACAGTGAACCTTCTATTCCTTGTGTTGAACTACACCCAAATTATGTCCTGAGTTAATAATAAGTGATGCTGTCTCATATTTCAAACTATAGAAATACATCTAAGCCAAGTTTAAGATCATCATGCCATGCCTCTATTTACCACCATGATTATTGCAAAATAAATACAGTGTCTGGAGGTGAAAATGTAATATCCTAAAAGATTTAATTGGCCAATTCTTGTCAAATATCAGGATAATGAATTGGCTTTGATGAACCTTTAAAACACATTTTTCCTTTTGCATATTTTTCCTTTGATGGAAACTAAACCTTCTTGAAGTACATAATGAATTTACTTTAATGTGTTTGAATAGAAATGCAGTTTTCTGAGTCTCTGTGCCAAGGTACTTTCCTAATCCACAAGTTTCACTTGAAAAGTCCTGAGGATTTAGACATATTAATTGAAGTTCTTCAGAATGAAGCAGTGTGGTTGAAAGCTTTAATGAAAAAGATCACTAAGTTATAAGAAAAATACTGTCAGTATGTCCTTTTTATAAAAGTACATTTTAGAGTGAGACAAAGATCACATGCTGGCAAAGGCTGGAAGTTCTGTACAGAGCAAGAAAAGAAGAAATAAATGTGACTTTTCTATTCATTTTTCCACCTTCTTGTGGCAGGTTTTTATATAAAATTTAAGGGACAGATCTTGCACATCCTTATGCACATAATTTCCATTCATAGGATAATTCCTTTGTGAGCCATGGGAGTCACTAATTTTAAGAGGGGCTATTTTGTCTTTAATATGAAAGGTTTTTCATAGCTGAAATGTATTTGGGAGTGGGAGAGGTTGAAAAAACACTTTTAGCTCATGGTGAAAATGGAGAGACAAAAGGAAAAGCCCTGGGATGGTGACTGAGTACAGGAATGATGAATCAGGAGAGCCATAAAGGGCCTCACCTGGACACACTCCTGGGAATGATGGAATTGGAACTCAGAGTCTGCCCAGATTAATGTGCATAACCTGGGTTTTGGCTACAGAGAACTGGATAAACAAAGCCTCTGAAATGATTTAGTTCATTTATAAATGGATAAGTTAAAAAGAGGTAAAAACCTTGATGGCTTTGCAAGCCTTCTGTTTGTTGTGTATTAAAGTTACCTTAATTGTGTTGGCATCAAGAATGAAAAGAAGATTGGCAAATGTAAATATTATGTGCTTAATGAGAACCTCACAAATCTTTCATTTGAGAGAGATATTTGAGTAGGGGACACAGCAAAAATTGTGGCCAGATCTCTCACCTGCTCATTGACAATTCTGTGTTAGGAAATAATCACATGATGTAAGTGTGGAATGCAATACAAACACAGCTCAGTGTGTTTGCAGTTGGACCTTTATCCTTAACATCAGAGCAGGAGCAGAAATTATCCTGTCCTGTCTCCCAAAGCTCCTGATAAATATCTACAAAACCTGACATTAAGAGAGTTTTAAAGAAATGTATGTGGTAGAGGAAGGTTGAGGCAAGAGAAGACAGAAAAAAAAAAAGAAAGAAATTGTTATGGATGCAAACTCTGCTGTTATAAGGCTCTGTACCATGAGATATTGGGCTGTCTTTGGTTTGTATTTCTGTGGACACTGCAGAAGTCACATTCCACTGCCCCCATTTCAAACAGCCTGGATTAAAGGCCTGGATTAGAGACAACATTTTGAGTCCAGTTATGATCAAAGTATATCATCCTCAATCAGAAAAGACAAATTTGGGGTTTTTTTTCCTGTAATAGCAGTTTTTATCTCTGATACTTTTCTTGGTCTCCTCAGATAAAACAGAGGGAACATTTTTTTTAAAGCAGGATTGAAAATTGGCTGTTAATGTCCCTCCCTGTCTGGCAAGATGAGGTGTCCTTGAGTGTGCTTCCATTGGTGCTTTAACTCCTTTCTCCTCCATGCATTTGAGCCAGATAACACCTTATCAAGTCCAGCAGGGATTAGGATGGCTCCAGATCCCAAATCTTCACTGCAATCCTCCTGCAGCTGTGCTATTTGTTTTCCCAGACATCAGGGAACACCTCAGCCCACACTCACCTGTCAGTGACACAGGAAAGTGAGGAGTGAGCCTGGATCAATTTTACTGCACTCAGCCTCCACCAGCTGCTTTTGGAGAGGGCTTTGGGATGTGTTCAGGTGCTGACATTCCTCTTCCCAACTCCTTCAGTCCTCCTGAGCAGCAGTGAGCAAGTGCTCATGGAGAAATGGCATCTTCAGATTTTATTTGTCTTGTCTTTTTAAAAAGCCATTCTCCCTGTGTCTCTCATTGATTCATCCACTGCTGTTATTTCTGCAACTGCACAGTTTGGCATCTAAATAAAAAAAGACTTTATCAATATTCTTTTGTTCATTAATGAGCCAATTAAGCAGCTTCCCTCTCCTTTGTAAAATACAAGAGCATTGAGCCTTCTACCTCTGTCTTTGCTGGGAACTGCCCCGGATCTGCTCACAACGTTTTTATTTGTAACTGAATTTTTATTAAATGTTATTTTCCTCTACTCTTCACTGGGTTTTTGTTTTATGGTCTGTCCAGCAAACAGGATTCCATGGGTGTCCCTGGGGCAGTGAAATGCCTCTCAGAAGAAGGGTCTCACTGAAGATGGGTTGGTTCTGGTGACCTGCAGCACAAAGGCTCGTGACATTTGTTCACCCCTGTTAACAAAGATCCTGGCCTCCACCTCTTTATTGCTCCTGGGAGATACAATCTCTTTCTAACTCAGTTAATTGAAGACAAGGAGGAATTGGGATGGAAACTCATGGTGGTCAAGGGGTTCTGGGTGTCTGGTGATCCTGTCACAAAGACAGTCACAAAATAAATATTCTTTCTTACTTCTCTGTAATAATGATGGTAATAGAGCTGCTCTCTTCTATGATTTTAAGTCTCTTATCTAAGAATTCTATCTGTGAAATAGTCTGTCCTTTACCAGACAGAAATCTCTTTTGATCAATTTATATTTTTATCAAAGACAGTTATTCTGGGGCAGGCTGTCTGTCTTTTAATTAGCTGAAAAAACATCAAAGCTCTTGGATTCCATCCAGCACAGAACGAGGACATGCTGAGATCTCAGACATTGCAGCAAGAAAACTGCCTCAGTCTGAAGGGAAATTCATGGCCAAGTGGATGTGCTGAGTGAGGAGCTGCAGGAGCTCCCCAGGAGGGGAGAGGAAGACTCCTGAGGAGGAAGGATGGTGTGAGGTGAGCTCACATCCTCCCCAGAGCAGGAGTCTGGCCCGAGGAGCTGAGCTTCAAAGGCTTTCCTGCAGAAAACCTTCCACTTCAGGAAGTGGCTGTGGAAAAATCCTGGCAGGAAGTTGAAAGGAAAGAATCTTTTTCAGGGGTAGGAAAGTCAATGGCAGCTCTGACTCAACTGGAGTCTGTGTTTTTATTTATCAAAAATAGGTTCACATAATGATGACATTGATTTTGTGTATTTTTTAATTTCTATTTTTTTGTCTCCTGGCACTTTGGGCAATGGGTCTCTATACTGCAACAAAAATCCCACATGTTTCATATATTTTCCAGGAATTACTAACTAGAGCTATCTAAATGTTGGTGAGGATGGATGCTGCTGTGGAACATCCTAATTATTCTGAGAAAGACATCAGGGACATAATTTTAATTATGTGCAAATAAAAAATCCTGTTAAAGGTGCAGGGACTATTGATTTAGTATCTCAGTTTAAAAATGGACGGGGTGATTTAGATAAAAGTTTGAATGTTGAGCAGGCACAGCTAATGGGATCAGTAAGCTGTGAGAAGGAAACAAGGATCTTGTGGGAAATGTACACAATTTTCATTTCATTTGTTTTAGGTAGTGATTGGCCTGGAAAAGTGATACCTATTGATTCAGCACTAATGATGATCAGAGACTGGTGGAAGCAACAAAAAGCAAACACAAATCCCAGAAAACATTTATGAAGTTGTTTAGAATGAAATCTGTAAGAATTACTGAAGGAGGACAGTTTTTCTGAGATTCATTAGTCCAGTTGGAACTGATGAGCTCAGAGAGAGACTTAAGGACATGCCTGTGTAGATATTTACAACTCAATTGATAAAGCTGGTTCTTTTTATTTCTTTTAATGATCTTGTCACACAAAATGAACCATGAAAAAATATTAGAGAAAAGGGCTTGTTTTGCTAGAGAATAAAAATACAAATTTCTCTGGTTCAGTCCCTCATTTTTTAGTGTGATTTGATGTCCCTACCCTGACTGAGGAGAGACCCAGTCTGATCTGCACTGATTCATGCCTGGAAACAGTCTGAGGAATATGGAGCTGCAAAGTCTGATCCAAAAGTCACCAACAGGAGCTAATGAGGTGTTTCAGAACATATCTGCACTCACAGGCTCTGAGGGACAAAGCACAGGATTACTGAGTGATTTCACTGTTTAGCATTATCACTCCAAACACTCCTGAAGGGATATCAGTGCCATTATCCTGAAGGAGGAGGATTCAGAAGCCTTTTATTTATTTGTGCATGGAAGATGTGGCATTTAATGGCTTGGAACGTTGCTGCTGGAAGCAGAACATGTTTTATAACACACCCTGAGCCTTGTGGGAAGTGCTGATGCAGGGGAGCTCACAGGGACCTGCAGCACACTGGGGCTGCTCTGCTCCTTCCAGCTGCTTATTTAAAGTTTGCAGTTTTGGTTTAGCTTCTGTGGGTTCAAGCAAACAGGATCAGCTGTGGCACTGTGCAGAGCAGGCTGATTAGAAATGACAAAACAGGCTGTCATGTCAGGAATTTAAAAGAGAATCACTTTCTGTCCCTGCTTATTTCAGTCTGTTAAATATATAAACTTCATTTTAAAGACACCTTTGATCACTGGTGGTGTTAAATAATACAGGAGTGTGCAATATCATGTTGGGGNGAAGGGATATCAGTGCCATTATCCTAAAGGAGGAGGATTCAGAAGCCTTTTATTTATTTGTGCATGGAAGATGTGGCATTTAATGGCTTGGAACGTTGCTGCTGGAAGCAGAACATGTTTTATAACACACCCTGAGCCTTGTGGGAAGTGCTGATGCACAGGAGCTCCCAGGGACCTGCAGCACACTGGGGCTGCTCTGCTCCTTCCAGCTGCTTATTAAAAGTTTGCAGTTTTGGTTTAGCTTCTGTGGGTTCAAGCAAACAGGATCAGCTGTGGCACTGTGCAGAGCAGGCTGATTAGAAATGACAAAACAGGCTGTCGTGTCAGGAATTTAAAAGGGAGGCACTTTCTGTCCCCCCTTCATTTCACTCTGTTAAATATAAATACTTCATTTTAAACACACCTTTGATCACTGGTGTTGTTAAATAATATAGGAGTGTGCAATATCATGTTATGATTGCCTTTCTCTGCAAATTGCAACCACAATCAAATATGTACATGGAATATTTGTTGCATGGAAAACATCTTTGCTGTGCCTCAATCTATTGCTATGCATGTTTATTTGTCTTTCATTATATTTTCTTTCTGTCTTCATGAAGAAATGACAGTTTGCTTTAAGATAAAAGTTTGATTCAAGTGGGTTTGTTTTCTATTAGCCAGGAGGAAAGGAAGAAGGTTGGAGCAGCCCTTGATATTTGGAAACTCCTGTATCACTGAGTATGAAGATAATCTTGCTGGAGAAAGTAGGAATAAAAGTTTAAATTTTTTTTTACTCTCTGCTGTATCAGGAGTTACAAGAACCAATGTTTTGTTTGGGCTTTTAGAAAGAACAGTCTGTTTGCTGGTACATTTTTTTTGCCACAAGCTTGCTGGGTTTCTGTTCTTGTCTTACCCTTTGAGTACCACTTAAGTACAGCCCCAGGCCTGGAGCTTTATAAAGACACAACTCACATATCTCTGAGTTTGGCCTTTGCTATTTGGGAGCACCAGGGTGGTGGTGCTGAGGAAACAGTGAGATTTGCTCAGCTCACATTCCCCAGCCTCTGAGGGAAGCTTCTCTTGAGCCAAGCAATCCAAAACAGTTTTTGAAATGAATTTGTCATTTATCAGATAATTAAAATGTGCAGAGCTGTCACTGAGCTCTGTGAAAGCCAGCACAGGGTTTGTGGAGGGGCAGGGTTTGTGCAGGGAGGATGCAGGAATGTGAGCTGAGAGCTGCCTGTGGGCTCTCAGCTCCTGCTCAGCAGAGAAGGAGGGGTTTGTGGCACAGAAACCATCTCAGCTGAAGGTGTTCACTGGAAAAGAGTGACCCACCCAGCATTGCTGTTTCCCTGGGAAGCCTGAATTCCTGGATCAGTGTGGGAAACCAGAGTGTCTCCCTGGGGCTCCTGGATGGGCAGGAGCCTGGACAGGGGGGTGGATCCTCCCTGGCCTGTGCCTGAAACAGTGGTGGCTTTTGGTCTCAGCCCATGGAAAAAGCACTGGCAGGGTTGTCTGAGGATTTGGAGGTNTAGAATATAAAAGCCCAGCCACTGCCGTGGGTGGGGGGAGATTACATATTTCCAGCTGCTTGTGAACTTCATGCTGGACAGAAAGAACTGAGAGATAAGATTTGTAAAATAAACACCTGCAGTCCCCAACCCAGATGTTGTTCAATTCCTTCTTTCAAACATAGGCCAGTAAAAAGAAAGATTTGCACTACCAAGGTTAAATCACAGAAGAGACAACTCTGACAGATCAGATGTAGATATTTCCACCACAGATGCTCCAAACCATCCCTGTCCATGCCTGCAGGAGTAGCAGGACCAGCAGATCAGGCTTGTCCCTTTTCATTCTGTGCTTCTGGAAATGTTATAGCTGCTAATTAGAGCTGACCCAGCTCACCTGGGAATGCTGGGAACAAAAAAGCTCTGCGTGTTCATTATTGTGCTCAATTAGCCAAGCAAAGCCCTGTTGAGCATCAGGCCATTGTTGAAATACTTTTAGAGCCAGAGAGTGCAGAAAGGGAGAGCTGACAGCTGAGGAACAGCAGGGGGATTGCAGCCCTCTGAGTCCTTATTGGAGAGACACTGGTATAGGAAAACACTCAGAGCCCTGCCAGTAAAGCAGCTCAGGAATTGACATTGTGATGGGTTAAGGATGTAGGGGAATCCAAAGATTTTTCCCAATTCCCAATGGAATTCTAGCTTCTGTTTCTCTTCTGTCTGCCGCGCTCTACATTTTAAAGCAGTACCTTGCACCCTTGAATTTTTATTTACAGATTTCAGGTACAAATTGTTAACATCTCTAATTTAGGGAGGTTTTGGACTTGGTTGCCTTCAGTCTGCAGTGATTTTCTTGGGAGGATGGTTCTTCCAGCTAACAATATTCTCATTTTGTGGGAGGACACAGCCAAGACTGGGTCAGGACCCAATTTAGGGCACCTCCTACTGGTAGTGCCATATTTGGTGAATGTAAAACTTGAGAACTGAGGCCTTTATTGATGTACCAGTGACTCTGTCCATGTCCCAAGGGAATAAACAGCAGTAAATAAAGGCACAGGTGCTTTCCAGAACTCAAACTCATAGAATTGTAGAATAGTTTGGGTTGGAAGGGACCTTGAACTTCCCTAGTTCCAATACTCCTACAGGGGCAGGGCACCTTCCACTGGAAGATGCTCAAAGATGGTACAAATCAGCTAATTAGACTGGAATATTTCAATGAGGTATTTGAATCAATTACTGCAATCAACAGCACAGGGCAGACAGCTTTTGCAAGCAGTAACAGAATTCAAATGTGACAGCTGGACACAGCAAATAGCACCATGTTTTCTGCCTTGATATCTAGAGATTCACAATCTGTGGCTGCAGGATGGGCTGTAGGGTGAAGTGGCTAATGCAGGCAGATTTAAGAGCTCACAGTGTGAGGAGATGTGATTCACAGCTGGCCAGCACTGAGGGCAGCCAGGGAGTGGATCTCCTGGCCAGCTGTGGGTCCCTGAGGGCACACATGAAACAGTGTGAGCCATGGGAAAATGATGGACTGACAGTGGGGAGAGGTTGTCTGATCCCATAAAATTCTTTCCTGAGTACAGTCTTTCTCCTCTTTGTTCTCATTGAATGATGAAGTCCATGGTTTGGAATGTTTTCCTGTTGCTGATGCCTTGTCATTCAGACAGGTGCTGGGATTAGGAAATTAAAGGTGTGTTTGTACAAAGGGGAGCTGATGTGGACAATCAATTGGGGTTTGCTGAAGCAGAATTCAAGGATTCAGCAGCAGAGAGGAGGTGAGATGATCTCTGAGTGTCCACAAAGAGATGGGAAGGGTGATTGTCAGCAAATCATCAGACAGCTGAGGGAAATGGCAAAATAGAAAAAAACCATCCTGCCCTGTTGGTGTTTTTTAATTACATTTTTGCCTCTGGCCTACATTTGTGCATTTTTGCTGTGTGTTTACAGAGGTAAAATATCTCTGATTGTAGTCTGAAATATTAATTTGTACTTTGTACACTATTTTCTGCATGTTTAAATGTGCATATGGTGTACTTTACAAATTCTACTCAAGGATGTAATTCCTAGGGAAGTGTTCAAGCCAGATGTCACCCGAATGTTTGGTGTGATTTCTACTTATGGCATTGAACTTCACACAGTTGAAGAAGAACTCTTTGTTCTTGTAAAGAGTAAAAATATTGTAAATATTTGTCATGGAAAGTCATGGAAATATAGGAGTGAGTTCACAGTTTTTGTGTGTGCATTTGTGTGTGTATGGATGTCATTTACATTGAATTGCTCAGGAGTACATGCCTCAGAATTAAAAGGTTAAGGTCAGGTCTTCTGGTGCCAATATTTCTCACATAACACCACTAATTTTTGTTATATTGGAAATCTAGTAGTGGATAAGAGTATAATGGTTATTTTTCCTTCTGAATTTATTTCTTTTTTATTTTTCACAGCATCAAGAGAGCAATTGTACACAAATCCAGGGGACAAGAGGTCTGGTAAGGTGGTGGTTGTTTCTTCTCTCAGTGTTTCACACACGTGTCTGCCAGTGCTGTGCACACTCACATAAAACCCCTGAGTTTATAAATGATATTAGGAATTGAATTCTGAATTCATGACAGTAAAAACCCAGTTTAGACAATCTGAGCAGTGTAAATGAGAATGCAGTGTCACACAGCTGAGTGTCAGTTCATTCTGCTTTTTAATGTCATGCTGAGTCTAGTTCTGAAAAAACCAGAATCCCTTAATAAAGGGTGTTCTGCCCACTTCCTCTGGTAATACAGTTTACATACTGGAAATGTACCCAATTTGCACTAAACTATTCTTGCAGTGTTCAGTCCAGAATAGAAATGATTGCTGCAATAAACAGAGCCAAAGTGGTTGTTAAGTTCTCCCTTTCCAGGCCTGGTGAAATATTGTTTCCACATTTAAAACAAAGGCATGTTTATGTTCTACAGCACTGGTGTATTTATTTCATGAATAGATAGATTTCAACATGATTTACAATTATCACAAGGCTCATCAATGCTACAGACATTTTACTCTTGATAGAGGAGGAAAATATATTTTTAAAAAAGAGTAATAAAAGAATGTCCAGCTGTTTCTTACCAAACCATTTGGAAAAGGTGAAAACTGTTTCTAAGCTGACATGCTGATGAAAGCCTCAAAAAATAAAATGCATTTGTATATTTTGGAGATTTACTAACAGGAGAGTCATAAACTATGCTTTGCTTCTTTTATTTTAATGTGATCATTTTTAACTGTAATGTGAGCTGAGAGATCTTGTTTTGCAGCACTTTTGGATATTCCTGTGAGAAAGAATGGATTTGTGTTTATGTAAATTATGAGGTATTTTTACAAACTGAAGCTGAACACCATCTTGTTCTTTGAATAGTCTGGTTAAATCATCAGAACTATATTTGGAAGAGACTCCTAATTTGGCTAATTTGATACCCTGAAGGCCAAAATGGGACTTAATTTTTAAGTGTGCTCTATCAAGAGGCAAAAATAATAAAATTCTAACATTTTGGATATGTGTCAAAGCCAAATCTGGACATCTCTTATCATGGGGAGGCTGAACTCCCCTTGCACAGGGAATTAAAAAAAGAAATCCTTGGAGGCAAAGTCCTGGGTCTTGCTCTGAGTCAAGGGCTTCCAATTCCCTTGGAAATCCCAGCTGTGTCCTGCAGCAGGAGCCTTGCTGCTGCAGACAGGATCTGTGCCTGCTGATTCATTTTTAAGCTTTACACAAATCAATGAAATGTAAATTTGTAAGGCCTGCTCGGTCCCATGGAGAGAAAGGAAATGATGTTCCTGCCCTGCCTGCATGACTGTATTATCTTCTGATAATTGGCTTTGGGGCTCAGTAATAAAATAACATTTCTTCTCTGCTCTGTGCACAGTTCTGACTCTTTATGAGGATGTGACAGAAGTGCAGGACATAAAACTCAGTGCAGAAAAGAGCTGTGGAAGGCAGTGAGTGCATTAACTGTGGTGAGATAGCAAAAGCAGCTTGGGGGGAGGAAGATGAGAAGGAATGTCAGGCCAGGAAGCTGCAGGCTCAGGTCCTGTGCCTGTCACATCCCTCCTGTGGGGAGCTGCTCTTGGTTCCAAAGCTGGAGCAGCTCCAGGTGGGAGAGATCCTGGAGAAATGTTTGGTGTCATGTTCACATCACTGCAAATGCTGAGATCCCTGCAGACAGGTTCTTCAGGACTCACTTAATGAAAAAGAAAGTGGTTTTTATATTTCTGTAAGTGCATAATAGTATTTCAGCAGCTAAGCAGGAAGTGGCTGCTGATGTTCCTCCAGTGAAAAGTTACATTTTGCACATTAACCTCTCTTTAGGAGAAGCAGCCAGACAAAGACACCTTCTCTTGCATTTTAGTTACACATAAAGTACTTTTTGCCATGGGGTCCTTTGTTCATTGATTTATACCAATGAAAACATAAAAGATTTTCTTGACTTATATTTGACTCTGAGGGAAAACTGAAGTAAAAAAGAACTAATAGTTCTTTATATATTGGTGTTTGAAAATAAAATGCTCACATACATCTTTGAAAAGCCAATCATCTGCAGCAATTAATTTTTTTTTTTCTCTTTGGAATAGGGTGAATTACTACAGATTTTTCCTATTTTAGCTCCTTATGCCATTCCCTGTGAAAAATTACATGTTCTGTTATGTATTTACTGTGCTTTTTGATGGATATTTTCATATATATTAGATGCCTTTACATCACATAGATATCATAAATATTGTGCTTTATAATCTACCATACCAGGAAATAACAGATTATTTCTCAGTTGAAGAATCAGCTGTGCTCTGTAATAATACAAAGCTTTTCATAGGTTCAAAAGGTAACTAAAAACAGTTGGGAACCATTCTTGATTTAAAAAATTTAATAATTTAATAATTTTTCCTCTCTGTCATCCCATGTCCATTGCAATGCACATGCAGAATCCAGTGCAGAAGGGTGATTCTTTCATATAAAACATTATAAACAAATCTATATAAACAGAAACACGAATTTCAAGGAATTCACTCACCACCTAATGTGTATTTTATTTTACTCTAAAGATATTGCTGAAAATGGTTTGGGTACCTTGCTGAAACTTGCAACTTTTATTGCTAATGACCCTCCACTGTCAGGAATTTTGGATCTTTTTCTTATGCTTCAGTGTTCTCCTTGGCAAGAAGAGTTATTTTAGTACAAAGGAGTCAAAGGCAGGTATTTGGGTGCTTTGAGAACATTCTTTAAACATATTCTGGTGTTCAATCCTCTAGTCTTGAGAGTTGGAAGGAGTATTTCCAAAGTGTGCTGATACATTTTGTTCATTATTTTTTTTTCTAGTATAAGAAGAGTTTTTTGGCCAAAAATACTCTGGAGACAATACAGAGTGCATCTGGTGTGTGAGGTTTGATATCATGTGGCTTTTAGAAAATTAAAGGGAATCTGAAATTAGGGGTTTATTTTTGAGTTGTCACATCTTTCTTAAAATCACCTGTTTGGGAGATGAGGCAGTGCAGATTCTGTAAGTGACTGTCTATGTGATTTATAGTGGAGGGACACAATGAATGTGGGGTGAAGCCTCTGCTCACCCCTTCCATCTCCCAGGCAGGTTAAGCCCTAAATCAGCATGGTTTGGTTTTTCAAGTGATTTCAGAGGATGTGTTTGTTCCTGCATCCTGAATTTGCATGGATTTACTTCAATGCCACTTACTGACACCAAAACACTCTGTTTATTTTTTATTTTTCTGAAATAAAAAAAAAATTCTGCAGTTGTTGCTGGAATGGGCAGGTGAGGAATGTTTTACCTGAAATAACACCTTACACTGAATTGTTATTTCATCAGAAAGGCTTTGCATCCTTTCTGTCCTTGTCTCACACATCGTGAGGTGACATTGTGTCCCTGAAAGAAAGAACTGATCTCTTTAAGAGGGATTTAACCCAGCCTCGAGTGCATAAAGCTCAAATCCATCAGGCAGGCTCAGGTGAGCACACACACAAAAGAAAAACATTTCCAGGACAAAAGCACTCGCTGAAGTGCATCAGGAATTAGAAGCAAAACACAGAGCTGAAAAGCAGCCAGGCTTTGTCACGGTTCTGTGGCACTTCTCTCCACACTTTGTTTTCCTGTGGTCAACAGAGTTCATGAGAATCTTGCCTTTCATTTTCAGTGGGATTGTTTCCGACCATTGTTTGGAGAAAGCCTTGAAAATCTGAAGCAAGGACACCAAAGAGCATCAGAAAAAAACAGGAGGCAGGGAAGAAACTTTACAGCCTTTCTTCAAACAAAGTTTCATGGCTTTTAAGGCAGATACTGTGATTTTTGCAGTGCACTAAATCAGATTTTCTTTTTAAATCTAGCTTGGCAGTGCTAAAAATAAAATGTTGGGACATGTTTGAACACATTCTGGGCATAAATCACGAGGGGATTTGAAGCTGCAACAACCAGTGGGCAACTCCATTTCTTGGTGTCCTGTGAGAACCTCATCATATAAAAAGCAATGGTAATTTTGTATGCAAAAAAAAAGAAGCAAGAAAACCAGCCATGATTTTATCAGTAATTGAGTGCGTGTGCAGAATTCTGCTGCTGCTCAATTACTGTGGCTATGACACAGATCCAGGCAATATCAGAGTTAATATTTTCTATGTAAAAAGTGTGACCTTGATCAAATGACCTGCATGTTGAGATTTAAGTGCCCTGAAGTAACCAAGTTCCAGCAGCCAATATTTGTCCTTACATTGATTGTGTTGTTTTATAGTTTACAATCCTGGAAGGAACTGCTGGGATCCTTGTGGTGTGTTTGTTTTGGCAATGTTTGAATTGTTCTTTCCCTTTTTGAGACTATCATGATTTATCTTAGCAGAAACTAGCAGTGCTAGCTGCAGTACACATGAATGGAAAACCCAACAAGTTCTTCTTTGGAATTCATTATAATTTAGCTTTGAGTGGAATTTTAGTTAATTCACATTGGAAGTCCCATTAATAAAACACCAATTCCCAGCTGTGTGTGAGCCAAGTGGTCACTGCAAGGCAAACACACAGCACAGAGAATATTGGAGAAGCTGGAGAAGCCCCTTCAGCTGAGGGATGGTTACCTTTAAACACAATTTTCTGCAGATTTCAAGCATTCTATTCACAGGTGTTAAGAGTTATTTGGTGTCAAATAACAATATTTTAAAGCCTGAGATTGTGGGGGGGAAGAAAACAGAGAGGAAAAGGAATGATGTGGTGCTGCAGTTTTACAGTTGTGTGCTGGCAGCATCTCTGAAACTGGGATCCAGTGAATCTCAGCTGTGCCTCTAAACAATTCCTCAGCAACAGAGGGAATAGGCTTGGAATGTTCAAGATCAGCATGGAATTATTGAGGGGTTGTTATAATGCCTGACTAGTGAAAGCTTTATCCCAAGGCATAAAATAAAATCTTCTCCAATGTTTCAGAGCTGAGAAATCACACTGAAGCAGCTTAGCAAAAGTATTTTTTAATGACTGAGGAAAGTTATTCACTGTGGATAAGAGCTGGAAAGCTGCACGTTGTAATTCTGAAAGAAGCCAGATTTGTAGCAGGATTGAGATCCTTGAGTTTGATTCTAGCTGTGTTTTTTCCAAGTAGATTGTGGCTTTTGGAAAGTCATCTGCTGGGAGGAGGTGTCAGAACAGAATGGAATAATGGGAATAATGCCTGTATTGGCTCAATGCACTCCAGTAATTTGGGATGAATTAATTTAGAGAAAGTATGCTGAGTTAGACAACTTCACAGTGTCTGGTAAGATCTGTATAAGGTTTTTTTTGGGTTTTTTGGGTTTTTTGGGGGGTTTTTTCTCTTTTCTTTTTTTTTTCCTTTTTTTTCTTTTTTTATTTTTTCTTTTCTTTTTTGGTGGTACCTGCTGATAGAACAGTGATCCTTGATATAAAACTCTTCAAATGTAAAAATCCCAGCTCTGTTTTGTCCCACGGTTCATTTTGGATGCCTTGCTCACAACCAGCACTCTGATCTCTCCACAGATTATTTCACTATAATATAGGGAGTCTACCAGTAAAAATGCATTTAAT
Organism: Alaudala cheleensis; assembly: GCA_013398995.1. Lineage (NCBI taxonomy): Eukaryota > Metazoa > Chordata > Aves > Passeriformes > Alaudidae > Alaudala > Alaudala cheleensis. The sequence continues at coordinate 5,285 of VWYE01019480.1, read as the reverse complement.
AGGATTTTGTTTGTTCCACAGAATGAATCTTCCAAAGGCCTGAGGCTCCTTAGCAGAATCAAGCACCCTTCACTGTGTGAAACACCAGCACAACACACACAGCACCTCTGGGCAGGGAATTAATGTGGATCCTTGTTTTCCTTTCCCTGTCTTGGATCACCTGATCCATGATGAGATTGATGCCTTGGGGAGGCTGACCTGAAACAGAGACTGGACAGAGCTGGAGAATAAAGCAGATATTTATTGAAAGGTCCTGGGATACACCTTGGGCAGGACAAGAGCCTGGCCAGGTGAACCCCAAATAGTCACAAGGTGGTCACGGTCACGAGGCTTTACCCTTTGATAAGTTTGGGTTCATTTGCTATTTGGGTTAATTGTCTAATTACAACTCCAGGCTGTGAGCTCTCATCCTTCTTGTTTCTCCCTTCAGCCACCTTTGTTTGTGCTTTTGGGCCCAAAAGCTGCCACAGGTTTTCAGCAGGGAACGGATTTGTTTTGTGTCCCTACTAGAACTCAATGTGAGGCTCAAAACTACACCTGAGACAACACAGAATTCAAAAAACATAAAAGCTAAAACTGAAGGCATCAATATGGATTCCCCCATGTTTCTTTAGAAGTTCAGAGCTTCTCTGCAGGTGCCAGTTTGCATGGAGGGGTCAGTCAGTGACTCCTGGGGGCTCTGGGGGTGCTGGGGGGACACAGAGCAGTGTCCAGAGCAGCCAGGGCTCTGTCACTTGTGGTGTGTGAGCACAGGGCAGAGTGTGGCTGTGGGAAAATCAAGCAGCCCTGCACCAACAAGAGATTTCTCCACCTGATTGTGACCCCTGTGCTTATATCTCCAGCTGGCACCAAAGGTGTGCCTGCTGCTGGCTGTGAGATCCCTGCTGTGCTCAGGAATGCTGAACTCAGTGCTGCTGAGTGCTCTGCTCTGCACAGAACACACTGAGATAAGCACTGAGGGGGGGTTTGCAGCAAGATCTGGAGTTTTGGGGACACCATCACTGTCTGCAGCTCAGAGGTTTAGGGTGCAGGAGTTAAAATCAGTGAATCTCAATCTGACTTTGATAGACAGAGGGGGAGTCTCAATCTGACTTTGATAGACATGAGGAGGGGTGATGGAGTTGGTTGAAAACACAGCTTTTTCAAGGGGAAAAGAAACTTTTTCCACATGAAAATCTTGCAGATATTTCCAGGGAGAAGATTCTATGTACTGGTGGCTTTGGGAGATAAGGAAAGACTTGAGAAAGGAAGTTAGGAGCAAACATGTCAGAAAAACAGTGTACAGGGGGACTGGGAATGCAGTCCTAAGGAGAAATGAAAAGCAGGGACCCACCTGGCTCTGGGAAATGCAATAGTGTTTATTTATTGGCTGATTAGATACAGTAAAGGAAAGGAGTGAAAGGGTGGAATTGAGGTCTTCCTGAATTGATGTGTTTCAGTTGCTGACAATAAATGTGTTTATTAAATTTCCTGCCAGTGGGAAAGACTAAAGGAGCAGACCATCTAAATACATTTGTGTGTTATTGTGTTTCTAGTTTTCTTCCTAGAAGCTGTTTTGCTTTTGGCAACCTCAGGAGGTCAAAACTCACTATTTACTTCTCCAGCTCATAACTTGGCTTAAAACATAATGAGATTTTTAAAAAACTAAAGGATTTTTACTGCCTTTTTGTTTGCCTAATTTTTGAGCCTTTAGGTCTAACTATATGTTGAGGAACATTCATCAAATAAAAGCTGTGAAAACATCTTGGGCTGATGATTTCAGGAATCAGAGGAGCAGCTGCATGGCTTGGGATGTGACTTTATTTAGCATAATGATTTCCTGGAGCTGATCACTTGTATATACTCATGGGAGTCCCAGTGAACTTTGAAGAGCTGTGTTTTTTAAATTTTGATTTATGTGTCTTTTGTTCATATAGAACATTTAACAGTTTCTTCAAATGGTCCTGCTCTGAGAGGCCTCAATGGTCATTCACAGCTCTCTAGAACCACCAGTTCTCCTAAAAAAAAGGCCATTTTATTTCAGGAAATGAGGCATTTTTGAAATCTGCCCTTTATCTGAAACCCTGGTTGTGATATGAAGTGCTATGATGAGCTCTCATATTATCCTCTTCTTACAAGGAGCCTGCACTATTAATTTAGTGAATGATTCTATTTATAGTTCTTATTCCACTAAAATTAACAAGCACAGAGCTCCTTTCAAAGTTTAATGAAGTCTTTTGAACATAATTAGATGTGTTCCCTCAGATAAGGGCTGGTTGACCAGTTGGTTCACTCCTTTAATCTCCTGTTACCCTGATTTTAATTCCAATCTGTGACATATCTTTGCTGAAATGCTGGAGGATCATTCTAAATCTCCTTCTCATGGGGGGAAAAGGTCAAGCAGGAATGCAGCACCACAAATAAATACCTCATTGCAGTGACTCTGACTGAATCTTCAGTCTCTACAACCTCAATTTAGTCACCAGCTCCATCACAACTGTCTGGTGAGTGAGGGAGAGAAGCAAAGAGCTCCCTGCCCCTTCCTGTGCTTCAATTCTGTGTCTGATCCTGAAAATATTTACAGAGATTGAGCACACAGTTATCAAGCATGTCAGTGTATAAAGATAAAGTGATTTTGGGTGTTATGCCTTGGTGTCCTTTGTGTGCTTGGTGGTGCCCAGGCTGTGCTGTCACTAATTCTGGAATGAACAAGTGGAGCAATGTTTGAAGCCACAGTGCTTGTCCCAGGTTCAATCCTGCCTCAAGGTGTGCAATATCAGCACAGGACTCATTCATTCCCTTGGCAATTTAATCTTCTGTAAATTCTCTGCCTCTTCAGGGAGGGGGTTGCTAAATATTTATCAATGCCAACGTCTTTTTAAAACTGTACCCTTATCTTTATTGTGTGAAGATAACATTAACCAGCCTGGGGGAGAGGGGCACGAGGGAACTGATTGTGCTCTTTTGTTTCTCCCAAGACTCAAGCAGAAATTGTTTAAATTGTATTCCCAGCTCTTGCTGTTGCAGAGAGAACTTTTGGCCTCTTAAAAGCGATATTTGGATGTGGAATTCAATTTGGTACAGCTACAATATTTTCCTGAAGTTTGCAAATTGTTCTTCCAGAACCCTGATGCAGATTAGATGATATAGCTATTAAATATGGCTTATCTTTTGAATGGAAAGCAAAGATTAATGACTCAAACCAAAATGATGCATTAGATGTGTGTGATGAGATGCAGTGATGTAGGAATTGGAAGCAGAGAAGAAGATGAAAATGTTAAAATGAGATTAATAGAGCCACATGCTCAAGTAAAAAGACAAAAGAGATAAAAAAGACAAAAAAAAAAGCTACCTATTCTGTATAAGGAAAAGAAAATAAATCCCTGAAATAAATGTTTGTCTTGTACATATTAAACACACACATAATAACTCCTCAGAACTGTCTGTCTCTCAGTTGTATTCTTACTTTGTAGTGAACCTGCCTGCAATTTTGACAAAACAAAAACTTCCTGGGAAGAGAAGAAGCTCTGCTGAGTCTGCTCTGTATTTGTATATACTCTCACTTCTGAAAGTTCCAGAGACATTTTAGGACTGAGTGTATAGACAAATAGATTTTATAGGTAAATTTTAACAGATCTTAATCAGTTGCCAGGTGTGGTGTGTGGAAGGAATCTCTCCCCAGCCAGCTTGGGAATGACCTGTTGGCTTTTATTTTGCTTTCATATGAATATGAATGTTTATGAATGTGTTTATGAATGTGTTTCAGTCCCCTCACTGGGATCACCTGGGCATTTTGATCAGCAGATTTCTGTCCTTATGGATAATGGGGGTAGGAGGATCCCCCCTTGGGGTTGGAGTCCCTCAGGTCAGCAATCAAAATCAATAAACCCAAACTGTGTCTTGATGTTTTATGTATTTATAGTCTATTTTTCTTCCAAATGGGAGTCTTTTTAATGAGCATTTCCTTAAGTTGTCTTGAGCATGGTTACCTATGGAGGGCTTAATTCATGAATAATTTATAATGGGATGGGATATCAGTGGTGTGAGTAAGGAAACACCAAAAAACAAAAATAAGCTACAGTGGTTGTAAAGGTGGTAAGTTTTGAAATATTTTTCAGTTGGCACAGAGTGGTGTGGGGTAATGCTGGCATGTTAGGAGACTGCATGGTTTAATAAATAATTCTCTTTTTTTTCACCTGAGGATTGAGACTCATTTTTGGGTTATGGAGAGATCAGCAATTTGGTTCCATTAAGGTGTGGGAGTGAGTAAATACTTGCAGACAGTGATTACAGGCTGGTTTTGTTCCCCTGTGGAGGAGAAGGGGAAGTGGTGATGCCAGGGGAGGAGGAGAGCTGCAGGGAATGGAAGGGTGGCAGGAAGACAGATGAGGCAAAAGGGGCTGCACTTCAAAAACCTTTGAAAAACTGTCATAAGTGGTTAGAGAAAGTTTAATGTTAGATTGCAGGAGAGGAAAACCAGCACAGAATAGCTGAGTGATTGATGACTCACTCAAGATTCAGTTAGGAAAAAAAATAATCTTTAAATAAACTGTACAGCCCTCGAGGTCCTGTGATACTGTGCTGCTCCAGAGGAAACCCAGTGCAGGGCTCCAGTTTGGGATGAGACTGCTCTGAACACTTGGGCACTGCTGGCATTTTGTTTCTGATCCAACTCTATGGCCCAGATCATCAGGGTGTTCATGGATCCCTGTTCCAGGAAGCTGGATGTGGCCAGGAGGGTGCAGTGGCCACCTGCACACTCTGCTCTGCCTGAGGGTTCCTTCTCCAGGAGGATTTAATGAAAGCTGCAGCAGAGGAAGCAGATGAAGCAGTGGCTCAGAGCTGCACAGCTCAGCACACACTGTGCCTGCCTCACAAACCACAGGGCTCCTGGGCTGGGACAGGTTTTGGGTCAATATCATTCTGTGCTCTTCATAAAGAGCCCACAGTGATGTTTCTCCTGCCAGGGTGATGATGGAACACGTGTAATACCCTGAAACATTCTCAAAAACACCACATACCAAGTGTGAGTGCATTGGGCAAAGAATGAGGAAAAATACCTCTTAAAAAGGATTACAAACAAACAGAAAGGATGGGTAAAATGTTGAGGGTGTCTCCATTTTACAGGTGAAGTTATGAAGCTTGCAGAGCTTGTTTAGAAACACTCAGAATGCTGAGATTCCTACTGAGAACCAAACCAAACTTGAGATCCAGCTTCTTTATCCCAGACATTGTGGAACCAGGCTGTGATGTGTTTCTAGATTCCTTCAGAAAGCCACACCAAAGGTTTTTTTCTACAGGATATA
>VWYE01019479.1:262000-284525 GCA_013398995.1 Alaudala cheleensis | reverse complement strand
GAGAAAGACCCCAGCAACAGAGGGTATTGGGTCATACCCTCAGCCACAGAATCAACTCGAAGGAACTGTGTATGGATCTGAGAAATATTTAAATTCAAAACATTTAAATAGACATTTTATTCTTTGGCTTAATAGATGCAAAATAAAATCAGTTTTATTTTCTTTATTTCCCTGGCACCTGACAGACATTGATGGACATTTTAGGTATTAGATTATTCTGTCTGTTTCTGGTGGCCAGGCTGCCTCATTTGCCCAGAAATTCAGGGGGTTGACAAGCATATCAAGGGATTTAAGGGAAAACCACTCGAGCAGCAAATGAATGCTGGATGTCATATTCCAAGGCACTGAAAATAACATTGAAAAATTATGCTAAAAAACTGAATCCTACCTCAGGTGATTAATTTAATGTGAGATTGATTCTCCTTTAAGCCTGGGGCAAAAAATAAGTGCCCCATGTCCTCTTAAAATTATTTTAGTAATGTGAAGTGTTCTACTTAGTCTCTAGCAGCCACTCGAGAGAGTTAATGTGTCTCTTGTCATGTGTCACAATGGGTAGACTCTGCAGATGCTTGTCTTATAATATCACCCTGGCCTGTTTCACCTGAGTCTAGTCACCTACATTAAGATAACTGAATCCCAACCTTGCTCTTCTGGGCCGGCAGCTAAGTCAGACATATTCTTCCAAGTGTGCCAAATCATAATACACTCCTACCTCTGGTCAAGTGAATTAAACTTCTGTATATCTTCTGCTCATCCTTTCTTTTTACTATCAGGAAACTGCAGCATTGTTCTCATGGGTTTCACAAGCTAATACCATACCTTACTACATCTCTGACACAGTAAATGTCAAGGCTCAGTCTGTTTGTTAATGGAAAGCTAATACATGGGGAGTGAGGTTGGGTTTTGTCCACCCGTATGAACAGAAACAAAGCAGAAAATTGAAATTGTTGGTCATGTATTACATTAGCACATGATTTACTCCAGCAAACATTTATTCCATTGTCCCTAAGGGAATATTTGTATTGATATCTGTGGAAAGCACAAGTGAGTTGCATACAGAGTATTTCAGGAATATTTTTCAGACTCACGTTAAAATCATATTCCAAATATTCAAAGTCAAGAAGACTTCAGATGTATATGAATGAAATTTGAAATTTTCAGATAATGAGACTAGCAGAATTCAATTCAACTGATCTGATTTTTGCACCTGAATCTTGAAAACTCTACTAATGTATAAATGGTGTAGAGCTCAGTGGAGCCAGAATTTTAGACTCCTGTTTTGACTGACTCACATTTTCTCCTAAGTGGGAAAGAAACTGAAAATGTATTATCCCTCATTATAATTGTAGCTTCTGACCCTGAGAACACCTAGGCAAATGTATGCATAGTCCTTTATGATGTCTCATAGAAGACATAAAAATTAGCCTAAAAAGAAGTCTTTACTTGTTTATATAATTTCCAGCTATATAGTCACCCTATATAGAGTTTGTTAACTTTTTGTGAGCTTTGAGGTATCTAGTGCCTTCCACTATATTCTCCAGGCTCAGAAGTTGTATGTGCTTCAGATCAGGAATGCTTGTCTTTGATTTGTCTGCATTTCTGAAAAGGTGACTGGCAAGAGACATTTTGATCTTGAATTTTGATAAAGTGAGCTGATTTTATGTTTGACTGATACCTCACTTAAAAGCACTAGGGTAGGTCACTGTACTTTCAGCCTGAGCTGGTATTGCTCCAGCTGCTGCTGCTGGAACTTCTTTAGTGTTCCATTAACTCTATAAAACACAGGCTTGCTCTAGATTAACACCTACGCACACACACACACACACACTAAACGAAACAAAACCAAAAAAAACCACACCTCACTGATTGTGATGATGTAATTGGACTTTAACAGGGGAAATCCATTTTATATGATTCATGCTCATTTAAAATTTCTGTGTTTGACGTCATTTTAGTATGTGTGTTGTAAACAATCCATTTTATAAGGTTATGATGTTAGTTGTCTAAGCACTTTGTAAAGCAGGGAGCAATTATTCTCCCCATTTTACAGATTTGTAGACTGCAGCAAAGATTGGTGCAATGACTTGCCTTGTGGGGGGTCAGTTCTCTCAATGTTGCTGTGGTAATCCATTTTGAAGCATTGGTGAATTTCTGTGTTGGACTTGCCCGAGGCCATTAGATGTGAAAATGGTCCACTAATAGAGTTTTTATCAGCTTGAGACAGCAAAAGTGCTCCCTCTGCCAGTGTTCTGGAAGCAATTTAGTAGGTAACTCTTCATGACTGTGACAGGCAAAGGTAAATACCACGTGGGAGTTCTGTTTTCCTTACTTTCTGCAGCAGTATAAATACAAGTAGTCGAAGGAAGGTTAGGAAAATTGAATGATGGTTCAGAAAGTTTCCTGCAGCTGCCCTCATGATTTTGTGTGTCACTAACAGGCCATATACCCATTAAATTTTTGTTGTAAAACTCCAAACACGTCAGGGAAAATCTGTCATACTAAATCTAAAAATCACGAGTTTCATGGCAGTTTGGCACTTTCTCTGAATGCTAACCTGGTATTTAAATGCTATCCCATGCCATCACAGTGCCAGAATTGAATCCTGAGCACTGCATCCCCTAGAAGAATTACACCCATTCACAGAGGTCAGCAAAATTGTATGATGACTAATGTGCACCATGTTCACTTGTGCTCTAAGTTTGGGAGTACATAGAGTGACTGTAGTGCTTTTGTAGCAATTTTAAACTAAGAGAACTAGTAACATTTGCCATCATAAGCAAAGATAAAACTTGACATGTAAATACCTTCAAAGAAATAGAAACATTTGTCATCCAATGTCACCCTGAATTTTTAAGCCTTCTGATAAATAATAGTTAGAGTCAGGTGCTCATGGGTTGTGTGCAAACAAACGGTGTTGTTTTTCTAACAGATTTTAACATTTACATTCTTTTGGTGGGGTGGATTTTCTTGACAAGCATTTGTATTAGCCAGTGTGAGTGCAGAGGTGGAAACTTTATTCACCAATCCTTGCCTGTTTCTTTTTTGATGTATACATCTGAGGTTCGGAAGTAAAGTTTAGTTTTTTCTTTCCTGTGTTGAATGCTGTGTGTCATGTGGTTATTTTGTGCAGCGTGCGACAATCCAATCCCAGACTTAAGGCATAAATCACATGGTACAACATTAGCTGAGATCTGGCTCCTTTTAAAGCTGAATAAAAATTGTGAGGTTAACTGTCCTCCTGGACGTTTGGGCAAAAATGGGGAAAGAGTTTCTGAAGACAATTGTGATACAACCAGTAATCCATTTTGGCATTTCAGTTAAGCAGAACTCAATTCTTCATTCTTTTTCAGTCCCTGTACTACATAATTGTTCCCAAAACACTGTGTTAGAGTAATCTGTCTAACTAGGGATTCCTTCAGGGTGCTTGAACGACTGTGAAATATTTAATTCATTAAGCATAGGCCATGATGTGTTAAATAATACACTTGATAATTCTAGAATATCACTGAGAAAATATATTATTTCTGATACACAGTGATTTGCATTTGTCTCCTGAACTTAGAATATCAACTTGTTTGCAGTTCCCACCACTTCTGTACTTTGTTGTTAAGAAATATAATGGAGAGTGCTAATTTCACTAATCAGAACATCAATATCTGTCTGACTTAATCTAAAATTTTAATGAATGTATCTGTGGGTCTGAATAATTTTAAATTAAGTTGGCCTTGGTGAAGAAATTGGTCCTAGTTGCAGTAGTTTAAGGCAGGGCAAAATTTGCTCAAGAGAAATGAAAACCACGTATTACTTGAAAACAGCTGTTCAGTTTTGATATTTTCTGTCTGGGATCTAGTGACAGGATCGATGGGAATGCCTCAAAATTCTGTCAGGGAAGGTTCAGACTAGACATTAGAAAGTGTTTCTTTACCATGAGGGTGATCAAACACTGGAACAGGCATCCAAAAGAGGTATTTGAGGATCCTTGTTGGTTTCTTCAAAAATTTAAAATATTCTATTCCGTTCCATTCTAGTCAAGTCACCATTTTTTCCTTTGTTTATTAGTTGAATCCTATCAGTTTCTAGTTCCAACATAAGTCCTTTCAAATAGACATATAACAAATTTTCCAAATAATAATAATTACAAGTCGTCACATGTGTCATATTTTGATGCAAAAAAATAAATTGGAACAAGAAAAGCAAAGATAATTTTTTTACAAAACAAAACTTTTGCACAAATATGTATTTGCTGTAGAGATAGCAACATTGTACAATGTAATGCTGCAGATTTTCAATAGGTAACTTTGATGTGCACAACGTATTCTCTTTTTCTATGTTATTATTTCGTCCTGCATATTACCAAGTAATAAAAATAAGTAACAAAAACACAGTTTTTCTTTTACTCTTACAAGATCTTCACCTACTTTAAGTCAATGGCATGTGCAGCTACAAGTGCTCACTTGAATACAATGAGATTTTGAGCTTTTTGCAGAAACCAGATTTAACAAACATGCTGTATGGAGACTTAGATTAAAACGTTGTGTGCTTATTTGACTTGTTAAAGTAATAAGAAAAAACAAAATGGATCCACATTCTATTGTCCTTTATACTCATTTAAACATAGAATAACTTTGGAATACCAGGAATAGAGCTTGCCAGAGTAAGCCTTACATTCCTCACCTCCAGACCTTATTATTTCAACTCATTATGTCTGGGTATGAATCCAAGCACGTTGAGAAAGAACTTTTGGAATTTATCAAGACATCTTTTTAGTGACACTTAGGTCTCTGAATACATCACCCCACATTATGGTTTATCTTAATATTCAGAATCTTCCATAGCAAAGGACCAAGCTTTTCTTTCAGAAATCATGACCTCCCTTGACAGCTGTTATAATTGAAAGAAACCATGAAGTTTTCTGTCAAGAAGAAAAGACTTGCAAGCAATAGGAGATAGAACATTTGCAAGAGCTGCACAGAGATTGAGGAGCTCTCTTTTACATGTGATTTGAACTTGTGAAAGAAGCTCAGATTTAACAGCTTTCAGATTTAAATGCAAAATCCGTTTCTTTCACTTATCTTTCTCTAAATAGTTTTTCCCATAGTGTTTTTTTCTGACCTAGTTTAGTTTTCTTGGCATCAAAGTGGGAGGTTAGAGGACAAACAAGTACCTAGTCAGACTCTTGGAATAGTCATTCATTTTTTTCTCATCTCATCCTCATCCTTGGAGATTTTCTCAACATAAGAACTCAGAAAATTTGCGACATTTTCCCCCTTCTCTTCTGTCTTTACTGCAAAATTTCATAAAGATGTCCAAGATGACTCTTCAAATTATCTATCTCTGTCCGTGCTTGTCACAGATCCATAAATCACATGGGTGGAGCAGTATCTATTAGTTTTGGTGCAGAACTACATAACTAATATTTCTGGATCTGGCTGTTTTATCTGCTGCTGTGTTGAGCCAAGTAGGTTTAGTGATGATTCCTTCATCTTTATCCCAAATTCAGTGTTAGAGACTAGTTATTGGTTGTCATGTGCAACTTCTTTTTGATTTTGCTGAACAGTCAGTACATTTAGCCATTGAAGAAAAATAAAAAAGGGGTTCCACATCTCTTCACAATAATTTCATTCCAACCCTACATTCCTTTCAGTCTTACTGGCCTGTCCACTTGGGTTTATATTCTTCTCCATATAGCTAAATTCAAGCTATATTCCTCTAATTAATGAAAAATAAGACTTAAAAACAAAGATAAGGTTTTTTTTTGTTTTGTCAAAAAAATGTTATTATATAGGATATTTATATTCCATTTTTCAACTTCAGGATATTCACATCTTGACCGTAAGCTCTTCAAAACATGGATCATCAAGTAGTCTGTGTTCATACAATGCTTATCTCAGAGTAGTTCTTTTCTTGTTTAGGCTTTGGGTAGTACAACAACAAATATAATCAATAGTAATAATAGTAATAAATACAGATCATCACAGCTCACTTTCAACATACATCAACACAAGATGAAATTTAATAGTCCCAAATATATAACACGCTTGACAAAATGATCCTATTAATCCTAAAGTCTTAACCTCTGTGAATCTTTGAAGATAATTATCTATCTCTCCTAAATTTGGTTTCTTGAAATAACTTAAAGAAAACAGATAGGGAGATTAGATACAGATACAGAATAAAATTGACAACTGTGTGTAAAGAACATGGGCTTAAAAACATACTATAAAATATTGATCAAATTCTGAAGAAAAAAACCCCAAAACAAACCCAGAAATTATGAAGACCAATATATTATGTCCACTTGTATTTTGAAATAATGTATGTGCAAGAAGATGAGTATAGCACTCACTATGTTGTTGAATCCTTAAGCAAACAATTATTTCAGGATTGAAATTTTAAAAAGATGTCTATAACTCCTACTTATTGAAATTACCATAAACTCATTAGTTGCTAGCTTTATTCCAGCAATAACTGCAATAAAATAAAAGAACTGGATATATACCAGTCAATGCATGGAACAGAAGTTGAAATTAAGGTTTACTTTGCTGCTACCTAAATAGCAGTTGCCTGCCTGCCTTGTCAACTTTGTTCACAGTAAATGATGATGTTAATGGAATAATCCCAGCGGAATCAAACAAATGGAGAAGAGCAAATATAATATGTCTATTTAATGGGATGGGAGAGTGATCAGTGTAATCAATTTGTAATCTGCTGTCAGTGCTTTCAAAATACTCAGCAAATGCTTTAAGAGTTAACTAAAGGCACCAATAGGATTAATAAATAGGTGTGAAATTTAGATTGTGATAGACTAATTTGATAACAGTTTTCAGAAGGAGGAATATTGATTTTCTAGCAACAGGAATATAAATTGGCTTAATCTAGCAGTACTTAGCAAAGTATTTTATATGGTTCCATGTGAAAATCTATTATCCAAAAGGGGCACAGGGGTATAAAATAAATTACTTTTAAAGTGAGAAAGTGAACAGTACTGAAAGAGAAAACATAATTGTACAAGGAAGTTACTAGTGTAATTTTTCAGGTGCAGGTTTTAAGATTAGTCCTATTTTGTAATATTATTCATTTTTTTATGTGAAAAATAGATTTTTAGAGTTAAATTTCATTTTGGATTCAAAGAAAAGAGGTTTTTGTTCATCTGGGGGAGGAATAACGACAAAGGAAACAAGAACTTCTTTATTGTAAAATCCATTCTCCTAGATAAATTGAGAAAAAATTGTTCAGTCACAGAGTCTCAGATTTCTTTTTCTTTATATAGATCACATGAATTGAATAGAGTTCCAGGACAGAGCCAGTGTAGAAAGCTATTGCTTTTGGAGGGGCATATGCACCAAGGAATGGTTAGTTATGAGCTCAGGCTTGCTGGAGAGCTGGGTTCTCAAGAATTCCAGCTGGAAGTCAGATGAGGTGGAGTATTTCGAATAAGAACTGATAACTACATGTGGAGTAACTGAGTCTCATACTGCATTTCTCACTACTACAAATCTGTAGCTCTCCTTCCACTTAAATAAAATTGAGAGCGTGTGTCTGGAATATGAAAATGAATCCTTGTCCTTGGGCTTGTTTCAGCTGCCCACATACAGGCATCTGGAGTGATCAGAGAAACCTGTCTCAAGATGTCTCATCACAGTTTAGATCATATCTGGCAGTCTTGTGTGAAGCCCAAGATAACCAATAGTATTTGACTCCATCTCTCCACAATGTGATGTTCATATCCCAAGTAGCATTAAAGAGGGATCTCCATATACTTAGCTTTAGATTAACAAAAAGGTAGAAACAACAAATAACTTATGGTGATGGAGTATATTCTGTCTCCTATAGACCAGCAGTATAAAAAAATAAACTCATATAATATTTCTCATTTTTCTTGGCATTTTTAGAATATTTTCCCCTGCAGCTTGTGAAAAAAAAATACTTCTTGGATCCTGTGTCTTTCAGATGAAACTCCAGTTCAACAGATATTTATGATACCCATGTAAAGAATGTTACCTCCAGACAAAAGTAACACCATTGCCAAAATTTTCCTCCTCAGTATTGTATAAAAAATTCATTTAAATGCTGCCATGTATAGAGTGTACGTTCAATTTTTGGTATTTTATCTCATAGTCACATTTCAAATTATTTTCTATTTAATTTTTAAAATTTTAATAATATATCAATTATTGAAATGTAGTAGTGGGCTTTTTACATAGTAATGAATTTCTCTTTCTCCTTTAATTTTCACCAAAAAAATCTCTACCCTGCACTTCCATCAGAATAATTATTCTTGCTGCTATTAATCTGTTGTTTTGAGGCCAGTGGAGTTAGAGTTCCTTCCTATTTTTCACTGTTTTGGTTTTTCCTGCTGCATTATAAAGTATCACCATATTTTATTTCTTACTTTCATTATCTCTCCGGAGTTAATACACAAAGTCTATTTATCTCTAATAATATGAGATAAAAATTGATTATTTTCTATCATAAACAGTATTTACTGCAAGCAGAAAATTATAAATCAACTCTGCACAGTTTAAACTTGGTCTGACAGAGAGTAAATAAAGCTATATTTTGTCTTCTGATTTGGCCAGACTTAGTGTCAGGCTTATTTTTGTTTGTCTTTTAGAGATCAGGAGAAGAAAATTAGATAACTCATCTTATAAAAATATTCCTGGCTTGGTTGACACTACTGAATTTGATTAGTATTGGCTTTGTCTACCTAAGGGATCTTCAACAATCATCTCACAGATGGGTCAAGATTCAGGTTAATTGCTATTCTTGGATAATTCATGGCTTAGCTTGAATTAGTTGACAAAATGGATGCTAAAAACTCTTCATCATCAAAAGGAGCCTCTTCATAAGGCACAGTTTTTGCATAGAATGAAGGGATCTTTTCCCATGTTGCTGTCTACCCATCCCCAGAATAAAATCCACTGAAGCACATGGGAGGAAGCATTCATCAGCAAGTGTAAAGCTCCTTATTTACCTTAACTGATGAAAATGCAGTATTAAAAAACCAGTTTGAGCTCATATAATTAGGAAGAAAGGTAGAGAGAAATGAAATCAGAATAAAATAGGATTTTTATGGGGAATAAATTTACAAAGGTTTTGTAGACTTGGAATTAGCCCCAGAGCTAGCGGGCTAGGAAAAATTTCAGAGCTGCTGCAAATCTTTTCTTCAGATCTGAACCCACTGCTTATTCAGTGGAGGGAAATTATTTTTTATTTATTTTTTGCCTCTTAAAGAGTCCTCTGCAGAGCTCCAGGAAAGCTACAGGGAGACATAGGAGTTTTTTCCAAATCTCTCCCCGAAATCCTTCCTTGCTTCAGGAAACACTAGTACAGCTTGGGAGGAGCAGAGTAACTGGAGACAACAGGGGTGGCCCCAGCCCCAGGCATCAGATATTTAAATGGGGAGGGGTACAGGCCAAGGTTTGGGACAGGCTGGGACATGGTCCCCAGGTGAGTCAGACTTGCAGGCACTGTGACCAGGCAGGGCAGAGCTGTGGGAGCTGCACAGGCCCTGCTGCAGTGTCATTGGTCCGGACAGCTCAAATGGGCCCCTGGCCATGGGCAGGGTTGGGAAGCCATGGAAAAAAATCTACATCTTTAAGGAAGGAATCCTATCAAAAAATAAATATGCATGAATTTATGAACCCTTTGTATGTGGTTATTGCCTTCCATCAGAACCAATAGGAAACTAGTTGGATAGAGCTAGATTTATTAAGTTCCATTGTATCAATTTATAGGAGACATGGGTGGACCAATTTCAAAGGAAAACCACCACTATTAATTTTAAATATTTATTTTGGATGTTTTAACTTCAAAGAAATTAGGTGTTTCATATCGATGGTAGGACGTAACATGGAATTTATTGCTGCCATCACTATTGTTGTGAAAAATGCTGCTGCTAAAGGTTTCTATGCCACTTTTTAAAAAATGTTTTTAAAAAGTGCAAATAAAAAATATTTGCATTGCAATCTGAAGCAGCAGAGATCATTCTAGCTTCTCTGCTCTATGGAACCTTAATCATCTAATATTCATCCTAAAATAAAATGTTAATGTATTTTTAAAAGGGTACATTATCTTCTCAAGGACTGTGTGCCTAGATTTGAAAATAATCCATGGCACCAGGGAGGCAACAGGGTACAGAATTTTGGGAAAGGTTGGCAGCATAAGTGCCCTCTTTTAATTGCTTTGACTTTGAAACTGTTTTACACTATTTGCCAGACTATAATCTCAGTGAGTTCTGTATCTTTCTGAAGATATTCCAGGAACTTTGATAGACTTAATTTGTTTAAAAAGTGTCTAAAGCAAATATGTCATCAAAAAGAACAAGTTTACTGCCTCTTTCTATACAAATAGTAAGATAGCAGGGTTGCATCTTGGTCTCGTCCCAGTCAGAGTAGCATTTTTTGCAATGAAAGCCTCCAGGCAAAATCCTGAAGTCATGTTTAAAAACATCATAAAGCATTAGAAATTTGCTGACTTCATGAAATGGTGAAAAGACCATAAAGTTTCATGAATTTTTCAGTTCAAGCTAAAACTTATTCCATTCCTATGACTGTGTTTAAATTCCAGGGCCAAGTTGAAGTCTTCCAAATGGCCGTAGGAAGTCACAAACTGAAGCATTTTGTGTCCTTCCTTTGATCAGTACAAGTGTTTACAAGTGTTCATGCAGATAAAGGCAAGATGGGCAAACAGAAGCAACCACAGCTGAAACATATCCTGTGAATATCAGGTAAGCAACATTTGACAAGCCAAAATTTAAAGATGAGTTTGAGAAACATAGGTACACTCTGTCTGACTGGGACAAAGTTAATTTATTTCATAGCAGCCCATATGTTTTGGATTTGTGCCTAAAGCCATTAGCAGCACATTGTTGAAGAATGCTTGCTCAGCATCAAGGCTTCCTTTTTTCCTTTTTTTCTGAGGGTAAGCAAGAAGTTGGGACAGCTGACCCAAACTGGTAAAAGACATATTCTATACCCTACAGTGTCATGCTCAGCAATTAAAATTAAGGGTAGATGAAGTAATTGTGGGTAAATGGGGGAGGGGAGGGGTGTTGTTTGTCTTCCAAGGTGGCTGTTGCTCAAAGATGGGCTGAGGATTGGTCAGCTTGTGGCAGATAGTGCGTGATGGCATGTTTGGCTGCTTTCCTGGCAAAACCATTATGGAGGGCTGAATTCTAGAATTTGGGACATTGTATCTTGGGTATAAGTAAGACTGATGGCGGTGTGATTTTAACAGGATTTTGGACAACTGGGAATGTGCCAATTGATGACCCCATAGGTTTATTTTGAAAAAGTAGTTTGACCATTGACCTGTATTTTCTGAAGTACTTTTGGCTATTAATAGCCATATCATTACAAGACATTATTTTCTTCTAAAGTCCATGAATGCTTCATAGTCATATATTTGTGAAAAGCATCATTTGTGTGGTTTTGTTATGTATTGATTTCAGAATCACAGAATATTCTGAATTGGAAGGGACCCACAAGGTTCATCAAGTCCAACACTTAAAGTGAGAAGCCTTTACAGGGATCAAACCCATGACCTTGGCATTATTAGCACCTTGATTTAAACAAGTGACACCTTGCTGTTGGATAGCCCCAAAATAAAAAAGAAAAACTGCTGTGGAAAATAGACAAATAATTCTAGTCTTGAGAAGGCTGGCAAAGAGGAGGAGGAGGTCAGAGCAACTGCAACTCATGAAAACAGGCAAAAGAACAATATGCAAAGATGCTAAAGAAATGTAATCCTAGCAAATGCTCACCACTTAATAAAAGCAAAGGTTATATATAGTACAGTACGGTTGATTCACATCAATCAAATCAAGCAAGTGCTTCCTAAAGATAGTTAATAACATCTGTAATCTCTTCAAAACCGTAACCGAGGTACATGCACATTTTGTGATAAGTAAGTTCTCAAAGTGTCAAACCTTCAGCCCATATAATGCCTTAATAGGTTTTGATGATTTCTGTTGCAAAGTAAATAGTAAGAGAAGCTGAAACTGTTTAATATTCCTTTCCAGACAATAAATATTTATATTTCCACTTTCCCCAATGTTTCATCTCTCCGTTCCCTGTGTTTACCCGAACTGCAGTACTCAGACATACAAGACTAGAAAAATGTTATAAAGGAAAGGTAAGTACTGAGTTATTTTAGGGATAGATGACTATCTGAAGAAGATAGGAAAGGAAAAGAATACCAAATGCATTTGGAAGACACAGGTAAAGGAACCAAGGAAAGGTAAGGAAAACTCACCCACAGAAGATCCAATTTTATGAAGGAGGAAGCAAATTTAAAAAGGAATAAATGGTTTGAAGTTGACATTGAAAGGTTATATAGGCAAAGGATATAGTATAGGAATGTATCCCCTTATGAAATGTTGTATGTTTATCAAAATTAGTATATTTAGGTATAACTTTCAACTGATGTACCTAAACGTCTACAAAATATTGCTTTTTATATTTTATATTTCTGGGGCTTTTTAAAACATACTTGATCAGTCACCCTGAATTTCCAAGCCTTCTGATGTTTTCATACTTGTAGTGGAGTTCTCATGGTTTTTTATGTAAGCAGTGGAGTTGTTTTTATGACCAGTTCTCAGAGTTTACATTCTTTCTGCTGGGAGGAGAAAAAATGACAAGCATTTGTGTTAGCCAGTGAGACTGGAGAGTTGGAGACTTCATTCTCCAATCTCTGGTCATGATTAGAATTGTATATATATATATATACAAAAGTCAAAAGTAAAGCCATTTTTTCTTTCCTGCGTGTGAACACTGTTTGTGTATTAGCGTGACAAGTTTCAGCAGTATTTAACAGTTCTTTCTGAAGTGAATTACATTATACTACTGATCAGCAGACAAAGCAGGCAGCAGCAAATAAACCATATCATGAAAATGTTTTTGAGAATCCTTACTGTCACTGTGGTATTGACATGTTAGTGTTTACCACAGTGACAGAAGGAAATTTGAAGTTAGTTTGTTTTCTGATGATGCAGTGATCAGGTAATGTTTTCCTACTGGTGATGACAGAGATTTTTCTTTGTGTGCTAGCATCGATCTGTGGTGTTTCCTCTTTAATGAAAAAAGAAGAAGTTTAAAAATTATTCAAACAAACAAAAAGAAAAAAAGCCCCAAAAACAAACAGTAACAACACAGACACCCTCCAAAACCAGGAACCAAATAGTAGAAACCTACATATTAATAGGCACAGCAGATGGAACAATTTCTCCTAGGTAATCAGCTCTAACAGGCATGAGCATACTGAGAAATAAAAGACCAGGCAGTATGACTACTTCATGGGCACAGTAGCAGAAAAGTTGACTACAGCTCAACTATTAAATAAAGGATGCAGAAGGTAGGAAAGGTGCCAGCCAGGCTAGGGTGCAAAGCAATCTGTAACAGCGTGTCTGACAAGAGGGATGCTATATGTGAGAGAAAAAAAAAGTGTCTTCTATAATAAGATCTTGAAATAACTTTCTGAGATTTCTCCTGTGATTTATTATTCCTGCCCACATATGGCTTTGAAGTCTAGGTTTAACTTTTTAATGAGTGAGGGGGTTAAAGAATTAGCTGAGTGTTTTGGCTCAGGAGCACAATGGAGAAATGACACTCATGTGTGTTTTTTCTCATATTTAGTATACAATAAGTGCTAGTGAAGAAGGGAAAGGAAATTAATGTCTCCATAACAAGTGGAGTAGAGAAATATTGGTGGTTCAATGCCTAAAGGTCGGAACAGGTTAAACAGAGTCTCTAAAGATGGGATTTATTTATTTCAGATGTAGAGCCATTATTGATATATGCCTAAAGAGTAGGATCCAAGTATATGTAACAGTAGCAATATTAACATCATTAAATTCACTTTTCTTATACACTATTTTTACTCTATACTATAACAGAAGATTTTGATTCACAGCTTTTTCTATCTCGCCATCTAACTCAGGCTCCAGCTGCTCTTTTTTGTTGTCCCTGCCACAGAAAATATGCCTTTATTTATCCAGTGTGGCAGTAAGAATAGCCTATGAATTTTTGCTTATTTACATCTAAACTCAGAAAGAGACAGCCAGGATGGATATCCCTGGGTTCTGTCTGGAGTTCCCACTTAAAAAAAGGTTAAGCCTTATGCATGTTGCTAAATAAAGTGTGTGAAATTCATTAGAGCTACTCCAAACAAGGCAGGCGATAGTTGCGCAGCTAATTAGTCAACAGTTTGGAGTTTTCAGTCCTTTCACCTCTGAAGAAAAGGTAAAGCAAGAGTTCACTCGTGTTCCCAGTTAGAAAAAGCTTACAGAATTAGCTATGTGCTACCCATGCTCCAGGTATGGCTGAGAGACCCTTGACCACAAGGAACAAGAAAATTCTAGTGAAAAAAAAACCTTCAGATATTTATATCTGTAGCTACATTTTAATAGATCTAACTGCTCTCAGTAAATAAAGAATACAAAAATTGTAAAGAATAGTAGTGAAATCACTGAGCTTCAGGGCAATCTGAAGCAGCTGCATGCTTTTAATCTAACAAATCTTGCTCAGTATGGCTTTACTAGCACAGGTGGTACTGTACATTATTCTTCCTAGAAAAGATTTATGATATTTCATTACACCCATCTTTCAGAGTTACAGCATTCTTCTTTCCAAAGGAGGCCGCAGATGAGGTCTGTAACATGAACTGGGAGGGTGTTTGCTGGTACCTGGAAGATGATTAACAATAATTTGATGCAATATGCAACATTTGCAAAAGTGAGAATAATAAAATCAGTGAGCCAAACAAATGAGCCATATGTTGAGTTATCTATCATCCAGGAGTTGTACTGGGAAAAGGGTGCAGATCATCTCACTGGGCATTTTCTGAATAGACATACTATCAGTTTAAGCTAGGATCTTTGTATGTGATGATTGCTGATGGTTAGCTTACACAATCATTTTGAGAATTTTTTGATTATTGTCTCTTATTGATTATATGTAGGAACATGAGCATTTCTCACCAATCTATATGCACTATTAGCAAAGTAAGAAAATTTGACTTGAAGGAAACAAGGTTTTACTTCAATGTTCAAGAGTTCATTTTGTATGAAGAGAAATGCAGTCCTGTTTTATCATAGTTAGAAATAGATACCCTGAATTGCAATTAACAAAAATAAAAAAGTAAATTAAATGGGTGAAATTACTTCTTATTTGATTTCTCATTTCTGACCCTTGAAAAAAGCAGCAGCTGAAGTCTGACAATTTTTAATGCTTCATGTTATTAATAGCAAAATTGCAGTATAAATAATATAATATATATTTAATATAAACATATATTTATATAAATGTTTTTTATTTTTTTCAAATATGAACAGTTTGAACTTGCTGTAACTATTCTGCTTAGATGAAGTGACAGCTTTTCTTTTCTCTTTTGTCCATCTGTGACATTTTCTCTGAAAAAAATATTTGAGGTTATTTTTCCTTCTTTTATTACTGTACAAATGCAAACTTTTTTAATACATAAGAAAACTTTAAAAAAAACCCAAATATTTTCTTGCACACAGTCAATAGCTTCCCTGGTCATAATGATTTCACATAATAATCTATGAGAAATTTGTTCACATTAGTTGAAATTGTTATTTCTTGTGACATACCAAAGGTATTTGTCAGAATTTATGACTTTGAAGCTGGAAACACTAAAAATTGAAAGCCCTCAAAATTCAAGCATTTTTGTTTCAATAGGTTCTTCTGGATTCACAAATTTCACCAGAAAAAAAGATTCTCCTTCACTTTATAAAATGCATAATCAAACTGCTTATACCTTGATTTTCTTTTGATTTTTTTTCATTAAGACAAAAGTTATATATAAAGCTTATAAACCTCTTTCTTTGTAAAACTGCTCTAAACCCCTTTTCCATTTTACTCAGCAGCCAAAAGTTCAAGACTCAGCTGTAATCTGGCATAGCAGCATAAGCTGGTGTTTGACTTCTGAAAAAGTTCTTAATTCAGAGACATGTGAAAAAAGATGACAGAAAAATAAGAGAGAAAATTACAGCCAGAGGCAGCTCTATTGAGATGAGGTAATTAGAGGCTAAAGTATCCAAGGAGAAAAGCACTAGCATGAAAAAATATAAAATTCCGAATAATAACGTGTACAGCTAGTTGAGTAGTTAGGAATCACTGGGGCTTAAAATTGAGATTATCAGTGTCACCAGTGATGACAGAGCAGGTGACACCTGGCAATTCAGAGCTGCCTCACTGAGAACCTTTTCTAGGAGCGATTAGAGGCTGCTCTGAGCCCTCTGACTGACAGCTATGAGGCCAACCGAAACTCTTAGCATGCCTTAAGAGTACTGGTGAGGAAACTAATGCTAAGCCTAATAGCTCATTAAATCATCAAATCTTAGCCATGTTCTGTGCATACTGAACTGGTAAATAATTACTTCTTACTTTTCAAGTTGAGAATAAAGCTTATGCAGAGTTTATTTTCTATGTACAAATGATGACTCAATAAACTGATCCTAAAGAGAGGTAGCAGGATTCAGTAGAAAAAAAAAAATCCCACACCATGTTTTCCTCACTGAGAACTGCATAAGGAAATCAGCAAATCAAAATACATCTAAATATGGGTAGTAGCCAAAGTATCAGAAGTATGGCCTGCCGTGGAGAATTTTGTACTTTCTAAAACGTGCTTTCTACATAAAGTTTCGAGTCTCCTTTTTTAGTTACTTTACAGATGAAAGATAAAAATAGGAGAGGTTGATGTATGGTAAGCAAAAGACAATTTAAATCTCTTGCATGTTTCCTCCCCATCTATACCATTCCCTGGGGTTTCTAAAAGCTACTGTTTTAGCAGAAATGCTGGCAGCTAAAAGCAACATGAACCTCAGCTTTCTTACTATAACTAGCTGAATAGCAAAGAGAACAGAAAGGGAACTGCTTCTTGAGATTCTAGACCAAATTTCAGCTCAGACACATTCTTTACCTTTTCATGTTTATTTTCCATTAATGTTTGAGTAGCTGAGATTAACTTTATCAAACAGACAGGAAAGCAAAATTTCGAAGGAAATATTATCAATGAATTTTGATAGGATTCCAATATTTGTAATTCATGTCCAGTTCATCGGTTATTGTGCTGAAAACACAAAGTGACCCACAAAGTGAGGTTTTGTGCTGTACTCTGAGAGTGTAATACAATACTCCTCTGTGTAAGGAGGAGGCAGATATAATCTCAATTTAAGCTGAGTAGGATACACAGCCAAAAAGCAAACAGTGATGCAGAAGCAAAAAGCATCAGCCCCCAGAAGTCAACATTTCTTCCTTCCTACACACTTATATTGGTTAAAATTTGTGTGGAATGTAGGGCTACATTCAGGAGACCTGCAGCTACCTCTCCACTCACAATTCTTACGTTTTGTCAATTATTTAATTTAGAAGTCACATAAATTATAAAAGCTGCAAAAGCTATAGGCAAAGTTATTTGTAGGCCATTAAACACCTAAAAAGGGAGAGAGTGTACATGGAAAACTTGTCTGTGTTTACAGAGCATTTCTTGTAAGACAAATACAAGGCTCACTTCTGAGTCTTCTCTGTTGATCATGGAATAAACACACAGAATAGAAAAGGAAGGGCAGTGATAAGAGTCTCCTCTCTACTTAATATTTTTTTGCCAGTTCATAATTTCATTTATGGAGCTAATTCCATTAATTTTGTTTGGCAATAAAATTCAAGGCTACAACCACAATATGACCTTTGCAATCCAATGTCACAATCTTTCCGATGTAATATATAAGTGTGATATTACCTAAAATGTAGTTTCTAAATTGATTTTCACAAGCTTGTGCTGTTCCCCAAATTTCCACACATGAAGAAAATATTTCACATGAAGGTGTTCCCATCTATCAGAGAGTGTGGCTGCACCCCAACACCCCAAAGACTTAGTCTGTGCTTCTTAGAAGGCACTTGCTGACATTAATCTCTCACTGGAGAAGTCAAGTGGCACAGCATCACAGAGAAACACTGAAAGAGGATTTGGTTTTTTGTTGTTTTGTTTGGAGTTTGGTTGTTTGTAATACTGGCAAGAGGAACTGTGGAGATTCACAAACACACCAAGGAGGAAAAAATTCAGTAACATGATAGACAGTTAATTCACTGAGCACCAACAATTTTCCTCTGTTTTGTAGGTTCTAAATAAAGTTTGAAATGATTCCTTCGAGTTTTCTCTGATCAAACATATTTGTAGAACTTTCTCAGAAGATGCAGTTCAGAATTGGGCATAACAAGAATTTACCTTGGATCTCATTTCCCAAACATGTTATTCTCTGTAGCCAGCCATTCTGGTACAGCTGACAGCAGCATCAAAGCCTCTTTTTTAATTCTTAGCTTAAAAAAAGAGTGATAACAACTAAGTTTGAAGGCCTCAGGCTCTTACACACGGCTATTACCTACCCATAAGCCCCTGCCAAAACTTCAGACCTTTATTCCCTGTCCTCACACAGATAAAAGTGCACAAAGAATCTTACTTTTGTCATTGTGCTTGGCTGAACTTATCCAAGTTTTTATCTCGCAGGTTTCTCTGCTTTATATCTAATAGTTCCTTCACAGTTGATACACAGTGCATAGAGAATATTTCTGAGAAGCCAAAAATGAATAAATTAGGACATTCTTCTGCTTAGAATAGCCCCTTGGCTATTAGCTCCCTCACTGACATGTGGAAACCATGAACGTGTCTGACACTATTAAACTTGTGAGCTAAGAAAGTAAAAGAATAAACATGAATTGACTGAATAAACTGAATTGTTTTTGCAAGCAACTGGGTTTGACTTCTTTCTTTTTTACTTACCTTGGCCATTGTCATCCTCATATATTAGTAACCCAAGAAAACAATGTTCATTGAATGACAGTCCCTGCCATATTGGTCAAGGAATTCTCTTTTCATTTCAAATTTCTACTGAGACTAAAAAGGGCATCTTTCAGCTTTCCTAGTAATTAAAAACCATTTTGTGTTCGTGTACATCAGTTCAATAGAGGAAATCAACTTGTCAAAGAATAAAGCCACATAACATTTTTTGTCACAAAATCCCTGGAACAGGTAACATTTTGTAAGCCTTACTACAGAAATAGCAAGATGTACTGTCATCCTATGAATAGTTCTCTTCTGATTTCACAAATGACAGCTTTTTAGTCTGCACTCTTTAGACGTTCAGTAAGTAACAGTCAACATGGATTATTCAAGTGCAAATCATGTCAAACCAGTTTAATTCTTCCCAGGGTAACAAAACAGGCCTCACAGACAAAAAGGAAACTATATATTAGAGTTTTATATTTGGCATCAGTAATGGTTTTTTGCAATTTTTTAGTGTCAACATCATATGCACGGAAAAAAATTGTTTAAATGCATTTATGATAAGTGGATTGCAAAACTAATTGGAAATATGCAGTCAGAGAATATTAATGGTTCACTGTCCAAGAGGAACAATCCATCAAATTAAATTCTTATGGTGCTGTCTCAGGACAGTTGTTTTTCAGTATTTGACTGAATAACCTTAAGTCATGAATATGAATATTAGTTTTTCATGTTGATATCAAAGCAGGATAAACTCCAAGTATATTAGAAGACAAAAATAGCATTCAGATGGATTTTTAGGTACTGAAAGAATAAAGAAGAGGGTAAAATTTTGCATGACTCTGTAGGTTTCATGAAATACACTGAGTTTAGGCAGAAGTAACTGCTATCAACATCAAACAACTGGCTAGCTAGAAGTTCTGCAGAAGTCGAAGTGGGGATACAGTAAATCATAAGTAGTCTTGAGTCTTCACTGCCACAAGTAAAAAATTATTGAAAAAAATAATAAAACTCTAGTTTTTAGTGTGCCTGGTTTGGAAGATTTGGATGTACCATTGTGGAAGTGTTTAGGAATTGACCAACAAAGATGTAGGTATTACTTCTTTAAAGCATACAAGATGGGACAATCACATAATTTAGGTCTTTTCCAGTTGTAAATCTCCACAAAAGCTAATCTTAATGCACTTTGGTTTGGCTGTGTAAGAGGGAGACAGATACTCTGCTGCTGTGAATCTCTGTTCTGCTCTATTTCTCTGATATGGTTGACTTCATGGGTGCAACTAAATTACATCATTTTAGGATCTTGTCCCAAAGATAGAAAAATTGTTGATTGAAAAAAATGTATCTATTGTTAAAAGTAATTCCAATTTTATACAGAGGCAAATGCCACAGAGGCAAAGAAAATAAACCCAAAGCATAAATTAAATTCTCATCTTATGAAACACTACATAAATAACCCATCTTGTTCTTAATAGTAATATAAAATTAACTTCATACCATCTAAAAATGCATAAATGTTGAAACATTTTATTTAAGGGAATAAATTTGTGCAACTTTCAGCTCATTTTACCTTTATAGATTTTTTATTAAAACGTGGCTTTGCCAAATATATTATAAACTATGATTGATGCTCAATCTCAGAGTAGCTGAAGATATGATTGTTTTCTTCACACCAAATTCCAAAGCTTTTAAAGCACACCTTTCCTCCACCTTTCCAATTGCTTGTTTTTAATTTCAGATGATTTACAATTATTTCCCATAAAAGTAAAAAAAGTAAGTATTTTTAGTGGAGACTACTTTTAGCCCCATTATGGGGCTATTGGCATATTTGAATGTACTTTCCTCTAAGAAGTCATACTCCAAATCAGTTTTTAGTATCCTAATATCATTGCATTGCAACACAATTTCCCAGCCTATTCATCCAGTTCTAGAAGTGTGATGAACACAGCGCCTGCAATTCACAAATAACAGCAAGCAAAACAAAAAAAATGTCAAGTGAAGTGAGCGATATTTTATAAACAGAAAAACTATTCTGTAAATTAATACTGTATTCAATTAGTGGTGAATTTACATATCTGCACAAATAATTTATTTTAATATTTTACAGCATAGACTTTATGGGTTTTTTATCTTCAATATTTTATCAACTTTTAAATTTAATTTCTCAAAATAAAGAAAATCTGCTTAAAAATGCATAAAAGGTAGAATTTGGTACAAGACTGAGCTACTGCAATTTAGGCATCTACATGTACAGTGCCTACCTATGAACTGGCACAACTAGGCCCTGACAGAGGGGGCACTTGATCTCCAGGACAGAACAAGAGGTAATGGTCTAGCACAACCTGCCTGCAATGAGCATGAACATTTCCACCACACCAATTGTTCAGAGGCCCATCCAACCAGACCTTGAATATTTCCAGGAACAGAGCATCCATCACCTCTCTGTACAACTGTTCTAGAGTTTCACCAGTGTCACTGTAAAAGCCTTCCTTATTTCTAATCTAAATTTGTCCTCCTTCAGTGTAAAACCACTACTTATTGTATTTACATAACAAGACTGTTGCAGCAGCCTTCTTGTTAGAGGGTAGAAATGAGCCAAGACACAGACTTTTTGTTTATCACAGTATGAAAAGGGTCCTCATTTATTCATCTTTACAGCTTATCCATCCTCACTCCAGCTACAGCAAGCTCTTACTGCAGGTTATTTCCTACTAAACTATGACTACAGATGTTGGCTTGCAGACTCTGAATGCAGGCTTTTACCCAGCTAGACTCTGACTGCAGATTCCAACAACAGGCTCTAACTGCAGACCCAGACTGACCTTGCAGCAGCAGTTCTCTCTACTGAGGCTTCTTCTTCATGATTCTCCCATTCCCTCTTCCTCAAGGTCCCTCCCCCTTTATGATTTCCCTTTCCTTCTACTGCAGGTTATTTCCTACTAAACTATGACTACAGGTGTTGGCTTGCAGACTCTGAATGCAGGCTTTTACCCAGCTAGACTCTGACTGCAGATTCCAACAACAGGCTCTAACTGCAGACCCAGACTGACCTTGCAGCAGCAGTTCTCTCTACTGAGGCTTCTTCTTCATGATTCTCCCATTCCCTCTTCCTCAAGGTCCCTCCCCCTTTATGATTTCCCTTTCCTTCCCCCCACTCCCTTTTATCACACTTACCTTTATTGGCTATAGCTGGATCTCAGAAATGAGTAGCATATAGCACAGAGTCTTCTAAAATACATAACACTCTGAAGAGAAACTTCCTTCTCTTGTCCCCTTTTGTGTGCCCTTCCCTGTTCACCACGAAAGCTTCTCTTTTGACCTGATGTGGAAAGTTCCAGGAACATTCTTTTGAAAAGCAGTTTTTTACAGATCATTTCAAGTGTTTTTTGAAGAATCCATGGAAATAAGTTTTGCTGGAAAATAGTTTGTTTAAAACGTTTTAGTTGTTTCATAATATCTAGTAATGGAAGAGCTTCTAGGGTATGTTTATTTGTAATATTTGTAGTTTAACAGGCCACTTCTGCTGGATGGTTGATTTATAAAGTCACCTGATAGTATTTTTGGTTTCTAAAATAAGAAATCTTGGTCGAGACTATTTATTTAAATTGGGGCATAACTAATTGTACAGCAACATGGAACAGTTTAGCTAAAAAAAGAAATGTTACTTCTTCAAAAATGGTTAAGAAGAGGAATTTGTCCTTTGTATGTTAAATGCAAACTTTTA